>CM053789.1:933782871-934382871 GCA_028749045.1 Cupressus sempervirens
AAATTCTAATTATAGTTTCCAACAAATACTCACTCCGCAAGTAAGTGGATTCCTTCTTAAAAGATAAGAGGAAAGAATATTGGTAACACCCCTTACAAAAATCTCTCAACTTCTTTCTTACCTTGAGTTGATCCAAGGAATAGTGAGAAGGGGGAGCCTTCCCTTTAAGGTAGGAGAGACTTTGTCTCATATATTATGGTTGGCCTACCTATTTTGCAATTGGATTTTTAAAAAATTGTTGATTGCAAAATATCCACCCAGCACACCTCATAAGAATTTGAGAGCTACAATCATGAGCACAAAATCATGAGATAGATGTCATCTCCTAGGACACTACAACAAAATAGTGTTGTAAAATGAGTAAAGTGAGAAATCATAGACTATGCTAGGACACTAATGATTCATAAAAAAATTTACACGGGTCTACTGGAGAGAAGTTGTGAGCACAATTCTATACACCTTGAATAGGGTACAAGTAAATAAGGGAACCAAGAAAACTCCATATGAATTTTGATTTGGTCACTCACCCTTAGTGAATTACTTTAGGGTATTTAGAAGCAAGTGTTGCATCAAAAGAGATGAATACCAATGGAGGTTTAAACTAAAGAGTGATGAAGGTATCTTTGTGGGATACTCTACCAAAAGAAAAGAGTATTGATATCTAAACCTTCAGATACCAAAAAATGATTCTTTAGAATGAGTATCATTGGAAGCATAAGTTTCATGAGAAGTTGTACTATCATAGGTGGAAGTAGATAAGCCTAAAGAACAAAGAGCATAAGCACCTTAAGGAGAACTAGTACTAGCCAAGTAAGTGAGAAAACTCCACTTAGCTGATAAAATCATTAGAGATAAAGATATTGGAGTGGTGACAAGGAGTGAGAGAGATAGTATATCTACTCTTGCACATGGAGCCCAAAGCTACAAGGGAAGCATTTAATGATGAATACAAGAGAAATACCATGCAAGAATAAATTGACCAAATAATAAAGAATGATACATACATAGATCTTGGTAACCAAGCCAAAGGAAAAAAAATATCATTAGCATAAAATGGGTATTCAGAAGAAAATAAATAAATAAGGATGGAAAAGTGGTAAAAAATAAAGGCCTAACTTGTCTACAAAGGATATGCACAAGAAGAAGGCATAGACTATCGAGAGCCTTTTGCACTAGCGGCCATACTAGAAGGAGTTAGGATACTCCTAGCCTTCACAACATATAAGGATTTCAAGGTATATCAGATGGATGTAAAATCTACATTTCTGAATAGAGTTCTAGAAGAAGAAGCGTATATTGAACAACTAGAAGAGTTTAATAATAAATAAGGCAAGAATTAAGTTTGTGGGTTGAAGAAAGCCCTATATGGACTAAAATAGGCACTTAGATAATAATATTAGAGATTGCACTCATAATTGATAGAGATTGGCTTTGTAAGAACAAGTGGCAGCAATAATATTGATCTAAAGAAGGAAAGAAAATGTTTTTTATTGATTACTAGGATATTTATAGATGAAATCATCTTTGAAGTAGATGATAAGATGCGCATTGAATTTTTTGAAACAATGATGAGAGAATTTTAAATGTCCATGATCAGTGAAATTAAGTTCTTCATTGGACTTCAAGTGTTCAACTAAAAGGAGAAATATTTATAGTAAAAATAAAGTATGTTAGGAAGATTATGAAGACATATGGTGTGGAAGATGATAAACTGATAGGCACCCCAATGGTGACTGATTGTTAGTTTTCAAAAGAAGATGAGAGTCCTAAAGTGAATGAAACACTTTATCAATCTATGATTGGTAAATTGTAGCATGTTGTACACAATAGATCAAATATAGAACAAGTTGTTGGTATAGTAGTGAGATTCTTAGCCAACCCAAAGGAATCACACATGTTTATTATGAAGAGGATATTCATATATCTAAAAGTTACTAAAGAATATGGCTGATGGTATCCTTGAAAAGAAAATTTTGAACTTAGTGTCTTTACTAATGTTGATTGAGAAAGGAACATAGATGACAAAAATACCATGGTTGGTGGTGCATTCTTTGTTGGAGGAAGACTAGTTTCATGGGCTAGTAAGAAGCAAAATTTCATATCATGGTCAAAAAAAGAAGCATAGTACATAGCTACAATAATGAGCTACACTCTAGTTATTTGGATGAAAAAAATGTTGGAAGGAATTCAATAAAAGATGGAGGAACTGGTGGTTATTAATTGTGATAACATGAGTGCAACCAACATATCAAAGAGCATGGCCATGCACTCCAAGACCAAGCACATATCAATATAATATCACTTTCTAAGAGAACACGTGCAAGAGAAGGAGGCAAGATTGGAGCATGTACAAACCAAAGAACAACTAGAAAAAAATCTTCAAAAACCCTCTTTAAAAGGATACTTTTGAGTATCTAAGAGAGAAGTTGGGGGTTCTACCCCTATTAAGCCTAAATTTTTTTTAAAAAGGAAAACATCAATCCATGATCAACAACCGAAGAAATCAAAAATATGGATTTGTGGGAAATGGAAACTACTCCAAAGTGGGGGCAATCACATAGCTACATTGTAGGCCTTTGTCATTTTTTTAAAAGGGGGAGAAGTTAGTAAGAATTTAGTAAAAAGGGAAGATGTTAAGAAGTTGAGAAGCAAAGGGGGAGAAGTTCTCAAAGCTAACAAGTGATGGTCAAAAGAAGAAAAAAATATAAATAAGGAAGAAACCCAAAGTAGAGAACAAAGAAAAGGAAGAAGTTTAATAGAACCAAGTGAACCCACAAAGATGACTTAGAGTGGTCAAAGGATTCAGATTGATACTATTTTCTAAGCATGAAGTAGTGACAAAGGCCAAGATTAAGTGTGATCAAGGTGTGATCATCAATTCAAATTGGGGAGATTGTTGGCATAACTAAATAGAAGCCTAAAGAATGAATAATAGAGTGATCGGTGTACTCATTTATGACTATGTTGTTAGTTATGTCAAGGTGAAGATAAAATGTCAATAGGTATGGATTCATAACTAGTGAATCATCTCGATCACATATGTGTGAATCTAGTTCACAAGGGTGACCAAAGAAATGAGGACAAGCCCAAAAAAGGTGATGATAAAGGATAACGACTTAGATGGAATCATCATAAGTGAGTAAGAATGTGAAGGTAGATTTCAAGTATTAGGGAAGGATGGTATGATCGGTGGTCATAAAGAATGGTAAGGTTGAGTTAACAAGAAAAAGAAACTAGCAGGATATATATAACTATCACATATTGAGGTAGGTAGAAATGCACTCATTATTGCATTTATTAGTGATGGTATTATCACATCAAGGACAACCGGAAGAATTCAAATTTGAATTCTTTCCAAACAAGAAAGCTATCATTTTCATATAACATGTATGACTTTTGTTTGTAAAAATTACATCAGATAGGAACTATACATGATAAAAATATGAGGACAAGGTAGGAGTAGGCTTAAGGATTCAAATTTTGAATTCACAAATTAAGGTTTTGTAGTACAACACACAAAGACTACATATGTGAATGACACTTCAAGGAAAAAGGTTAGATTAAAGATTATAAAGAAAATATAAAGAGAGCCATGGAGTTGAGCTAAGTGTAATCTTGAAGTGAGAAAGGTGATATTGAGAAGTCACAAGCATAATATGAAGGAGTGTGTGTTGTAAAAAAGCCAGTGATCATGATCAACACAAGTGATAGAGTGTGTAGTTTCCAAGTGAGCCAAAGTATGTGAGTGAGTGTAGAGAAAGTTGCAAATAGTTTCAAGGAGCATCAAAGAGACCTATATTCAAGCTAATTAAAATTAATTATTCTATTTAGATCACCCCCACTATTGTTCTCTAATCACTAAAATGGAAAATTTCTTTGAGGATGGACCCTATCAAGTTCTTTTTATTAAATCCCCTAATAGCATGGCGTATTATTTTATGTTCTAAAGTCCTCTAATTAGAATTCTCTTAATTGGGCAAGAATTTCATAATTCTTACCTAAATCCCTTAACTAGGTAATACCTAATAGTGCCTTTGTAATCATTTAATAAAGATAAGCTCTTGACTAGGCGCACTTCAGGAAAGTGCAACCTTTGTGAGGATTGACTCAAAAACAATGATTTTTACCCTAGATCAGTGTAAGATAAATATTGCATTATATGATGATGTGATTGTCTTTATTTATTTTCATTAATCCTAACTAGTTAAGTTATTAATAGCATTGACCTATAGGCTAGTGTGAAAATAAAAAGGTGAAAAAAGTTGAAATTATTTACAATATATTGATTCACCGTCATGTCCCCTTCCCTATTAGCATACTTACATGTGTGTGGACCAACAAGTACTTATTGATGGTTGTTATTGATTGTTGGTATTATTAACTTGGTGATTGGTATTTATTTGGTGGATGTTATTTATTAGTATTTGTATTTGTTTTAGAAGTTTGATTTTGGTTGTTGGTTTTGGTATGTGATTGGCATTAGTAATTTTTAGTATTTTTATTATGAATAGTTTGTGTTACCCTTGAGGCAAAGAGATTTTAGGTTCCCTTGTTAGAAATATAAAATACTAAGGGGGGTAGGGGGTTGAATCAGTATTTTACAAAGTTTAGCCCAAAACTAAATATTATTAACAATCTTATAACTTGCATATGAAAGAAAACTATCTATGTTAAACAATAAATACAACCATGTAGTAGAAAAAATCATAACACTATATTTTGTTAATTAGGGAAACCCTAACCAATAGAAAACCTCGGTGAGGATGGTAGCCACAAAATGATCCACTAATCAAAATTATCTTGTGAAAGATATTGACCTCATTAGGAGTCTATTACATGTGTATAGTGTTTTGGTCCTTATTAGAGGATTAGGCCTTGTTAGAATCCTCAACCCTATTAGGAGTTTTTTCAACCATGTTAGGAGTTTACATATACAAATGCAAAATGTATGCAAGATGATCCCTTTGTCCAAACATGCAATATATAATGTAGTTCCTCAATACAAAGAGATAGATACAAAAACCTCTTTATATTGTTGATGATATCTTCAATATCTAATATCGTCTTTGCTTTTCATTACAAAACTTTATCTCAATTTTTTTATGATAATATCATACACACTTTATAAGACTTTTCTTGTAGAAATCTTCCTTTATATCTTGTTAATTACAAATCACCTTCCCAATCGACCTTCATGTCTTTATACACTTTACAAAATACAAAATTAAAATTTTCTTGGTAAGGGTTAGTGTCTAGGATGTCATCCCTAATTAGTTAAGTAATTATTTTGGTAAATAAAATAATTCCTTAACCCAAAATACTCATTTCTCTATCACACTATGTTATGCATGTATATTGTCATAAATGGTAATCTAATTATAACTTTATCTGTACTAACCATACTATTCAATAGGCTTAGATATGTCATCATCACAGTCTCAGGTAGTTATACATAACACCGCATGTGTTGATGTTGCATCTATGAATCACACTGATCAAAACTCTATCTGTTATGCCAGATAAACTAAGTGATACTTAGACAATTTTCTAAGTACAACTGTCATGTCTTCATTTTAATGATCTTCCCTCTTTACATAGCAAATATGTTTCAATAAATGAAAACATCAAATATTCTAACCTAGCCAAAGTTCCAACAATCTCCCCCTCTTATCATTGATGGTAACATATGAGAAAATTAGCTAAGTCCCAAAAACAAAATCTTCAAAATTTGGCCTCGTCAAAATTTCAAAATTTTGGATCATTACATATTTACCATCTTTTCCTCGTATCTCCTAATTACAGTATAACCCCCCTTAGTTTTTCTCATCTCTCCCTTATATATATATATATATATATATATATATATATATATATATATATATATATATATATATATATATATATATATATATATATATATATATATATATATATATATATATATATATATATATATATATATATATATATATATATATATATATATATATATATATATATATATATATATATATATATATACAATATACATACAATTCTCCTTATCACTCCCTCTTTGACATCAATGACAAAGGTGTCAAAATTTATATACAATTAAAAATTGTATTACTTTTCCTTCATGTAGAGTTTGATATTCTAGAAACACAATCTGCAAAGTTAGACTTCAAACTTTCAAAATCTTTATACCAAGTGTTCTTTACTATCTATGATATGATGATAAGAGTAGATAATCCATAGGATTCCACTTCTACTACATTCAAATTAAAATATATAGACTTCTCATAGGATGCCTTTGTTGTAAGACATTCATCCAATTGCATTAACCTATCATAAAAATATTTTGGTATAATTTTATGAATATCTTCAAAAAAAAATTTGTCAAAATCATGTGTCTAACAACAACATTCTCTAACTTTAATTTATCCATGTCACTATATAAATCATAAAACTTATCCAACTATACAAAGTTATCATTATCTATGATTGCAATATTAAGAGTCTCAACCTTTGGTTTCCAGGGCTTTCTTCTGGATGGTATATTCACCTCTTCCTTTGTTCTACCTTTTTTGCCTATGTTTCTTTTTCTTCTTGATCATTTGACTCAATTACTTGTAGATTTTTACTCTTCTTACCTAGTCCACTTGGCATTTGTTTTTTTCTTTTTTGTAAAGAAGACTCCACTTGCTCATGTTTGACCTCACTTAACCTCACAGACCTCCTAGTGCCAGGTGTGGTAATTGTTTGAACCTTTTTGATACCTAACTCTTCTTTACCTTTCTGCATTGATGGTACAACCTTTGGTTGTAATTGTAACACTACTACATAGGGTGCACTGGTTGATGGTCCAACTACCATGACCCCTTGTATTAATCCAACATAGATTGTTGATGGTTTCTCCATTAGTACCTCAATTTGTCTACTTGCTCTCATCTACATAGAAATTATCATTGCTTCCTTGTCTTGTTCTCTTATCATACTAGATTCTTTCAAGATTGTATCAATATTCTTGTTTACTTTCTTCTTTATTTACTTTCTATGAATTTCACTGTGGACTTCCTTCACTTTATTTTCATAGGTTCCCCATCTAACATAGTCCTTGTCTCTTTCAGACTTTTCATAATGTTTTTTTAGTTCTTTAGTCATTTCATACCCCATAAGATCAATGAATTTGACCTTGGTTCAATTGCTTCCATGCATGTTACATCACTCTCTACCATCAAACAAATGTTAGTCTTGTATTTCTCAACCAATGATGGAGGTATTTTGAATCTGTGTTTCATTGCTAATTGAAAACTTTTCATCATTCTTAAAATATCATCTATCTTCCTATCCTTTGATTATTTCCTACAGTATTAGGTTGTCATGCTCATAGTGAATTTACTAGTAGTGCATTCATGATCAAGCATACCAAGGAACCTTCTAATCACTTGGAAGAATAGGTGTGTTAACGATGTCTCAAATTTGAATATACATTATTTTTCTTCTTTAATATGTCTATATTATCCAATAATTATTTGCTAGCATGAATGATGATAGTATTCCTTTGGTGGATTATCCTACACATTGCCAGAGCATGTGGAGATTGTTAGCATGGTTGACATGTTGCATTCATAACTCTGTTTGGCATTGATGTCAACATAGCAGTGTTTTTCTGAAGATTGGCATAGTAGTAGATAGAGAACGAGGTAGTACAGATGATGTACAAAAGATAAGGATAAGCATGGTTGAATAAATATTATATAGTGCATCCTAATGAAATGTACGAAAGCACTAGTAGAGAGTCGAAGATATACTTGATTTACATGGAGCAATATGCAAATAGAGTACCTGATAAGCATTTTCTGATGGTTGGATCATATCTCCTAACAAAGATAAAATCTTGATATGTGAAGTTGTACAATGATAGTAGATAGTCTGATGGCGACATCAATGAGTGTGCAAGGTCTATAGTCATAGTGTAAGAAATTGTAAATACTATGAGCAGATAGCGTTGCATAATTATAATTTAATTAATTATCTTAATGTGGTCCTATTATAATTAATTGGGAAAGCCTCAAGGTTGACTCAAGGAATTATTTTCAAGATGGTATAAAGGAAGGTATTTTCCTTGATTGTATGTATGCATTTTGATCGAGATAGTGCAAACAAGAGTAGGGTGTTTGATAGATGTAGATAAGTGATCCAAGGGATTAGTCGATGCAACATCGGTGGTCTAGTGAGAAGATTAGAAGAGGTTTGGTCTAGTTGATAGGTAAAAGAAAGAGGAAGTACAAGTACAATTCTATTATTCTACAAGGAATAATACAGAGATCAATTGGATGGTGAGTTCAATGATCTTATCCTTGAAGTTTTTTGGACAGTAGGTCCATCTACCGTCTACAAATCCTAACAAGGTTGGCACAGCTCCTAATAGGGTTGGAATCTCCTAACAAGGATTCAAAGTCTCCTAATAGGGACTGATATGTACTAAAAAAAATTATTGACTCCTAACAAGGTCCATCCTCTAACAAGGAACATATATATTAGTACATCATTTTGTGGGTACCATCCCCACTGAGGTTTTCCCTTTGATCATTGTTTTCCCTAGTTAACATATCTAGTGTCATTGTGTATGAGTATCTTGTTATGGTTGTTGATTATATTTCTCATATGGTTAAGGATTAATAAGTTTGATAATTTTTATAATACTTATATAACTAATTCACCCACCCCCCACCCACCCCACCCCCCCCCCCCCCCCCCCACTTAGTTATATTGGTGGAATTGGTATCAAAGCCTTGGATCCTTGAATAAAAAGCTTAACAAATTTGGGAGATCAATGATGAGCTAGATCATAAAAGAAATTCCTAAGTTTGATGGAGTTAACTATGAAATCTGAAAGGAAAAGATGAAGAATCATCTTCTATGTATGGTTCTAGGATATTGGCTTTTGACAAAGAATGATAAGAAGATTGTGGAGGAAAGAAAGCTTGAGTGATGGGGAGCTTCTTCACTTTAGAGCTTTCTTTCTCTTCGAAGGAAACACCTAGACTACTTAGAGTTATTATCCAAAACCATAACCTAGAGGACTCCTTCCCAATCCCCTTTCATCAAGAAACTCACCCAACAATTCAAGTTTCCATTCCCTACCTTTAGTTCACCAAATATACACTATTTGATTTAGAGTGCCAAAACTTCACCAAATGTACATAAAAGACCAAAATAAAGTTTGAACCACCATTATGAGGTTTCTATCACACTTCCTACCATTCTACATCATTCTTTTGAGTTTCACATGCCCATAACTCCAAATTGCCCTATTTACCCTTGTAGCCCTAAGAGCCCTTATTAACCCTCCTAAAAAAAAGGAACAAGCTATAACTCCCAAAACCTCTTAACAAGGAAACTTGGTGTCTTGAGGACTTTGATTCCTAATGACCTAAACTAGAAAAAGTTTTAGGTCTTAGGCCCCTAGGATGATTGTACAGTATGACTTCAAAAAAACCCTCATTTTAAGGGTTTTAAAGGCAAATTTAATGAATCTTTCACAATTTTTTCCGAACTACACTTCTAATCCCATCCTCTTAGTTATGGACTCTTAGTATCCTCCTCCTTCATTTCCTAAGCAATATTGTCATGTGCCAATCCACTGTTCTCACCAAAACTTCAATTCAAGCTCTCATTACACCTTGCCAAGCCTTCACTGCTTGCCTAGGGCTCACTTGAAAAATTAACTACTTGACTTACACTGACCATAAAATCATTATATACATTATTTATAGGGGCTATTTATTTATTTCTAAGAGCCATGGTTTTTTGATCAAGGAAGTTCAAACCATAGCCATTTTAGTGCTGGTTATTCAAAATTGGATGGCACGAACACAAAACCTAATTAATTTTCTAAACCTTGTAAAATGAATGGTCTGAATCAAAAAAACTATGCACAGATCCCACACATGATCTAGAGACACTACTCCATCAAAAATAGTAAACTAATCAATCCAAAATCTTATTCATTCAGAACTACACTTCTTGCATATGTTGTTTGTACAATGTTGTCTCCAACCCCTAACAATGAGTTGGAAGGTGTTCTTATAGACTCCTCTAACCACCTTATTCTTTGGTTTGATCCATAACTACCCATGTTTCCTTTTTTCCAAAATTATGTAGACAGTTGCTATGCAATTTTGTAAAAATTGCAAAGTTGTTGATGAGCAACATTTTGACAACTTTTGCAATTTTGCAAGTTAAGCCTTTAAATTGAACTTAAAACACCTAAGGTTACTTTTGAACACATCTTGACCCCTTTTATACCTTTCCTCCACATTTTTCCTTATTAAGAAATTCTAAACAATTTTTGCCTATAAGGACCTAATTGACAAAACTTGACTCACATTCCAAATCCTACCTATTCAAACCTCCTAAACTTACCTTGGGACTTTATTCCTAGTCCTTATTTCCTCAATGGCTGGTTAGGCCATTTACAAACCAAAATGCATTAGGGTTTCACCTTTACCCCTAGGTGCTCCTGCACTATTCTCCCCCTGCAAGAAAAGACTAAGGTACTGCTAGAGAGAGGAATTCCTTACTAATGCCATGCTTCTTGAAATCACTCTCAACAATCCAAGTGGCCTCAACTTCAGGTGTATCCAACCACTTCATTAGATGTTCCTCGTAGACCTTTTTTCTTGTAGTCTTCTTCACTATAGAATCCAAAATACCCTCCACCCATGTTTTCTTCTTTTCAGGCACTTGTAGGTCTAAGACATCCTTGCTTAGCTCTTTCTGATACTCTACTTCATCCATATTAGGACCCTTATAAGGTATTAGGTCTTTGACATTGAAAATGGGAGAGATGGCCATGTCCTTGGGTATTTCTACTTTGTAGACATTGGGTCCATACTTCTCAAGTACCTTGCATGACCCAATCCTTTTCATCTACAACTTACTTGGGATGCCCTTTTGTAATCTAGCTTTTTTGATATAAACCATCACTAAGTCTCCCACTTGAAACTGCAACTCTCTTCTCCCCTCATCCTTCTTCTCCTTCAATTTTTTATTTGCTTCCATCAAGGTTTGCTTCACTTGATCATTGACCTCCTTCATAGATTGAACAAAGTCATCTACATGCCCACTAATGTTGTCATGGGCTGGTAGGTCCCTTAACTCCATTATTCCATTATTCCCCTTGGATGAGTCCCATACACTATTTGGAAAGGGCTTAACCCTATTGTTTTGTTATTACTATCATTATAGGAAAAATTTTCCTGTGGTATCACTTGCTCCTAACTTTTCCCATACTCCTTGGCTAGACATCTTATTAAGTTGCCTAGGACCCTTTTGATGACCTCTATCTGCCCATCTATTTGGGGATGGTAGGAAAAACTATGAGCTAGATTTTTTCCCAACCTTTTCCATAGGGTCTTCCAAAAGTACCCCATAAATTTGACCTTTGTCAACAACTATGCTCCTTGGTAAGCCATGTATCTTAACCACCTCCTTGAAGAATAGGTTGGAAATATTACTTGCATCATGTGCTATCTTGCATGGGATGAAATGGCTCATCTTGTTGAACCTATCCACCATCACAAACACACTCTCTAACCCTATCCTAGTCCTTGGTAATCCCACTATGAAATCCATATTGATGCATTCCCAAGGCCTATTAGGAATGGGTAGAGGTTGGTAAAGTCCTACATTTGATGAAGTGTCCTTTGTCTTCTAACATTGCAACACTACTCCACATGCCTCCTTACATCCCTTTGTATCTTGGGCTAGTAATAGAACCTCTTCATAAGGTCTAGAGTCTTGTTAAGACCAAAGTTCCCACTCATCCTCCCATTGTGCTTCTCTTGTATGAGATTTTCCCTCATAGATCCCCTTAAGATGCATAATTGTTGACCCTTAAACAATAACCCATTCTGCAAGGTGTATTCAGCAAAGTCATTATGAAAATGATTTACAAAGTTAGTACATGCCTTTTAGGCCTCTAAAAAGTCAATTTCCTCCTCATGTAGGTCCTTGAATCCATCCAATCCTATGCTCTACAAATTGACCTCTTGTATTGTCAGAAACCTCCTGCTCAAAGCATCTTGCATCTTGTTGTTTGTCCCCTTTTTGTGTTTGATGGTGAAAGTGTAGGACTACAAGAAATCCATCCATTTGATGTGCCTCAAACTTAGCTTCTTATGTGATTTGATAAAGCTTAGGGCTTGGTTATCTATGAAGACCATAAACTCCTTAGGCCATAGCTAATGCCTCCACTTCTTGATGGCTTGGACAAGTGCATAGAGCTCCAAATCATATGTTGAATACCTTTTCTTAGCTTTATTAAGCCTCTCACTAATAAATTCTACTAGCCTACCCTCTTGGCTTAAAATTGCCCCAACTACGATGTTTCTAGCATCACACTCCACTACAAATGGATTCTCAAAACTAGGAAAAACCAATATTGGTTGTGTTACCACTTCTTTCTTCAACCTCTCAAAACTTGCATCTATTGCCTTGGTCCATGTGAACTTGGTCTCCGTGCATCCTTTAATGGTGGCATTAATGGGTGCACAAATATCACTAAATCTCCTCAGAAACTTCCTATAGAACTATGCTAGACCATGGAAACTTCTAACTTCAGGAGTAGATCTAGGGGTAGGCCAACTCAAGATTTCCTCCACCTTGTCCTTGTCTATGTTTATATTCCCTTTGGATATTACAAACCCCAAATATACTAGCTCCTCCTTCATGAACTCACTTTTTCTAGGTTTACTATCAACTTTTCTTCTTGAAGTTTCTTCAATACCATTTCTAGGTGCTTCATATGTTCCTTCTTTGTCTTGCTAAAGATGAGGATGTCATCTAAGTATACAACAACAAATGTTCCTATGTAGTCTTTCAAAACCTCATTCATGACTCTCATGAAGGTACTTGGTGCATTGGTAAGACAAATGGCATTACCAACCACTCATGGAGACCCTCAATAGTCTTAAATGCAGACTTCCACTTATCACCCTCTTTCATCCTAATCTGATAATATCCACTTTTGAGATCAATTTTGGAAAAGTACCTAGCCCCTCTTAGACATTCCATTAGATCCTCTATCCTATAAGGAATATGAAATCTATACCTAATTGTGATTTTATTAATTGCTTTAGAATTAGTGCACATTCTACATACCTCCCTTTTTATGTGCTAGGACAATAGGTACATCACATGGATTGATGCTCTTCCTAATCATCCCCTGATCAAGTGACTCTTAGACTTTCCTTGCAACCTTCTTGTTCTACTCTAGAGTCATCTTGTATGTAGCTTTGTTTGGTAGTAATACTCTCGGTATGAAGTCAATTTGATGACTTATGGCTCTCTTAGGAGGTAACATTGCTGGTGCTCCATCGTAGATTATATCCTTGGACCGATCTAATAGATTTTGTACCCTGAGTCTATGATCACTTTGCATACCTTAACTAGTGTATCATCTTAAAATGCAAGCACTTCCATGTTAAGAGTGTTTAGTCCTCTAAGTAGTGGTTTGGGGTTAGGTTAAGTGTCTTGAATGGTTTTTTTCCATAGATTTGGTAGTTTCCCCCTAGTTTTGCTTCTCTCTCTCTATTACCAACCTATTTCTAACAACTTTCTCTATAAAACTGAGGATTTTAACTTTCCAGGTCAAGGTCAACCTCAAACCTGACCTAGGTCAAGTATGACCCGACCTTGACCTAGGACAGGGTTGACCTCATCCCTGGCCCCATGTCCACTTTTCAATTTCCAGAGGTTTTGGGACATTGGGCTTTGGAAAGTTTCATTTTCTTGCTTCTAGGTCAATTTTTTTGGGTTTCAAAATGGTAGACTCTTAAATTACATTTAATCTAGGTCCATTTCTATGGGTTATGGTTAATTGGGATTTAACGCTCCCATTTCGGCCTTCTCTAGTAGTTAGTGCCCTAGATCTCTATATAAGGAAGCCTTCTTACCTCATTTGGACATCAACAATCTATCCACTATTTTATGAAAAAAGTTATAATCTACTTTTAATGAAGAGCATCTACAATCCATTATCATGCATCCATTTTCAAGTGAGAAAGCATTCTATCATTCAAGCATCCAGGTTAGATCAAGGATTGAAGAATTCAAGTCTTTGAAGGGATTTGGTTCAAGCATTCAAGATTCATCATTCAAACCCTAGATCTAGCCATCATGGTGGTGTGATCTTCCTTCAAGATCCTTTGTTCATATTCAAGATCTATTCATTCTTCTATCAAGGTGGATTCTAAGTATACAATCATGGAGGTTTTGATTTACTTTTTTTAATGTTATGTTCAAGCTTTCATATCAATATACTTGTTTACATTTCAAATACAATTGCATATCTATTGACTATCATAGCATCTTTGTTAGATTTACTTCTACTACTTGCTAGCATTCCTTATTTCAGTTCATTTATTAAGGTTTATTGCAAACTGTGGTTTGACCAAGGAAAAACCTTCATCCAAACAACAAAACCATTTTTCTTGTAGATACAGGTGTGGAACAGTGAATTGAAGAGAAAATTTGGATACTCTTTTTGTCAAACTTACGAGATTCAAAAATAGAAATTTTGTCAGAGCAGTGCAGGTCAAGGTTGACTTTTCAGGGTACAATTTTGCCCCACTATCAGGGTCAAGGTTGACCTCCCTTCAAAAGGACATAATTTTTTTGGGTTTTCTCCATCTTGACATTTTCAGTCCACACTAGGTTATAGACATCCCTAAAATTGTACACAAACACCAAAAATCAACATTTTCTATATTTATCCTATTTCAAGGTAAGTATTTGTCTTTTATCTTGTTTGCATTTTTGGACTACTAGGTACTTCTAACCCAATAACAAGGTGCATACGATGAAAGAAAAACTAAGGATTAGCTAGGTCCCATATTTAGCAAGGTTAATCTCAGCTCTGAACCAACTTCAATAGAGTACACTAGACTCTCTAAACTTTAGGCTCTACAGAGCCAAGGCGGGTGCACCTCAGGGATATGAATGTGATAGGTTATTTGATTCTCTCTTTAGACACTTGCTCACTTATACTTCTTCTTTCAAACCTATCCCTTATAGTAGATAATGGTCACAATTTCTTCTTAGATTTGCAACAAACTTTCTGATTACAATAGCTAGATATAATCAAAAGGAAAGCTATTACAAATAAGTGCTGACTAGAAACTTTAATTCTTCAGTACATAAAATGGAAATTTGATTTTTGATTGATATATGTATTTTGCAACCATAAGAACCATCAACTTGCAACTAAAATCAATTAATCAGTGCCTTATCCATTATCATATAGAGTCAAAACCAGCAACTTTAGACCTATTTAATTTAATTGCAATTAAATTTGTCAACAGTGAACTCTAAACCTCATTCTTATCATACCCCTCTCATATATCCAAAACCCTATCACTTACTGAAAGAAATTACTTAATTATTTGAATCAAAATTAAGCAATAAGAGACATACAATTTATCTAAATTATATTAAACTAAAAGAACATTGTTCACTTCAATCCCAAGATCATAGATATACAAGAAAGGAGACAAAACTCAGATGCACAAATATGAAGAACTTCCTTGTGTATTATTTTCCTCTAAAAATGGATACAATATTGGTATAAACTCACAATATAACTCAAAATTTGACAACTAGATCATTCATATTAACTATATCTTCAAGTTTACAAGACTAAATGCATTCATACAATAAAAAAATTTGGATGGACTATGAATGACATAAAACTAAAAAATCTACAGACTCCCAACCTCCACTCCATGTCTTGGAAATCCTTATAAAGGATTGCAACAAGCTACAGATGGGAGGACACTTATCAAAATCTGACTGAAAGAAAAACTATACAAATATGTCAATGATATTGTATTTAACACTCTTTGTACTAAATTGAAACTAGGACAATGGTCATAAAATTGACATGGTGATATTTTCTATAGGATTCTTTCATTCAATTCTGCTTGTCCTTTATTACCTTAGCTGTCAAAATATTCTACTACTTTCATCATCAAGATCCTCATTTCTCTAATTAGCCTCCAAGACATTTACTTCTTTCTTGGTGGACATTCCAAAAATCAAAGTTTCCCTATAGCTTTACTCTACTTGAAAATCTAATCTCCATTAAGGTTTTATAAAGTCAAGTGCCTAATTCAATGTTCATCTTTTGGCTTTGTTTCATCCTTGTCCAGCTCACAAATTTGCATTTTAAATCAAATACTTGTGCCACATCAAGATCAAACTCATCTAACTACCAAGCAAGAGCTATGTGTCACCATCAAATAAGTTGGATCCATCAACTTTCTCCTTATTGCACCATCGCAGCCTTCCTTCTCTTTTGACCATATTGACCTATGATCTTGTGAACCACTACAAACTAACTTCAATCATGCCTTCAGAATCTTAACTCATGACCGTACTTTAACTTAAGTAACCTTGCGACAAACCATCTTTTGCAACTTCATGGCTCCATTTCTTAATTGTGGGTTAAGACTTGTCACCAAGCAATTACTTTCTTCACACCATCACACCTACTTTACTTAAACTAGAATTAACTATTGTGATATTGTGATGCCCATCTAACTAACTATTTTACACCTTCACTACAATTTATGCTTTCTCTCTATCCTTGGCTGCGACCATGTGAGCAAAGCTATCCTTACTATTTTGCAATCTCACACATCCTTTCTTTAACTTATATGATTTTCCTACAATGTTGCAAATCACCTCTTTTCTCTTTACTTTGCAGCTTCACAACCAAGTTTCGTTTCATCTTTCTAACTGTTGCAATCATGCATAATGGGCAAAGACACTATTTTGCAATCTTGCAGCTAATTCACTTAACTGATGCACTTGTAATGTGATGTTTCCCTAGTTATTTCCTTGACATTTTCATTGTCTTGCAAGCTCGCAATCAAAAACCTTAACTACCACACTTGACCTGCGAAGCTTTGAACACTGACTACCCTAACCACTTCGCTACAAGCTCACAACTTAACATTGACTTCATCTTTGATTGAGAGATATCAAATGAATATAGTGTGCCTTTTTTGATCATATATTATAACTCCTTCGAAATATGGCCCCACCATTTCTTTTGACTTTTCATCTCTCTTGGATCATGCCACATGTTAGCTTTTGATTGGTCCATCTCAGCTAGGCATCTTGGTCCCATCATGCCACATGGTTGATCACCACATCCTTGCTACCTTAACCCATGATTACTCATTAACTCCTAGGAACATGCGATCACCTGCATCTTGCTACTTCACAACTCAAACCCAAGGTTATCCTTAACTCCATGCAATCATGTGACGAAGCCATAACTTAACTACTAGGTGACCAATCACAACTTCACAACTTAAAACATCATCATTTCAGACCTTTTTGATGATGTGATGTGCAATTTTTCTAATTGCTAGATGATTTTTGCAACTTCACAACTATTTATTATTCTTCATGGCTTAACTATGTGATCATGCAAGAAAGGCTTAAATTGACTGTTTCATGACCATCGTGGCTTTACAATTTAATTGTGAATTTTCATTTTATCCTTATGATGCTACGAATAATTCTTAACTTAACTATCTTATTACTCTATGAATAATTGTTAACTTAACTATCTAATTACTTGTTGCAAAGTCACAACATAACACTTTCGTTGACTAAGCTGACCTACAAACATGTGAAGTACTAGACATTAACCTTGATCACCACTTTGCAACATGAATTCTCAACTCAACCTTAACTCTTGTGATCACACAAAAAAAACCATCGCAATCTCACCACCTTAACCTAAGGTCTCATTTAACTCATTGCAAGCATGCAACAAGCCTTTATTGTTGATTGTTTTCCTTTCATTCACACAATCACAACATAGACTTCAGGATTAAACAGACTGCATACAATCTTGCACTAGCCGTAGAACTTAACTATGATCCCTTCCTCACATCATCATAGCTTATAATTTTACAATCCTTCATTGTCTTGTGACTAAGTGCACACCTTAGACCTCTTGCCATGTGTCACTTTATCATATTCTCCCTATGGTTAAAAACCTTGTAACTCCAATCTATGAGAATATGACAATTGTCGATCTAATAAGTTTACAGATCTGCTATCCAAGTCAACATCCTCAACCAATCAAACTTTCTCATATGCCAACTCACTCTGACACCTTTCCTTTTGTGGCCCAAGGTTGTATCAGGTCCCACCAATTTCCATGTGTTAGCTTGTCATATCCCTGCTTTGTTTAAACTTTGCACAACTTCAAAATGCAGGATACACCCATCATTGATTTGCCAAGATCTAACGATCAAGAACATAACTCTCCTTGGGTTAAGATTTTCAAAGGAACACTGCATGAAATGACCCAAGGAAGACTTATGGATAAAAGAAGTTATGCTTTGGGTTAAAAAGGATATTCATAGAAATATTTAAAATGACTACAAGAAACTTTATAACAAAAGGGTTTTCAAAGGTATTCTAGGGTTTTATTTAAAAACCTTCTCGTACATTTTTAAAATGTGAATAATTCAAATCCATTTTCAGGAACCTAGGGCAAAAAGGACATTATGAAAACATTAATTAGGAATTTTTTATGGGGAATGACAAATTTTTAGAAACCCTAAGCATCAAAAATACTTTCTTCTAGATTTTCAAAAGGTATTTTAAAATCTTTTGGCAGGGTGAAAAATCAGGCCAACATATCTATTTCAAGATTTAAGTACATACTTCTCAATAGGAAGACCATTGGACTTCCTTTCTCCCTATTTTCCATTACACGATCTATTTGTGTATGGATCACCTTCTTGTGCTTAATCAGTTTGGATCATTCCTTTTGGAAATTAGGGTTGAGAATAGGCCCTATTTTAACCCTATTAACCTAGTATCTCTCAAGTAGTTATAAATAGTGCTCTTCTCTGGTTGGGTTCCTCCTTTACTAGTTCCTTAACAAAGACTCTCCTCAACATGAGGTTTTCACCCTTCTCTATGTCAGGGTCCACTTCACCTACCTTATGATTATCTTCCTCTTGGATGTATGTGATTTTCTTCTCTCCATAGGATGATGATGCCTTCTCTGGACATCTATAGGCAAGATGCCCCAAATTTCCATAGTTATAACATTTCATATTCCTGAAGTATGAACCTCTACTATTGTTCCCATATCTACCTCTACCACCATTGTTGGATCATCTTCCTCTACTAGAGCCTCCCCTTTGACTGGTCTCACTGACCTGCTCATTCCACTTGGAATCCCTGTAGCTTCTTTGGTCATTAGTCCTCCCATTAGAGCCTCCTCTTGAGCCACCTCTGAAGTATTTACCTTTTCCTTTGTTTTTGGAACTTGAGTCCCCTTTCTTCCTCAATTTATCTTCCACTTTCCTAGCCATCTAAAAACAACTCTATAATGTGCTAAGGCTAAACAAGCTCAACTCATCCTAAATAGACCACTTAAGGCCATTTAGATACCTAGCCACCTTGATGTTTTCTGCCTGCTACAGCCTTGATCTTAGAGATAACTTTTGAAACTCCTGAGTATAGGTACCCACATCAAGATCCTTATGCTTGAGATTTTGCCTCTACTTTTGAATCTAAATCTCATAGTCTTATGGAAAATAGGGTTATCTTATCTTTGCCACCATATCCTTCCAATTAGTTATAGGTTTCTTCCCTTCACTCTCTCTTTCCTTTTGCACAAACATCCACCATGTCAATGCTTGACCTTTCAATCTAGATTTTTCAAATCTCACCTTTTTGGCTTGTGTTGTTCCTTCACATTCAAAGTAGTTCTCAATGTTCTCAAGCCATTCTAGGACCACCTTTGCATCCATCTTGCCATGGAATAGTGAGACATTTTCTCGTCTCTTTCCTCCAAAGTCCTTGAGGGATTTGAGGAATGGTTCTTATTCACCAAGTGGAGGTTCTAATTCAATTATTTCATCCTCCAAACTCATCGTCTCTTTACCCTTGTTGAAGTCTTCATCTTCCTTAGCTTGGGTTATATCTTTCATCTCCTTTAACTTATCTTTCATCTCCTCTATGGCCTCATCAATAAGCATGGTATTCTCTTCCATGAGCTTATTTTTCTCATCTACCTCCTTTTCAAACTCTACATTGTTAACCATCCTTGAAGATCCACTTGACTCAATGGAATACAACTTACCACCACAAGTCACAATCTTATGGCTCTGATACCACTTTGATGGGGAGTTTCTTCACTTTAGATCTTTCTTTCTCTTCCAAGGATACTCCTAGCCTACTTATGGTTACTATCCCAAAACCCAACCTAGAGGACTCCTTTTTAATCCCCTTCCATCAAGAAACTCACCCAACAATTCAAATTTCCATTCCCTGCCTTTAGTTCACCAACTATGCACTATTTTATTTAGAGTGCCAAAACTTCACCAAGTGTACCTAAAAGGAAAAAATAAATTTTGAACAACCATTATGAGGTTCTTGACATATTTCCTACCATTCTACATCATTATTTTGAGTTTCACTCACCCATAACTCCAAATTGCCCAGTTTACCCTTGTAGCCCTAAGAGCCCCTATTAGCCCTCCTAAAAACAAGGAACAAGCTATAACTCCAAAAAAATATTTAAAAGGCCACTTGGTGTCATCAAGACTTTGATTCATAATTACCTAAACTAGAATATTTTTTAGGTCCTAGGCACCTGGGATGACTATATAGTACAGCTTCAGAAAAACCCTCATTTTAAGGGTTTTAAAGGCAATGTCAATGAATCTTTAACAAAAAAGTTACAAACTCCACTTCCAACATCCTCCTCTGAGTTTTGGACTCTTAGTATCCTCCTCCATTTCCTAATAAATATTTGTACGTGTCAATCTATTGTTCTCACCAAAACTTCAATTCAAGCTTTCATTACACCTTGCCAAGCCTTCACTGCTTGCCTAGGGCTCGCTTGAAAAATTAACTACTTGAATTGCACAGACCCCAAAATCATTATATACATTATTTATAGGGGATATTTCTTTATTTCCAAGAGCCATGGTTTTTTGACCAAGGAAATTCAAGCCATAGCCATTTTAGTGTTGGTGAATCAAAATTGGATGACAGGAACACAAAACCTAATTAATTTTCTAAACCTTGTAAAATGAATGCTCTGAATCCAAAAAACTATTTATAGATTCCATACATGATCTAGAGACACTACTCCATCAAAAATATTATAGTAATCAATCCAAAATTTTACTCAATCATTCAAATCCCATTTTCTATCAATCAAAACTACCCTTCTTGCATATGTTGTTCATACAATGGTGTCTCCAACCCCTAACAATGAGTTGGAAGGTGTTCTTATAGAATCCTATAACCACTTTACTCTTTGGTTTAACCTACAATTACACATGTTTCCATTTTTCCAAAACTATGCAAAAAGTTGCTATGCAATTTTGCAAAAAGTTGCTATGCAATTTTGCAAAAAGTTGCTATGCAATTTTGCAAAAATTGCAAGTTGTCAATGAGCAGTTTTTTGACAACTTTTGCAATTTCGCAAGTTGAGCCTTCAACCTTGACCAATTTGTTTCCAAACCTTAAAAAATTAACTTAAAACACCTAAGGGCCACTTTTAAACACATCTTTCCCCCTTTTAGGCCTTT
The DNA here is from genome assembly GCA_028749045.1 of Cupressus sempervirens. Taxonomy (NCBI): domain Eukaryota; kingdom Viridiplantae; phylum Streptophyta; class Pinopsida; order Cupressales; family Cupressaceae; genus Cupressus; species Cupressus sempervirens. The sequence continues at coordinate 933,804,501 of CM053789.1, forward strand.
TCTCCACATTTTTCCTTATTGAGCAATTTTAAGCAATTTTTGCCTATCAGGACCTAATTGACAAAACTTGACTCACATTCCAAATCCTACCTATTCAAACCTCCTAAACTTACTTTGTGACTTTATTCCTAGTCCCTATTTTCTCAATGGTTACTTAGACCAATTAAAAACCAAAAATGCATTAGGGTTTCACCTTTACCCCTAGGTGCTCTTGCACCATTGAGGAATGCAGTGGAGCAAAAAGAGATGCTTATGTATAATATGAGAGCCAAAGAAGCCCAACTAATAGCTCTTCCTCAAAATGAATACAATCAGGTAAAATCACAATAGATATTTTATAAGATTTGGAAAACTTTAGGGTCTACTTTTGAAGGAGATAAACATGCGAAAAGAGTAAGATTATATAATTGGATATGTTTGTTTCGAGATGCTAAAATGATGGAAGATGAATCTATGAGAAGATATATTGGTAGGATATCTAAGATTTTTTGTATGAATTAAGTTTTGTGAAGGATATAAAGAGGAATGTGAGATTTTATGGAAGATTTTGAAAACTTTGACACTACCATTCAAGCAAGTAGCACAAATGATTGAGTTATTGATATCCTACACTGATAAGTTCACCAGGGAGACTTTTCTTGGAAGATTGGAAGAAAAAGAATCAAGATTGAGACAACCTAGAGAATTTACAAGAGTGGACACAAATTTTAGTGCCTTGAGTGTTCATCTCTCCTTATCCATAAGTGTAAGTACCCATGGAGATTTTGTGAGCAACAATAGATCCAGATCTGAAGAGGACAAATAGATTAAAGAAGGTACAACCTTTCTTGTGAGAAGAGAACCATATGGTAACAAAATATTAATATGTTGGACTTTCAATTAATTTTTTCATTATGCTTCTAAGTATCCTAAAAGAGAGAAAAATCATAAGAGAAATTTCAAGCCTAGAAGACTTAGAGATTGTTTGTGTGCAAATGAAGATGATGAATTTAAGGAAAGAGTTTAGAGTGGGAGTGATGATGAATTAGGATTTGTAGCTATAAAAGAAGAAATTTTTGAAATTAAAATTAGAGAAGAAAAGGCTCCAGTTTCTTAGGTTGAAAAGAAATCTAACTGGATTATATATAATGCTTGTACACATCATATGACTAGTGATATAAACAAGTTTGTTAAATTCAAAAAACATATGGAGGTATTGTTAGAGTTGGAAACACTACTACCTATCATATCACAAGGATAGGACCTATTACTCTTGATGGAAAGACTGACACTGATGATTATTACTTTGTTGATGATTTAAAGCATAACTTGTTGAGTGTTGGATAGCTGGTGGATAAAGGTTATCAGTTACAGTTTACAGAGAAGACTTGTATTATCAAATATGAGGATTGTAAGTTTATTGGAACAAGTACAAGATCCAGAGGGAATGTATTTACATTGAATCCTACTGAGATGACTTGCTTGGTTGCAAAAGTGGATAACAATTGGTTATGGAATAGAAGATAGTATCATTTAAACTTTAATAACATCGTGAAGGCCAATAGTACATTTGCAGTCAAAGATTTTCCTAGAATCATGAAGCTTGCTAATATTGTTTGCAAAGAATGTATCATGGCTACATAGAAGGTGTCATTTTTTGGAGATTTTTCATATAGACCTGAGTGGCTTTACCAAAACAAGAGGATTCTATGATGAAAGGTGCTTTATGATTTTTGTTGATGGTTTCACTAGAATGATGTGGGTAGCATTTCTTAAATGAAGCATTTGAAAAGTTCAAGATATTTAAAAATAGAGTTGAAAATGAATCTGGAATAAAGATTAAATGTCTGAGATTAGATAGAGGTGGAGAATTTATTTCTAGAAAGTTTAACATATTCTATGAAGAAAATGGAATCAAGAGACAGTTAGCATCACCCAAGACCCCTGAGAAAAATGGGATAGTAGAAAAAAGAAACAGATCAATATTAGAGGCTGCAAGAGCAATAATATTTGAGCATGATGTCTCTAAGACATTTTGGAGAGAAGTAGTTAATACAATAGTATACACCATAAATAGAGTGCATATCAGAAAAGGTACAAATAAGACTCCTTATGAATTATAGTTTTGTCATACACCCTTAGTGAAGTACTTCAAAATTTTTGGATGTGCTATATAAAGAGAGATGGTGATATAGGTAAGTTTAATCCAAGAACTCGTGAAGGTATGTTCCTTGGTTATTCATCGAAAATAAAAGCATACAAATATTTTAATCATAGAATTAAGACAATTGTTGAATGTGCAAATGTGAAAGTGGATGAAAAGTTTGAAGTTAAAGACAAGATGATGGATTATAATTCTGATGAGGAAGAAGACAATCCTAGAATTGTTAGAGAGTGTAAAAGTTTTCATTGAGACTAACAATGAATTGAAAAATGATGTACAAATTATTGATCAAAGAGGGGAGCAAAGAACTAAACCAAGAGAAGAGATAAGATTTGAGATAGAAACTCCCACACCTAATAGGAACTTAACAAAGAATCATCTCACAGAACATATCAATGGAAGCAAAGACAAAGGAATAATGATAAGAAATAGAGCACATGAGGAATTATGTTTGATTTCTCAAGTTAAACCTAAGAGTGTAGATGAGGCATGCAAGGATAATAATTGGATTCAACCAATGAAAGAAGATCTAGATCAAATTGTGAAGAATGAAACATTGGAATTGGTTCCTAGGCCAAAAGAAAAAAATGTTATAGGAAGTAAATGGGTATTCGAAAATAAGATGACAAACAAGGTGAAGTTATAAGAAACAAAGCTAGATTGATATGCAAAGGTTATTCACAATAGGAAGAAATAGATTATGAAGAAACATATACCCCAATAGCCAGAATGGAAGCAGTAAGAACGTTCTTGGCTTATGCAACAAATAGGAAGTTCAAAGTGTATCAGATGGATGTTAAATCAGCCTTTCTGAATGGAGAACTTGAAGAAGAAATTTAAATTGAGAAGCCTAAAGGATTCCCTTTCACTAAAGAAAAGGATATGGTACATAGATTGAAGAAAGCACTATATGGTTTAAATTAAGCACCTAGAATTTGGTATGCAAGGTTGGACAAATATTTGGCAAAATTATGATTTGCTAAAGGTACAACATATGCTAACTTATATTTGAAATAAATTGAGAATGGTTTAGTGATAATTGCAATATTTGTTGATGACATAATATTTGGAGACAATGATGAAGTAAGTGATAAGTTTGCTAAAGAGATGAAGAATGAATTTGAGATGAGCATGATTGATGAGATGAAGTTTTTCCTAGGTTATAGATTGTTCAAAGTAGTGATGGTATTTTCATTTCACAAGCCAAGTACTTGAAAGACTTATTGAAGATATTTGGTTTGGAAAGTTGTAAGACTATTGGTACACCAATGATAACTAGTGAGAAGTTATCTAGCAAGGATGAGATGCCTACAATCAAACAAAAAAGGTATTGATCAATTATTGGAGGTTTGCAATATCAGACTCACACCAGACCAAATATAGAAAATGTAGTTGGGATAGTTGCAATATTTTAAGTTGAACCTAAGGAATCTCATTATGCAATAGTAAAGAGGATATTTAAATACTTGAAGGGTACACTTGATTATGGATTATGGTATGATAGATCAAGTAATTTCAATTTATGTGCTTATACTGATGCGGTTCGGGTAGGTAGTATGTGTTGGAAATGTAATGACAAGAAAGTGACTGAGAGGGGGGGTGATTTAGGAAACACTTAAACTTGTCACATTTATATTATTTTAACTTTTACTTCAAATGATAATCTAATCTAATTTCATGCATGAACATAAAGTAAAAAAGAAATCAACACCATTAACACTTTATCACAAGATTTGGTAACCAAAAACCCTCCAACTAGAATTTAAAACTAGGATGGGGATGATACCCATAATGCTTTAGTACTGCAATAATAAACTTGGGGATGATTCCCATAATTGATCACTTCTAGTCATCTACTTGGTTAATAATATGAGGGACTATTAGGTCCACCTTGTAAAAGGATTTTACAATACAAGGAAGTATGTACTCTTGCTAAGAGATTTTTCAAAGGACTGTTAGGTCCACCTAGTTAGAGGATTTGACTAATGTACCTGTGAGGATGAATCAGCAAGATGAACTCTTCTTTGTAACTTTCTAAAATAGATCCTTTGAATAATATGATCACATGTTGTGATGGAAAAGTCTTTTCTTTTCCTATTGTACTTCTTTGTAGCCTACTTACTTAATCTTCTTCGTATTTGTTTATTATCTTCATGTATATATTATATTCCACAACTTACTCATTAGTGTACACTAGAAAAGGTGCACTTCTCTAAACCATTCTATCTGAGGTTCTCCATAGATTGGAAAACTCGAATGCTGACTTAGAGCTCCCTAGTCATGGAGTGCAAGGCGCATACAAATGAGCATATAAGAGCTCTCAGCTGAGCCTTAGAAACATAGCCCTTGCTAGTAAACCACAAAATAGGAGATTCTTTAGACAAGAGCAAGAGTGCTAGTGTCAAAGAACTCTTGGATCATGCAATGCAAAAATGAAACTATATTAGGATGAGATGTGCAATGCAAACTGTGCTAGAATGAGATGGGAATGTTACAAATCCAACTATTAAGCTATGTGATCTAACTATTTGCAAAGAAACTATAGTAACATGCAATATGATCTTAAGACTAATATGAAGTGGATGAAAGAATGAGACAAGAAATGAGAAGTTCTCCAAAAGCTCCAAGAAAACTTGCAGCATAACAATCTTCAAGGGTGTGTCCTCATATGAGGGGAGAGCCCTCTTTTTAAAGAAAATTGGATGGTTGAGATCAAAAGACAAGAAAAGGTTAATCAAGGGTGTAGAATAATCCTTGCTTAATTTTTGACATTAAAATGTCCTTAGTCAAAATAAAAGGCTCCAATCATAGAAAATTATGCATTTTTGTAGAAAATGATTTTATTTTGCCAAAATGGGAGGCTTCTCAACACACGCAAAATTTCACTTTCATGTGTAGACAAAATATTTTGTCAAAATAGAAGACTCTACACATGGAAAATTACACTTTCATGTGTAGACAAAATATTTTGTCAAAATAGAAGGCTCTACACATGGAAAATTACACCTTCATGTGTAGACAAAATATTTTGTCAAAATAGGGGGCTCATTTGTAGACAAAAAATGCATTTCTTTTATTTATGAAATAAGAAATGTGTGGATGGATTTTTGAGAATTATATTTGAAATAAAAGGGAGCAAATTCTTTTAATCAAATATGTTTTTAGAATATGATGGTCAAATTATAGGTTAAAATCAAATAAATTGATTTTACCTTATTTTTGTGATCAAACACTTGGTAACATTAGCAATAAATGCTAGAAGGGGGTTCATGGTCTAGGTAACCATTTTTAGGTGATTACATTTGCCCCTCTTTGACTAATCTATGATCAATGTGAGAACACATGTGGTCAAAGAATAGAAAAAGCTTAAAATTATTCATCTAATATGTGATCGATATGAAAACACATCAAATGAAGAAGCCATGATAGTAAATAGATAGATAGTTCTAACTTCAAAGAATGAAGCCATTCTCTAACTAATGTGTGATCGATATGGGAACACATGTAGTCAAAGAATAAAGAGACTATAATAGAAATGGATGCAACAAGCATTGAGTGACCAGACTAATAGCGATAGTCTAGAACACTAGTAGATAGATCAAGAGCAAATGGATATGGTCAAGCATATGCCCTTGAATATGATCATGTTGTCAAGCATATCGATGATAGATTATGTCTGCCCCCTCGAGATCGAAATGGAAATGGTAGAGAGGAAGTGCAGAAACTAGCAAGATATGAACAAATCAAGATATAGAAAAGTCCATAATGATAGATAGGTGATTAGAACCAAAGGTTGACCATAAAGAAGTGATGGAATGCCCCAAATTAACAAGAGTTGACCAGGAATGATGAATTATGAAAATGAGGTCAAATCAATTGAAAAGAATGATGTAGAGGTGAAAGTTGTGAATTGAAGTAGACATGAGGCATGGTAATGGTGAATTCATGGAGGAATGAAGATGCCCTAGTGGAGATTCAAGGACTAGACCTCCAATAGTCAGCTAACTGTAGAGAAGAAGGTAGAATGTGAAAATGTGATTTTGACCCAAAAAATAAACTCAGATTTCGATTTCGATCCCAACAACATATCCAGGATGGAAAAATTAGCTAGGTCAAAAATAATAAGAGATACAAAAGGGGAGATAGATGTGATGATAGGGTTAACCCTTTTGATGACATAATATCAAAGAGGTGAAGCGAAAGATCAAGAGGGTGAAAAGACATGATCAAGAAGAAAGTAAAAGATGAGATGAAAGCAGTTAGCTGAGATGTTTGAAAAAAGATAAAGAGAGAGCTCTCCCCATATGAAGGAATGCAAGACTATGAAAATGAATATGAAAATTGGTTTACTAGCAAGGAGTACAAAACATTTAGACTCTAATTTCATCATCGAGCTATTATAAGATCATACAATCAGCACTAGCATGAGCGATGAAGATATGAATATGACCTTATCGCGATGTCAGGATGAGGTGTAAGTATTAAGGCACAAGAAGCTAGAATGACCAAAACACCTATCCCTTTTAATTTAGCAAGGGAACATAAGCATCAAAGCATAAAGGCTAGGATGACCAGAATGTTTCTTACAGACAAGCACACCAGACACACAAGAGATTCGTCTTATGCTAAGTAATCAGGAAGTTTTCTATCCGCAATGACCCTTGTGTTCGTAACCTGAGATAGAATTTTGCAAAGGATACTCGTAGTGACCCATACGTTCTCTTAATAGGATGAGTAGCAGTATTTAATATAGCATAAAGAGTTTACTCCAACAATCAAGGAGAAGAACCAACCTCACTAAAGCATCCATACAAAATGAGTCAAGGTATACATGGCCATCCAACATGAGATAGAGGTTCTTATAGTAGACACCCCTTTTATATGGATTCGTTAGATCATTGGAACTAAACCATCAAGCAAAAAACAAATAAAAGATCATATCCCACAGTCATGCCTCCTCTAGTTTTGAACGTCATTGAGTGGCAAGAAACATGGGACAAAAGAAAAGAAAACATCACATAGCCTTTGTTTATTGCAAAACAGTGTGTGATAGTATTTAACAACATGCAATTTGTTCTTATCCTATTGAATAAAGAAAAAGTGGGAGTTGGTTTAGACCATTAAAGGATAGTGGAAATAAAAAAAATCATGCCATATCATGAAAAGTGCAGTATCCAATGGAAAAATCGAGCAGAAAGTATAATAACAAAGGATATGTGAGACACTTGTCCACAACTACCCAAGTTAATATTGACAAATCAATAGACGACTTCACCTACTCCTATTATTACTTTGACACATTGTAATGACAAGATGAGTGAAATGACATGTAGAGGCGACAATGTATGTGGAAGTTTTTCTATAAATGAGCAGCTACATTGAGTGAACCAATTCACAACTCTGTGAGATTAGTAGTATTCTTGAGAAATTGGAGTGAAAAAAAGTTTGTGAATTGTTATAGTGATGGCCAGTGCTCAAGATAAAGTGCAACAAGAGCCAGAGATGGTAGATACTGAAAAGGGGGGATGGATTGATGAGGAAAGTGATAGCTTGGTGGATGGAACAGGGCAAAGGGGATAGAGAAGAGAAAAGTGCAAGCGGTTAGAACCAAGAGGAGCATCGTCTCATCAAAGGGTTCATAGAGCCAACCCAGAAGTGGCTGGAGCAAGCCAAGTGGAGCTACCAGTCCACGGTCCAACGAAGGACAACGCAGAGGACCCTACCTTGTTGTAGTTGTTAGCAGAGAGTGCAACACAACTCGTGGAAGAAGAGAAACCAACAGAGGAAATAAGATCACCAAGCCTGGAGAGGCTTAGTGATACTACAAATGTGCATATCAGTTTCACAGATAGCCAAGCGAAGGAGCAAATGCCAATGGAGGAACCTTCCCAAGATATGGAGCAAGGACCAGTGTTAAAGCCTATTGCATCACCATGGAGGCAAGAAAAAACATCTTAGGGAGTATAAGAAACATCCCCAAGGAGAACACAAGTGGTGATGTAAGGTCTGCCTTTCATCCATTTAAGGAAGCACAACCTAGTGTGGTGTTGCCACTAGTTCATGATGCAGCCAAGGCGATGGAAGTGGAGCTAAAGAAAGCACTGGCAGTAGAGAAAGAGTGGGCTAATAATGCAGAAAAAGATGCAAAGTTCTTTCAAGGTTTGATTGAAAGAGCTTGAGAAGATGGAGCACGGGAGGAAGCAAAGTGTGCGGAAGCAGCATTTTCAGCAGAACGAGCACAGGCAGAAACTACAGAGACATCTCTGGCAGTAGAGCAAGCAGTGCTGGAACAAATTCACAATGAGATGGTGCTGCTACAAGCTCAAGTGGAAGCATTCAAAGAAACTATGGCAAAGACTAATGCCATAGCATACCGATCACAGAATCAATTAAATGTTGCCAACGTAAGGATCGCCCACTGCATGAACCAGATGCATGAAGTAAAGCATGAGAGGGAATCATGGAAGATGACTATGAATACATATAAGACAGAATGAGACACTGCTCAACAGGAAACGACAGTAGTTGGGGTAGCAAAATTGCTAGCAGACATGAATGAAGTGAGGGAGAAGTCAGAGAAGCTAGTATGAGAGACAACATACTACATGGGATTGTACCATCAGGCAGTCCCTCCAGAGCACAGGAGAGGAATATCCTTCTTGGATAGTATGTTTATTACTCAGATGAATACTTTGTTGAGATGCGGCCATATCCTGATTCCGATGGATACAATTTGGGAAGGTGCAAGATTGACACCGGGAGCTTCATCATCTAGGACTGCACAAATAGGAGTACCCCCAATGGGAAACCCAAAGGCCCCACCTCCACAAGGAAGACATAGACGAGCATTATACTGATGTTGTGACTTTGTGTATCGTGTGGTAGGAAGTATTTGTTCAAGTGGATTGTGGTGATCTCATGCCTTAGGTGGGTTTTTGTGATTTTATTGAAAAATGTTTCAAATGTTTTGTAAATGTTTTTATGAATATATGGATGTTTTTGGAATTTTTGAAAAATATGTGAATTTTTTTTGGAATTTTTGAAGAATATGTGAAGGTTTTTTCCATAAAAGTTTGAATAATACAATCTATAGAGTAGGGAAAACCTTTACTTGTATGTGGGGAACTGAATGTCTACAAACTTGCATAACATTCAGAGAGTTGTAGTGTGTAAAGCATAATTATGTGTGTACTAATAGCCCTTACAGATGATTACAAGGCCAACATTGGGATGTTTTTCTAAGTGTGCACCGAGACAAACATTCTCAAGGTCTATGAAAAGGCATTTGTGGGGGTCCAAAAGGACACTAGGCCTCGAGAAAGACAAAATAGGGCCCTAAAATAGGCACTTTGACCCAAAAAAGACACCTAGGGCCTAGAAAAAGATAAAATAGGGCCTTGGAAAAGGTGCTTTGACCCAGATGAGTCTTGAAAAAGGCACTTGAGCCTAAAAAAGACTTGATAGGCCTTGAGAAAGGCACTGGGGCCTAAAAAGGCAATTGATGGGCCTTGAAAAAGGCACTTGGGCCTAAAAAGGTGCTAAAGGGGTCCAAAAAGGACACTTGGGCCTTTGAAAAAGGCACTTTGGGCCGAAAAGGCACTTGATGGGCCTTGAAAAAGGCACTTGGGCCTAAAAAGGCGCTAAAGGGGTCCAAAAAGGACACTTGGGCCTTTGAAAAAGGCACTTTGGCCTGAAAAGGCACTTGATGGGCCTTGAAAAAGGTGCTTGGGCCTAAAAAGGTGCTTGATGGGCCTTGAAAAAGGCGCTTGGGCCTAAAAAAAAAGGTGCTAAATGGGTAGCCAAGCTCTTATGCTTATGCCTACTTATTCTATGCCCCTAGCTGTATGAAGATGAAAGAATCCGATGGATATCGAGGCTTTTAAGATAGCATTGATATATTTTTTGAAGGTGATTAGACTAATCGTGGCCACTGCAACTTAAATAAGACTAAAAATCCTTCTTGATTTACATTAATAGTGGCTGCATGGAAGGAAGGTGACAGTCGGCTTTGCGGCATCTCTTAAGCTATCCGAGTTGTGCTAGATTTTCCTAAGCCTGGAATTATGTTTTAGGACATTACCACACTTCTTCTTAATATCAATTTCTTAATATCAGAAATTGAGAAGAATTTTGGGGTGGTAAATGTTTCGAGCTTTTACGACCATGTTGGGCAATTTTTACCCCCTTTTGAATGTATTGGGCTTTTTATGGAATTTGTTTTGATATTTTTAGGAAATTTTTGAATTTTTTTGGCATTTTTAGGCAATTTTAGAATTTTTATGGTATTTTTAGGCAATTTTAGATTTTTTTTGGTATTTTTAGGCAATTTTTGATTTTTCTTTTGGCATTTTTTGGATCTACAAGGGTGAAACAGAGGATGTGAGTGAGATTTGGTGGAATACAGGGTAATTAGGACCATGTGAGGTACCTAAAGAGGCAATGGAGGGAATTTATGATGCCAAGTGAGTTGACTGAGGGCTACAATAAACATTGGCGATCATTGGCCAAAGTGGATAGCGTACATGTGCATTGATTTTCCTGTAATTCATGTCTATGGTATCTCAATGCATAATCAGACTCCATATTTCCTCTAAGCCACAACCATTCCTTCTCTCCATCTACCCCTAATTTTGAGCAACCACTAATTGGTAGAGCAGAACTTAAAACCCAAAGTGTTTGTCAATTGGGTATCTGTGAAATTAATTCTAGATCAAATACCAGCCTGATAGACTACTCTATTCCAGGCTATAAACTTCTCAGCCCCAAATAAACAAATAATTTTGCACCAAATACCTCTAAATCATTCAACTGTAAATGCTACCCCTTTCTCTTATTCCTATCTTCTATTAATTGTAATGGAAAGCCACAAAGAACCAAAATTTGTCTTAGAGACGAAAAATCAACCATTCAACTACAGCCCTTTTCAGCATTCAAGGCCTTGTGTTGTTTAGGGAAGTCCAAAAGTGCTATCTCTTGCCCCTTTTTGAATCAAAGGTGGCGTTCTTACTTCTTTTGTACCTTTTTTTTTTGCCCTTTTAAAAAAAAAAAAAAAAAAAACCTTTTGCAATTTTTATGATTTTTTTTCAAGATCATAGATATGTACAAGATAGTTGACTAGTAAGCTTTTAAGCATAAAACTTCTTTAAGTGTAGAACATTAATAGGTTTTGCAAGTTCTTCACCTTTGGGAGTAGACAACTGATAAACCCCAGACCCAAATGTTGCTGTGATAATGTATGTGCCTAACCAATTAGGTTCAAACTTCCCTTTCTGCTCCCTATGTTGTTGATTTTTTGGATTTTCTCTAAGCACGAGGTCACCAAATTGAAACTCACATAGATGAACCTTCTTGTTATACTGAGCAGACATGCGCTTATGATAAACTCTCATGTGATCAAAAGCTGCCTTACGGTGCTCATCAAGAGTCTCTAACTCATCTATCTACATGGCTCTATGGTCTTCATCAGTTATCAACCCATGTAAAGAGACTCGCAAGGAGGGGATCTCTACTTCTAATCGGAGAACAACCTCAAAGCCATAGACTAATAAAAAGGCATGGCCCGTGTAGGAGTACGGATGGTAGTTCTCTGGGCCCAAAGTGTTGGATTTATCTATAGATGCCAATCTCTCCCAGACTTATGAACTGTTTGATGCAAGATTTTCAACAATGTTTTGTTGGAGGCCTCTACTTGGCCATTCCCATGAGGATAGTAAATAGAGGACCAATGTTGTTTGATTCAAAACTTTTTGCACAATTGCTTTAGGTCCTTATTCTTGAACTGCCCTCCATTGTCCGTAACAATAGAGGATAGGATACCATATCGACAAATGATGTGATTTAATATAAACAATGCATCATATTTTCCTGTAGCAACAGACAATGGTACAGCTTCAACTCATTTAGTGAAATACTTTGTCGCTGCGATGATGAATTTATGACCACTAGATGAGTTTGGATGAATCTTTCCTACTAAGTCAAAGGCCCATTGCTGAAATGCCCAATATGTCATAGAAGGGATTAATTCTCGCCCAGGAGCATGTATCAAGTTTCCATGGAGCTGACATTTTTGAAAGGACTTCACATAGTGAATAGCATCAGCTTGCATGGTGGGCTAGTAATAACCCATCCTAAGTAGTTTTTGGGCAAGTGCAAGGCCATTAGAATGTGCCCCACAAATGCCTTCATGGACTTCGGCAAGTGCCTTTTTGAACTCTTCTAGCTCTAAAAACCTAAGAAATGTTCCATCTAAATCCTTTCTATACAATTCACCAGAGACCAGAGTGTAATGTGAAGCATTACGGAGGAGTTGGCATTTTTGGTTGCATGTGAGGGTTTCAAGGATAACCTGATCACGTAGGTAGGAGAAGATAGCTGCATAGCGGGAGTAATCGTGACCTACAACAGTCTAGATCACCTGGTTATTTGAGGAATCATAGGCGGGATGACATAATTCTTCCACCAGGAACTCAAATCGTGATTCATGTTCTTGCAGTTGGAGGATAGATGCTAAGGTGGCCATAGCATCAACAGCCTTGTTTTCTGCTCTAGGAATCTATTGGAATGTTACAAAGGTAAAATAATTTATTAGAGCATCTATCAACTTTTTGTAAGGGATCAACTTGTCATCTTTTGTTTGATATTCATTATTTACTTGGTTCACAACAAGTTGAGAATTACCATAGATGTGTAGCTTGGTTATCTGCCATTCAAGAGCCATTTTGATCCCATTTGTTAATGCTTCATATTCTACCATATTGTTTGTACATGGGAACAAGAGTTTGTAGGACTTTGGGATTGTATAGCCATGAGGGGAAACAAACAAAACCCCTACTCCAGCTCCATTTTGTGTATGAGATCCATAAAAAAACATCTTGCATGTTCTCTCTATAATGTACATGATCGAGGCATCTGGAAGTTCAATTTGCATAGGTTCCATATCATCAAGTGGAAAGTCAACCAACTGGTCAGTTATGACCTACCCTTTGATTGCCTTATGTTCGACATACTGAATGTCAAATTTAGAAAGAATCATCATCCATTTAGCAAGATGACCAATAAGTGCAGCTTTTTTTAACAGATATTTCAAAGGATCTATCTTAGCAATCAAGTGAACTGTATGTGCCAACATATAATGTCAAAGTTTTTGAGAGGCAAATACTATAGCAAGGCATGCCTTCTCTATACTTGTATAGTTTAGTTCATAGGCTACCAAAGTTTGACCGATATAGTATATGGCTCTTTCTTTACCCGTCTCATCACTTTGGGCTAAGAGCACTCCTAGAGAAGAATTTGTAGCTGAAATATATAGAATCAAAGGTTTTCCTGTGATGGGTGGCATCAAAACTGGAGGTTTTGTCAAGTAGCATTTGATTTGATCTAAACTCTATTGACAGTCACTATTCCAAACATGGGTAGATCCTTTATGCAGATTTTTATTGAAAGCTTAAGCCTTATCAGCCAATTGAGAGATAAATCTTCTTATAGATTGGAGACGCCCTTGCAGACTTCTAAGCTGGTTGATATTCTTTGGTGGAGGCATATCCATGATAGCTTGGACTTTTTCAGGATCAACCTTAATGCCTTTTTCTAAAATGATATAACCTAGCAATTTACCAGAAGTGACACCAAAGGCACATTTTTTTGGATTTAGCCTGAGTTGAAATTGTTCCATACGGTCCAATATCAGACTAAGGTCTCCAAGATGTGTGTCTCATTTTTTAGATTTAGCCAGTGTGTCATCAACATAGTCTTCCATGTTTTTATGCATCATATCATGAAAGATGGTTGTCATTTCTCTTTGATATGTAGCATCGACATTTTTAAGCCCAAAAAGCATGACATTCCAGCAAAAGGTACCCCATGCACATGTAAAAGCTATATGTTCTTGGTTTGTTGGGGCTATCTTGATTTGGTTATACCCAAAAAATCCATCCATGAGAGAGTACATCTCATAACCCATAGTCATGTCCACTATCATATCAATGTTTGGTAGTGGAAAGTCATCCTTGGGGCATGCTTTGTTGAAATCTTTGAAATCAATACAAACTCGGATGGATTTGTCATGTTTGGAGACAGGAACAATGTTGGAAATCCTCTCTGTATAATCAATGGCCCTAATGAAGTTTGCACTCAATAATTTTTCCAACTCGGCCTTGACCAGTAGGGCCACATGTGGATGCATTTTTCTTAGCTTCTATTTAATAGGCTTGACATTGGGTGAGATTGATAAGTGATGCATGATGAGATTTGTATCAAGCCCTGGCATATCAGAGTATGTCCATGCAAAGTTGACCTTCTTGTCTTGGAAGAATTGAGAAAACTGTGTCTTTTCTTTGTTTGATAAGGATTGAGCTACATGAATAATTTGAGGACATCCTTCTGTACCCAATTTGATAGGCTATGTAGGTTCAATTATAACTAAAGATCTATCTTGAAAATAGCTTGGTAGACTACCAAGTACCTCATCCGTAGGTGCCTCTGGGAGGTTTTCACCCTTAGATACATCTTTATTTTTACTTGTTTGAGGATCAAACACCACCACAATGTGGTTTTTTCCATCTGACTGCTTATTTTTTCTTTTAATTTTTTGACTAAGGTATTTGATATCTGATTCTGTCATGTTAACCGTAGGTTCGCTAGTGGAAGAAGTGACAGGTTCGATAGCATTCAGGTAACAAGTGATCTCATAGTCATTCTGGAAAGATCGTATTTCAGGTCTTTGATTTTGGAGAGACCAATCTATGAGATTTGGGTGAATTAGCAAGAGTGAGGAGCAAGTTTCAATGTGATTGATATGGAAGGAGTCATCTCTGGTGACTTGTGAAGTAGAGCCTATAGAGAATGTTGCAAAGGAGTCTAGCTCAGGAATAGACCTAGAGGGACTAGCGTGTTCCATTAAGACATGGTGTGAGTCAAACTCATCTGACCCTATACTAGACCGTTCGACTACATTTGGTTGGGTTGTATAGGCATGAATTGCATCCACCCCTAACTCGCAAGATGCATCTGATAGACTTTCCCACTCATACTCATGAGAATCTATACTCTGATCCCTAGCTATGAGACGAGCAATATTTTTTCTAATTCGTCCTCTGTTCAAATTCAATTTGTTGGGAAGTAGAAGCTTCCTCATCATTATCAGTGGTCAATATTTCTTCTCACCAAAGGAGGGAAGTGAGAGGTACAAAGTCTTCATCTTGTGAAGTAGTAGCCATCATGGGAGGGTCATCATCCTCTAATTCAATAGATGTGGATAGTCTTCGACCACATGTTGGTATATCATTCTCTAGCCCAAAGCCCAGACCAACGGTGTCTCGAGTATCATGACCTTGAGCATGACTTAAAGGTTCAACTAGAGCATTCTTACAACCAGTTAAGGACCCATGGCCCTGATAGCCCATTTTTGTCAAAAATTTATAGCCTTTTCCATATCTTTTGGGGGAAATAGGAGTAGTCATTGTAACTTCCTCATCTTCTTCTTCTCTGTAGATCTAGTCTTTAATGGCTTGTTCTTCCTTTTCTGCTTCTAGAGGTACTGAAGATTGCACAAAAGTGTCAAAAAGTGTCATAGCAGAAGTGGAAGGCTTCTTTGTAGTAGTTGGTTTCCCATAGGACCGAGGGGAAATTGGTAAGGCAGCAATAGAGTCCAAAGTATACTCGCCCATACCAAGGCTCATCATTTTTAGCTTTTGTTCACACTCTATGAAAGATGATGATGGCTCATGAGAAGAGCAGTTGTGTGGGACTAGCATTTCAGAAGTGTTAAATGTGTTGATTGACATTAAGTTGTCACTAGGGACAATTACCTCAATACCATTAAAGGGGAATTTGATGCATTGATGGTATGTAGAGGGCACCGCTTGCATGTCATGAATCCATGGTCATCCCAACAACAAGTTATATGCGAGAGGTATGTCTAAGACCTGGAAGACAACATCCTTTTCCACCGAACCCACTCGGATTGGTAGCACAATTAAACCCTTGGAAGGGCGTTCAACCTCATCATAGGCTTCGCCTAGGGTCAATGGTGAATTTTGACATGCCCAATTTTTGGATTACCTAGAATGAGATAATATTTAACCCTGCACCATTGTCTATCAGGACTCAGCAGACGTGGGTATGAAAGATTTGAACTTCAATGTGGAGAGCTAGGTTATGGGGATGACTAAGAACTCGCTCATCTTCTTTAGAGAATGTAAGGTGGTGAGGTGATGAAATGTGATTTACCATAGCTTGGAACCATTCTGCATCAATGTCTATGGGGATGTTGGCAGAGCGTAAAGATTTCTCCAGGATATCCTTGTGCAAAGGAGATAACTCTAGTAACTCAAAAATGGATATTTGTGCTAGTGTGTGTTGTAGTTGGATAACAAGATCATAGTTGGAGATCTTGGAAGTAATAGGTTGCTTAGATGATGAAGCATTTTTAGGGTCATGAGAAACTTTTAGGAAAACCTTAGATTGCCCCCTAGTAACAGCGTTAAGTGGTTCACTTTGAGAAGACAAAGACTCAACCACTCGGAGCACCACCTTGGGTCTAGTATCAATATGGTCTTGAGGAGTAGATCGTGTCCTTAAGACCACTTTTGGTCGTTCATTCTTAGCATCATAATTTGGCCAGTTGTCATTGTCAGAGCTTGCCATACATATGTATTCAATGGGCTCAAGCATGCCTATAACATTATCAGTGTCAGCGTAAGCATAACTAATTTTGGCATCATGATTCTTTTTGGCAGCTCCTTTTGAGGTCTCACCCTTTTCGTATTCAGGTAATGGTTGTTTGAAAGCCTTATGAACAGTTTTTTTAACAAGGCCATCTGTGACAACTTTTCCAGCTTCAATGAGGTCTTGAACCACATCTTTGAGCTTGAAGCAATTTTCTGTGTTATACCCCTTACTTCGGTGATAGCTGCAAGTATGATCTTCTCTCCCCATGGAGGTCTTACTAGTGGATCATAAGGATGTGAGTTGTCTAGCAAGGTAACCAACTTGTTTGCAATTAAATTTTTTAAAATCACTCCATAAGGTTCAACCATAGGTGTGTAAACACATCGCTTCCTTGCAAATTTAGAGCCTTTGTCAAAGGTTTGTGACTTTGAAACTTCTTGTTGTTTTGTTGCATAGATGGCATTGGAAAGATTAAATGCAGGCTCCTTAGTCTTAGGAGTGTCTACTACTCCATCATTGACAACATACTTGTTTTTATTCCAAGGTTTGCCTTTGTCTTTACCGTTTCCATTGTTAATTTTATCCTTGTTTATGACAATGTCCCCTTTCTTGATAGCAACATCCTCAATGCGATATGCACTCTCAACCATGGTGTTGAAGGATGTGAATAGTTGCTTTCTGAGATTGAAATATAGCTCAGGTATGAGTGTGTTGATAAAAATGTCAATTTTTTCAGCTTCAGGAACTTGCCGAGGGTACCGTGAGTATAGAGATCTCCACCGTTGGAGGTAGATGGCAAAAGGTTCCCCTAATTTTTGCTTGATTTGGCATAAGTCCAACACAGTCATAGGATGTTGGATGTTGTATGAATATTGTTTGATAAAGTATTGTGCAAGTTCATCATATGTCTTAAGAGGGGGACTCAATTTGGTAAACCATTCCATGGCTTGTCCTCTCAAACTTCTAGGGAACAGACGCATAAGAAAGGTATCTTCGTGCATAAAGTCCATTCTAAGAGCATAGAAATGTCTCACATGATCATGAGGATTGTCGTTTCCATCATATTTTTCATACTTTGGAA
Organism: Cupressus sempervirens; assembly: GCA_028749045.1. Lineage (NCBI taxonomy): Eukaryota > Viridiplantae > Streptophyta > Pinopsida > Cupressales > Cupressaceae > Cupressus > Cupressus sempervirens. The sequence goes on from CM053789.1 coordinate 933,822,392, forward strand.
CTTCTATATCCCTAGGAAATGGCTGCATGCATAAACTCCTATCAAATGGTAGAGCACATATCAAATCAATGAAAGAAGTCTTAGGTGGCTCTTTTGATGTTTGTAGTTGTGCAAAATTTTTCATCATTTCTTGCACTTGTTCTCTCAAGATTTCAGTTTCAGTGGGTTCTTGTTTATGAATTATACGTTCTATGTCAAAACCTTGGGGTAGCTTCCATCCCTTTGTTGCCATGTAGCAGAAGTATTGATCTCCATTCTCTTCTAAGGCCCTAAGCATTAGTTTTTGGGCAATGCCATCTTGTTGGAACCTGATCATGTCTTTGCTAGTTATTTCTTCATCAGTATCATGATGAGAAGACTTAGATGGTGAAGAACATGCACCCATGGTGGCTCTAGGAGTCCTTGGGGGACTATGGTTTCCATCGTCATTCCCAAAAGGATTGTGTGGACAATTTCCATTATGTCCTTCACAGCGTGCTTGATTGTTAGTGCCGACATGTTGGTTTGCTCTTTTGGTAACATATATGGCATCCAAGGTTCTTTGTGTTGCACGTGTTTGTTCTTCTAAGCCACATTTGATTTCATCAAGGTGCACCATAGTGGCTATACTACTGGTATCGTTGGATGTCTCAGAAGATATACCAAATGGATTCTCAAAACTATAAAGCGGGTTGTGTCGAACATTGACCATTTGTGTTTGGGTAGATTCAAGATTGTGATCACAAGGTTTCTTGTGAGGTCATTTGGGTGGTGTTTCCAATTGATGGAAAATGAAAGGTGTGTGGTTATCATTACCAACTTGATGTCTAGTTGTGACTGGCATGTAAAGAGTTGTCTTTTTTAGTAGGACAAGAAAAGTGAGCCGAATTTGAAGCTTTTACAACCAGGACTAGTCACTTGTCAAAGTGTGATAGATGGCTTGTCAAAAAATGCTCAAGATCTAACAGCACTGGTGACTCAAGCCAAGCAGGCGAGCAAGAAGCTGAATGGCGAATAGCTAGAGTAGAACAATAACTGAATTTTGATAGGTGATTCATCAAGGATGTTTCAAGACTTACATTTAATGAACTAAACCCATCTTTTCAACCTAGGACAAATTCTTCACACACTGATACGTAGCTAGGATCAAGGGTGACCGATTTGACACTCCTTAGACCAAAGAAAAATCTAACTACAGACTTTGTGTTTACCCAAAATACCCTAGGCAATACTTTCCTAGAGGTCATGCAACAAAATTCCAGCACAAAGTATCACATGATAGAACTTTGCACAAGGTGCGATACTTTTCTCGACAAAAGGGTTACACTTAGTAGCCAAGCAATAGTTTGTAGGATGATATTGTGAACGATCTTTCTTTTTTTTCAGCAAGTTGTTTAGTTTTTATATCAAGACCAAGAATAGCATTGATAGATTCTTTATCGTGAACCAAGCACACAAGATAGCAATCAGGGATTTCAAGAAAACTGTCTTCAAACAATGAGCAAGGGGCAAAGCAACCTTCCACATGAACAAGTATAGTGACTTAGTATTTCTACTCCTTAAAGGCTCTACTTGTGTATGTTCTTGACAATGTTTTAGTAGGCACTTAGAACACAACAACACCTTATCAAGTTGTCTACAAGGATATACGTGGCTTTCTAAAAGGAGTCCTCGATAAATGCAAGGTACGTGAGGCCCAAATCCGTGAATGAGAAGAATCCAAAATCACACAGCTAGGGGGAGACAGTAACCCAAATCTCCTCCTTCACTTCTCAAAGGTATAAAGTTCTTTGAGGCTTAGCCAAGAGTGATATCAAACTCAATTCTCAAAAGAGATGTCTTTGGATTCACCTCCTGATATTTATACTCCGTTGGAACACAGGAGTTGAGGTCGTCTGCTTGGGGTGATGAAATCCCCAAGCAGACCTCCTAGAAATAAAAACTAAGTAATTCACTATCAAAAGTATTTAGAGCACTAAAGGTGGAACACTTAACTCTTCAAGTAAATGTGAAGTGAGTCCAAAAGTGGAACATTTAACCCTTTAAGATAATGTGAAGTGATTCCAAAAGTGGAACATTTAACCCTTCAAGAGAATGTGAAGCAAGTCCAAAAGTGGAACATTTAACCCTTCACACAAACTCAAAGTGAGTCCAAAAGTGGAACATTTAACTCTTCACACCAACTCAAAGTGAGTCCAAAAGTGGAACATTTAACTCCTCACATCAACTCAAAGTGAGTCCACACCTTATAAAACAAGTGAGTTCCAAAAAGCACAAAAGGGTTGCCTAGTGGAGCAATTAACACTTCTTTCCTGTAGACCCCTCCCCCTTAATGTGGGGCTGATCTTGCAACCACAGGGTGGAAATGAGGGGCCAGTGGATTAGCGAGTCCAATAACCCAAGATAGCAATCTAGATCAACCACAAGTAATCTAAGATTGCTAATCAATACTACTCACAAATGAAAAAGGGTCGAATAATGGAATATTTAACTTTCCAAGGAAACATAGAGGGAGTCCACAAAGTGGTGCATTTAACTCCCTATGTAAACAAGGAATGAAACCATGCCCTCAATCACTTAATGAGATATTTGATATTGGGACCAAGAATTACTTAAGGTTTAAACACAAGCATTCTCTTACACAAACTTGTATGAAAGCAAATCTATGTTCATTCATTTCTCATTAAGAGCATCAATTGAAATGTGTTCTATGAAAGCATGTAAAACACTCAAGCCAAACACATGAGAGGTTTAATTTTAATCCCAAATCTAAATGTTTTAGAGTTCAAACAAAATACCTGATAATCCTTGCAATGCGTCTTTTCTTTGTTGTACCTTTCATTTACGCTTGATCGCTTGCTCACAACGAACAAAGCAACAAACTCATGAATACAATATATGTCAACTCATGCAAAACCAAGGTTAGATCTGAAAATCTGATTTTTAAGAGTGATGATAATCAGCAAGTAACCCAAATGAAAGCCCACATTATGCATTGATTCATTGTAAAAATGAAATGCAAACTATTCCTTAAATGCCTTTTTTTTCAATTTATTTTTGACTTAGTCAAAAAGATTGGATCTACATGATACAAATTCAAATCCAAAACTCAAAATATAGAAAAGAAACCCCTATCAGAAATCAGAGAGCTTTCCAAAAATGCAAAATTTTTGAAAATATCTTTTAATTTATGCCCTAGAGAGTCATTTTGTCAAAACAGACCAATTTTTGCAAATCAAATTATTGACCACTAATATGACTCTAAAGTCAAAACACAAAGAACTAACTCTATTTAAAATTCAGAGAGCTTTTCGAAACTATAAGTTTTTCCAAAAAAAGAACTTATTTGTGATCAAAAATGCATTTTTATGAAAAAAAAAGAAAATGTCATAACTAATGCAAATCGAGTCAAAATGATCCAAAAATTAGGCTGAGACCTGTGTGAGGCACCATCGACCTCCAAAAAAAAAATTAGATCTGAACTCAAAGTAGTTTGGGAGATATGCTTGAATCTTTCAAAATAAGATTTTTAGCCTTCAGATGAATCTGCACAAAGGTTAGCCTTAAAGACAAAGTTAGAAACCTACAAAACCACTTAGTTAGATCCAAGAAGTTGCTATAAAAAAATCAAAAACAATAATTTACTCAAAATACAAGCAAGAAAATAGAGCTAGAAATTTGTTCTGCCCCATGGTGGGTGCCAAAAATGTACACTAGAAAAGGTGCACTTCTCTAAACCATTCTATCTAAGGTTCTCCATAGATTGGAAAACTCGAACGCCGACTTAGAGCTCCCTAGTCATGGAGTGCAAGGGGCATACAAATGAGCATATAAGAGCTCTCAGCTAAGCCTTAGAAACATAGCCCTTGCTAGTAAACCACAAAATGGGAGATTCTTTAGACAAAAGCAAGAGTGCTAGTGTCAAAGAACTCTTGGATCATGCAATGCAAAAATGAAACTATATTAGGATGAGATGTGCAATGCAAACTATTCTAGAATGAGATGGGAATGTTACTGTAGACACCTAAAATCTTTTAGAAAATAAAATATTTTTATTTTCTGAAAAAAGTCTCTAATGACATCATCATTTATTAATTAATTAATTAATTAATTAATTTTTTATGCCATTAAATCCCTTTATCTTAATTAAAAATATTTAATTAAGGAATCCCTCCCAAAAATGTTTAAATCTTATTTAAACAGTATTTCCTTATTTATTAATTATTTAATTAATAAATTGACCAAAAATTCCAAAATAAATAAATAATTTATTTTTTGCCCAGAACTTGGCCAATTTCCTTAAGACCACTAACCTCTTCCAAAATCTTCTAATCATTCTTTAATTTTGATTAAAGGCTAATCCCATCATTTCTTACCCCTAATCCCAACTCAAAATATTTAATTAAGATTAAATATTAATCCTCATGTTTATTAAAAATGTTTTAATAAATATCTCCTCAACCCAAACCCTTGAAATAAATAAAACTTTATTTATTTTCTAAAAACCTTTTTTATCCTCATCCTAGGAAGTTCTAGACTCTTCTAGAAAGTCTTCATCCTCATCCAAAGCCTAGACTCTTCTAGAAGATGTCAATCCTTATCATTAATCATAATCCTAATCCCCTCCTAACCTTGTCACATTCTCTAAACATGGGTTAAGACTTGCTAACCCAAGCCAAAGTTAACAAATATCTCCTCCTTTACCCACCCTCATTTATTGTCATCCACTTGCCTATCCCTAAGCTAATCCTAAACCATCCTAATCCATCCTCTAATCATTTACACAATTTTAAGCAAGCTTAAAACCTTCCTAATCCAACCCAAGTCGAAATTTCTCACCCTCCAACATAAATGACCCTCAAATATCTCTTACACTCTCCTTCAATGCTCTTACAAAGCACTTATGAAGGGTCTTTATGAAGATATTATCCCTTGAGCCTCCTTTGTTGACTCATCCTTGCCCTTTCCTCCATCCTCTCACCCTGTGACATGTGTCACTCCCTAATTGGCTATAAGGAAGCACAATCCATGTGCTCTCCCCTCATTCAATTTGAGCCCTCCATAAGCTTTCTCCTTTCCTTCCATCTTAGCCCTCCATCCCTCAAGCCTCTTGCCTATAAATTGGATCCTTCCCCTTTGCAAAAACAACATAATATAAAAAGTAAAGCCATAATGCCATTTTAAGAAGCCATTTTTACATCAAATCTATTCACCAAAATCTATCAAAAATCCTCCATTGAAGTCCATTTGAGCATTTGAGCATACATACATAATCAAGCCATCTTAGCTATTAGACACACCTCTACATCAAGTGATCATCCTCATTGAGAGAGCCTATCCATGGCTCATATTCTCATTTGAGGACTTCACTTTGTCTCTCATGAAGTTATGTTAAATTAGTATGCAAATGCTTTTGATTGTTTTAATTTAGTGTTTCTAACATACTGAAGTAGCATATACAGTTACAAATCCAACTATTAAGCTATGTGATCTAACTATTTGGAAAGAAACTACACTAACATGCAATATGATCTTAAGACTAATATGAATTGGATGAAAGAATAAGACAAGAAATAAGAAGTTCTCCAAAAGCTCCAAGAAAACCTGCAGCATAACAATCTTCAAGGGTGTGTCCTCATATGAGGGGAGAGCCCTCTTTTTAAAGAAAATTGGATGGTTGAGATCAAAAGACAAGAAAAGGTTAATCAAGGATGTAGAATAATCCTTGCCTAATTTTTGACATTAAAATGTCCTTAGCCAAAATAAAAGGCTCCACTCATAGAAAATTATGCATTTTTGTAGAAAATGATTTTATTTTGTCAAAATGGGAGGCTTCTCAACACATGCAAAATTACACTTTCATGTGTAGACAAAATATTTTGTCAAAATAGAAGACTCTACACATGGAAAATTACACTTTCATGTGTTAACAATATATTTTGTCAAAATAGAAGGCTCTACACATGGAAAATTACACCTTCATGTGTAGACAAAATATTTTGTCAAAATAGGGAGCTCATTTGTAGACAAAAAATGCATTTCTTTTATTTATGAAATAAGAAATGTGTGGATGAATTTTTGAGAATTATATTTGAAATAAAAGGGAGCAAATTTTTTAATCAAATATGTTTTTAGAATAACATGGTCAAACTATAGGTTAAAATCAAATAAATTGATTTTACCTTTTTTTGTGATCAAACACTTGGTAACATTAGCAATAGATGCTAGAAGGGGGTTTATGGTCTAGGTAACCATTTTTAGGTGATTACATTTGCCCCTCTTTGACTAATGTGTGATCAATGTAGGAACACATGTGGTCAAAGAATAGAAAAAGCTTAAAATTATTCATCTAATATGTGATCAATATGGGAACACATCAAATGAAGAAGCCATTATAGTAAATAGATAGATAGTTCTAACTTCAAAGAATGAATCCATTCTCTAACTAATGTGTGATCGATATGGGAACACGTGTAGTCAAAGAATAAAGAGACTATAATAGCAATGGATGCAGCAAGCATTGAGTGACTAGACTGATAGCGATAGTCTAGAACACTAGTAGATAGATCAAGAGCAAATGGATATGGTCAAGCATATGCCCCTGAATATGGTCATGTTGTCAAGCATATCGATGATAGATTATGTACACTAGAAAAGGTGCACTTCTCTAAACTATTCTATCCGAGATTCTCCATAGATTGGAAAGCTCGAATGCCGACTTAGAGCTCCCTAGTCATGGAGTGCAAGGGGCATACAAATGAGCATATAAGAGCTCTCAATTGAGCTTTAGAAACATAGCCCTTTCTAGTAAACCACAAAATGGGAGATTCTTTAGACAAGAGCAAGAGTGCTAGTGTCAAAGAACTCTTGGATCATGCAATGCAAAAATGAAACTATATTAGGATGAGATGTGCAATGCAAACTATGCTAGAATGAGATGGGAATGTTACAAATCTAACTATTAAGCTATGTGATCTAACTATTTGCAAAGAAACTACACTAACATGCAATATGATCTTAAGACTAATATGAAGTGGATGAAAGAATGAGACAAGAAATGAGAAGTTCTCCAAAAGCTCCAAGAAAACCTGCAACGTAACAATCTTCAAGGGTGTGTCCTCATATGAGAGGAGAGCCCTCTTTTTAAAGAAAATTGGATGGTTGAGATCAAAAGACAAGAAAAGGTTAATCAAGGGTGTAGAATAATCCTTGCTTAATTTTTGACATTAAAATGTCCTTAGTCAAAATAAAAGGCTCCACTCATAGAAAATTATGCATTTTTGTAGAAAATGATTTTATTTTGTCAAAATGGGAGGCTTCTCAGCACATGAAAATTTTCACTTTCATGTGTAGACAAAATATTTTGTCAAAATAGAAGACTCTACACATGGAAAATTACACTTTCATGTGTAGACAAAATATTTTGTCAAAATAGAAGGCTCTACACATGGAAAATTACACCTTCATGTGTAGACAAAATATTTTGTCAAAATAGGGGGCTCATTTGTAGACAAAAAATGCATTTCTTTTATTTATGAAATAAGAAATGTGTGGATGGATTTTTGAGAATTATATTTGAAATAAAAGGGAGCAAATTCTTTTAATCAAATATGTTTTTAGAATATGATGGTCAAATTATAGGTTAAAATCAAATAAATTGATTTTACCTTATTTTTGTGATCAAACACTTGGTAACATTAGCAATAAATACTAGAAGGGGGTTTATGGTCTAGGTAACCATTTTTAGGTGATTACAATTAGACAAACTAATTTTCCTTCCTTATATACCTTTCAACCAATAACTTCATACCAAGTTGGCTCACTTGAGAATTATCTTCATAATAATCAATTATACCTTCAAGTCAGCTAAATGGTGATGCTTGAGAAACATTGTGCATTAGATGTTATGTTGATACTCGGCAATATAGTGAGCTCGAGTGATAAACTATCACTTGGGTAGCAGTGGATTCTCAAATAATATTGGGGAACTTGGGTGATACTAGAGAATACTAACTTGATTTGGATAGCTCAGCTCAAACTAAGGACTCGATGAGAACTATGAACTCAGTTCACACTGGGAACTTGGTTTCCACTGATAATACTTTGACAACTAAATTTTTACTATGAGCTTGGTTAACAAAATATATCTTTGATCTTGCTCAAGCTACATTAAGCATGTTGTCTGATGGAAATCTCAGTTGTAGTATTAATTGACCTTCCAAGATAACTTAAGTGGTTTGTCACTAATTGAAAATATGTCTTGTCGTAGGATCAACAATCTCCCCTCTTGGCATTAGTGACAAAAAACCTACTTGGAATAGTTCTATCAGCAATCAAAAGTCTCTTGATCAAAAAAGAATTTTTTTCAAACTCCCCCTTTGAATGTGCTTAGTGTTGCAGCTTGCTTTGGATTGAAAACTTTGTGGCTCAATTACAACTAAATGGATTTTGTTTTTTTTAAATTGTTTTTTGTTGAATTTGTTCATCTAATCATCTGCTTCATATACATTTTCCTTGAACATATTAATCTATACATTTTTCCTTTATATATATTTCCCCCTTGATTACATATAATATTTTCCCCCTTGTTTTCGTTATAGATTCCATAAACATTTTTTTACAAGGTGATAGGATCTCTTTCAAGGTGTGCTTGCACAATCACTATCTAGGACTACACTAGTCCTAGCTGTCTCAAGATCTTAAGCTTACTTCTAGGACCTTACAAGTCTTGGCAATCCTAGCATAAGACTTCCCTAACTCAACTTTATGAGTGAGTTTCCTTGTGATTCACCTTGAGGGATAACTATCATTAAGGGTGCTTCAAACCTTCACTTTTCCTTGGATGTCTCCAAGGACAATTTCACCATAATATCATCACAAGTGTTGTGGGGGGTGTATTCATCACTAAAACATTAACTTGACTCCTAAATGACTCCATTTGAATGGAACATCTAGGCTTTTCCTATCGAGTTCAAGATTTGCTAAGGTTTTGGACTAATATTAATAATTAGCCAATTAGCCCTAGGCAAAGGGTTTTTTCCCAATTCTTTCTCAAAACTTCCAATTAACCCAAAAAAATAACTTGATACTCAAATACCCTCTTTTGAGGCAATGAATAGTTTTGAGATCTTAGGTTCCTAGGTCATCCTTATAGTGGATTCCTAAAATGTAGGGCTACTAGGGCTAATAGGGTTAAATTTGTGTTGCCCTCTAATTTTGGCTCGAAAATCTACCTAAATGGATTAGCCAATTCCTAATCTCACTACTAGGTATCTATAGAAATACTATGCTTTTAAAACCATGCTTGGTTCCATGCTCTTCCTCTTTCCCCTATAATTGCACATCAAATTTACAATGTTATACACCTAGTCAAGCACACTAATCTTGCCTAGGGCATGATGCCAAAAATGGCTAACTCAATTTCCTGAGCTCCTCATTTCACACAAACCACCTCCAATAGCTTCCATACCATATTCCTCTAGGCCATGATTATTTTCACAGTGGAGAACTATGGGGGGGCCATAAAACCAAAAACTACTTAGTTCTACCCCAACAACTAGTCTATTTGAAAAATAATTTTAAAACCTATTTGGATCTTCGTTATAAATCCTATATTTATTTAATAATGGTTGTAAGGTGACTAAGATATTTTATATTCATTATGTTCTAGATTATTTTATTTACAATAGGTTGACTTGTGATTGTGCAAGAATTTAAGGAGGACTTGGGTAGAGTTGTAAGCATGCAATCAATCGTGGAGGAAGAGAAATTTGAGTCAGGAATTTGCGATTACAAATTTGTGAGTAGAGTTAGTAGTTGCAATTTAGAAACTAGGAGATCACTTACTGGATTGTTAGCACAATTTTATATTTTGCTGAAGGTTTCTACCAAATTGTTGTTGTGCTACAAATATGGACTAGCTAGAGTTTGGGTTGGATCTTGAGGGATCTTGCTAAACTATTAATTGCTTTATATTTGGTTGTAACAGAGAAGACCTTATAGCCCGATACATTGCATGTCAATGTAGCTCCAATCTAAAGGAAACAAAGGTAGTAGACAAGGATGATAAAACCCATGTATGTCAGGTACAGCTAGAAGTCCTAGCTTATGCTCAAAGGAGAAAGCATGAGAATCTTGAAATAGAATCTCTAATGGAGGTGGGATAATAGGTGTGTTGGATATGTCATATGAGAGATGTGTGTCCTCTAATATATCCTCAAGAACTATAGTAGGTGACTTGATGACTAGAGATGCAATAATAGGCAATGTTGAAGAGTAATCCTATGTGAGAGATAGAATTTGAATGGGAGGTGGAGGTGTAGAAGTCACAACACTAGTCTCAGGAACAACACATAAGTTCAAGCGACCTAACTTCACCTCAATAGTCTCTCATGAAGAAGGAGAGTGGGTCTCTGATAGTGGAGATGGTGGACCAAAATGTGAGAAGGAATATAGATGAGAAGCATGATCAACAGTCCTTGTAGCAACAATATTGCCTATTTCACTATATCTAATGTGCACTGAATCTTGTGCAAACTCAACTGTCTTCCATGTCCCACTATGTGTAATCTGATAAATAAAAATAAAGTTAGAGGACAAATATGGAACACAAAGTACATCATAAAATGTACCATCATCAATGTCAATAGAACCTTTCCCACATATAGTCATAGTAGTGTCGTTCCCCATCAAAATGTGTGAAGTAGGAGAAGCCTCAAAAGAAAAGAACAAATCCTAAGAAGATACCATATGGTGTGAAGCACCTGAATCTAGTAACCATCTAGAAGAATATGGAGTAGCAGTTGCACATAGTGCATGACCCTTTCATATATCTTTACCATCTTACTAAAATGATGATGATGAAGAGAATCTATGAGGAGTAGAAGGAATATCAATGTTTCTCTTTTGAAGGAGAGTAGTCAAATCTGAAACTTTGTTGGCATAGCCATCTAACTTCTTCTCATAGAAATGTGACTCATTAGATTAGGCTTATTACAATAAGCACACTTTGGTCTTTCTGGCTTTGATTTATCCCGCTTAGGAGGATGTGGCCTTGATGAACTGTGAGTGCCAAATACAATCTGAGACTCTGTAGAATGAGATTTTTGTGTCTTCTCCTTCATCCTTGAAGATGGCTAAGCTATCAATGCATAAGTCTATGAGCCTGCTACAAAATCCAACTGAGAGAGCTTAGCTTGCTCTCAAGTCAAATGATCAAAAAATACCTCAAAGGATGGCATGGTAAATCTATTTCCCAAAGCACCTTTGGTGGAATAGAAGGTAGAAACAAAAATCTAAAAGTTTCCATAGAACTTAGAAAGACTCATATAAATGCACTCAGTGTCAGTCTTTTTCTTCCAACAACCCTACAATAAAGATCTCTATTGATTGAACTTCATCAAGAAGTCCTCAATGGAAGGAAAAGAATCTAGTATAAGAGAGGTAAGCTCTACCTTAATCTGAAGTTCCCTAAACTCATTCATTGTACCAAATAGGCCTTCAAGCTTGGTCCACATAGCTAGAGGGGCATTGCACCCATCAAGATGAAATTGTAGATTGTTAGATACCTATAAAGAAATCAATCCTATTGCCTCATCCATCTCGTTACTATGTTGCATGACCTCAAAAGGCCTCTGTAAAACTAGTTGCACTGCATCTAAACAAGACCACAACCCTTTTGACCAAAGAATAGGTGTCATCTGTTGGAAATATATGATAGGCTAAGTTACTAAGAGAGGTGGGGTGAATCAATAACTTATAAAACTTAATCTTTATTTACCAATTAATCCTTCATGAATATTCTGATGTAATTTCATGTCTGGAAAACTAAAAGCTTTAAAACATTCATAGCACTTTGACACACAATATGGTGACCCAAAAACCTTTCAAATAGAAAGTAAAACTGGGGTGGGGATGATACCCACAAGCTTTAGTATTGCGGTATAAAGTTTGCCTATTAAGTCTTACAATGATCACTTCTAATTATTTGCCCTGTTAGGAGCAATAAGGACTACTAGGTCCACCTTGCAAAAGGATTACAAATATACAATAAAGTATGCACTCAGTAAAGAGATTTATAAAAGACTATTAAGTCTACCTTATGAAAGGATTTAACTGTTCCACCTATTAGGATGAACTAGTGGTTGATCTCTGATCTAAAACTATGATTTGTTGAATGAAATACTCTTTGAGTGTAATGATCACCTTGTTGTGATAGATAAATCTTTGTTGCTCTTTATACTGCTTATAGCCATGTACTTCACACACTTGCTTAAGAATCTTGCTTGTTATATTTCTCATTAGATGTGATACAATACATTCCATATATACCAATCTAATTTGCAATTCATCAAAGTTGGCTACAATACAAGTTTCACCAAAATACACAAAGTTGACCCAATTGTAGGAACTCAGGTTCTAAAAACAAACTTGGTGAGGTTCTGATACTTGGCAACCATTTTCAATGCTTGACATCATCATGCACTTGGTAGGCATAGAAGATTGACTCATACTAATCACTTCCAAGTAGTCTAAACTCAGTCTGCACTAATGACTCAGTGAACACTGTGAAACTCAACATATAAATAGAATCACTTGGTTCATACTACATAACTTGGTCAATATTATCACTACGAGCTCAGTATAAACTAAATCACTTGGTCGATACTACGTGGCTCGATCAACATTGGATTCACATCATTGAAATTGCAAACTTAGTAACCACTATAGAACTCGGTTTGCACTAAGAAACTCGATAAGCATTATGAAGCTCAGTCTACACTGATAATCACCAACTTGGTAGTAACTACTTGGCGCAAACTGAATGATGTTCCTAGTACTCAGTAGCAACTGTAGAACTTGGTAGAGCCTGAATTACTTGGTTAACACTCTTAACTATCCAATAAGCTCAATAACTACTAGTTGTTTGAATTAGTGAGTGTTGTTGGAAATATTCAAGTCTATGCTAAGTTACTGAGAGGGAAGGGGTGAATTAGTAACTTCTAAAACTTCTACCAAATTCAATTCTTAATCTAATAAACCAATTAGCATTTAATTCATCACATATGATCTAATTGCATGCATGAGAAATTGAAAACATGAAAGCATCCACAACACTTGAACACAAGATTTGGTGACCCAAAAACCTTCCAAATAGAAAGTAAAACTAGGGTGGGGATGATACCCACAAAATTTAGTGTTGCAGCATAAAGTTGGCCTATTAAGGCTTACATTGATCACTTCTGATGATCTGCCCTATTAGGAGCATATAGGACTGCTAGGTCCACCTTATGAGAGGATTTACAAACATACAATGAAGTATGCACTCGGTAAAGAGATTTAAAAAAGACTATTAGGTCTACCTTGCTAGAGGATTTTGATTGCTTCACCTGTTAGGATGAAGTAGTAGATCTCTAATTTTGCAACTGAGTTTGCTGATAGAGATTCCTTAATGTACTGATCACCTTTCTGTGATAGATTTGTCACTGCTGCTCCTTGCATTGATATGGCCTTTATAGTTCTTTATCTACTACATTCACAATACATATGCTTACACATTTGCATTCTTGGACTTTCTTGCTCTTGCTTACATTTCCATACATATTACATTGGATATGATACAATACATCACATATATATACCAATCCAATTTACAAAATAACAAAGTCGGCCATGACACAAGTTAACACAAATATTACAAAGTTGGCCCACATGAATATACTCAGGTTCTGAAGACTGAGTCGATGAGGTTCTAATACACGGTGTCCACTGTCACTACTTGGCATTGTCATGCTCTTGGTAGATGTAGAAGCTCAGTCCATACTAATCACTTTCAACTAGTCTCGAACTCAGTCTGCACCGGTGACTTGGTAGATATTGTGCAACTTAGCAAAAACTGAATCACTTGGTTACCATGAAGTAGCTTTGTTAACACTGGCTTTGCATCACCTGAACTGTAAACTCGGTAGATATTTCAATGCTTGGTAAACATAGGCTTTGCATCACATTAACTACGAACTCGGTAACCACTTGATAAACTTGGTATACACTGAAATGCTTGGTCTAAACTACTGAACTTCACACTAACTGAATCTGCTCTGTAACCACTGGAATTAGTCCAAAAGACTCGGTAGCAACTATAGAACTCAGTGGCTACTAAATTACATGGCAAACACTATAAATTGTTCAATTAGCTTGGTAGCTATACAGAATCTAAATAAGTGTGTGTCACTAATAACAAACTTGACTAATATGTCAACATGTGTATCACTAATAAACAAACTTGACTGAAATGTCAACAACCTCCCCCTTTGACATTAGTAACAAAAACACTTATCAGTCAAAATTGAATTCTAGAAAAAAGTTTCAAAAAATCCTTAGTCTTCAACTTGTGTCTTCAACTTGGTAACATACTTTTTTTTTGAGGTTTTTCCAAAATTGCTTTTGTAAGAGATGTCTATTTGAATAATGCACCCCCATACATATATACAATATACATTATATATATTTTCTCATATTCTCCCCTTTTATTATATCATTATATATTATATCTTTTATTACATCTTCTCCCACTTATGCTTTACATGTCTTCTCATCTTCTCTCCCTTTTTGACACAAATGCCTAAGGTGTATTCTACATGGTTATTCCAAAATGTGACAAGAAGTCAAAATGGACCTTTAGAATCAATGACATTGTCTTGTCCCAATTTTCTTGCAATATCTTTCTTGTGCACAATGCAATATGAACTTTTTTTGATAGTTCTATCATATGATCTGATAGCTCCTATTTTTGTCGAGCCTATTTTTCAAATTTATGGTGACAATTTGAATTGAAACTTAGGGTTGCATTTATTTTTTTTCCATTTGCATTCCCTGATCTAATTATTTTGTGTCAATTTGTCCCAAATATGTGATTTAGTCCTTAGGATTTGAATTTCATCTCACATTGAAAAAATCTTTATTTTTCTAACCTTATGACTTCCTTTGTGTCATAAGATCATGTCACAGTTTTAATGGTTTAATGTTTGGTCATCCCTAACATTGCAACAAGGGAGGTCATCGTGGCATCGAGAGCAATAAAAGGGGAATATTACAAAGCAATGTATATCGAAGGATCACAAAAGACATAATGGAGTGTTGTGATGATACGAGGTATCAACAGTCATAAGATCGTAGAGGTCTTAATGGTAAGTAGTGGTGATTGTGCATTGGCAGACAAGTGTCTAATTTTTCATTGGTCAAAACAGAAGGTACAGATACTAGGTGTGTGCTTAGTCAAGATATTGGGACCAAAAGAAATATTATATTATTTTGACGTGATATATAATGATCTCTGATGCTATGATGAATGGTTCATCATAGCATCTCATGACAAAATAAAGTGTGGCCCAATGATACGATGAAGCCGTGATCGTAAGATCATACATGAATATTACAACGACTGTGGTGCTATGATGCAAAGGGTTAACCATTATCGGAGGATTGTATGAGTTCTAAATGTAACTGGTGATGTTACAAACTAGCAAATGTGATCGTGATTATATGATAGGAAAGGTCAAGCTACGATGCTATTAAGATGTTTGTTAAGAGATCATAAAGGGAGAAAAGGTCGATGTCAGTGTTGTGACAACAAGGTGATCGTAAGATAGTAGGAGGGTTTTGTCATGGGGCCTAATTGATCAAGAAGGGTTTTTCAAGGGTTTTTTTAACATTGGAAAATCATTTTTGCAACAATAAGATGTTATGAAAGGTCTTTTCATCTATCATTGTCATAACATCATAGGCCCTGCTTTGACATTAAAATAAAGTCATTTCTCTGAGCTGGAAAACAATAGTAAAGATCTCAACTAATAGGAATTGAGTGCAATACAAAAAGTGCAATGTTGGATAGTAATGGTGATGCTCCATTGAGTTGATAGAATGGATTGATATAGAATTTCAAGCATGCTAAAATCAATGCAACGTGAACATTGATTTGCATATATTAATTTGTAAAGATTTTCCCACTTTATAATCACAATTCGCCATTTGTAGAGAGAAAGAATTTGAGCAGTTTCAAAGTTTGTCAGTGCACTCCAGGTTATTGTTTCCAAAACTTTTGAGAATAGAGTAGTTTCCATATCTGGTGTTTACTTGCATAGTATCAAAATGTTTGACCAAGAAGTAGAAGAGATTCAAAGTTTAGACATGGTAGTTTCAGAACCTTCAACCTCTAAAGGAGGCAAAACTAGATAGAACAAACCACATAGATTTGCTAAAGAATGGATAAAGATTTTTCTTGGTTCTTCTAATGCAAATTTTGTAGATGATCAAGCTTTTATTGACCCATACACTTTATGTAGAGATGTTATATGCCCTGGTGTTATGAGATCAGAGCTTTTTAGATATTTCTATCATAATAGGGAGAAGAAAATTCTAGTATGCAACCAATGGAAGAATAATCTTGCCAAATTGATATTTCTGGAGGTTTTTGTGGATGTTGGCTTGATGAATGCCCTATTTTGATGCTACAATATGGCCATGAAATCTTTCCATAAGAAGGATGGAACTATCCTATGTACCCTAGACCAAGAGTCATTCATGGAGGCCTTTTGATTAGATGGAGCTATGGATCAACCTGTAGATTTGAAAGACTTACAAAGGAAATTTGAAGCAAATGCTAAGGCATATACTGGTACATCAATGCTACAACATATTCCCATGGATTTGAAGAAAGTGGGTGATTACCCTAAGAAGTTTGAGAAAATGATGTCACTAGACAAATTCAAAAATTATTTTGTTAAAACTGTATATGGTGTTCATAAGGTGGTGGGTAAGGATGGATCTAATGTGGTCTATGGAGAAAAATTCATAATTGTAAGGGATGTATAGGACTCCTACCATGTTGGGGATTATGATTATGTTAATCATATTTTGGAAGTGATGAAGGAAAAGATTGCCTGGGCTCAAATTGGGAATTTAAAAGACTTCACTTTCCACCACTATTCTTTACTGATGCACCTAATTCTTTATAAGAACATAGGGTACATCAGCTCTGATTTCATTAATAAGACTTCTGATGTAAGTAGAGATTTACCAATGCAGCTTTGGGCATAGGTATGGGACAATACTTACCATTTCTCTAATTTTGTATCATTTTTCAATCATTTTAGTGTTGTAATTATGAGAATGTTAGATCCAAGATGCTTCAAGGCTCCTGATATATTGAAGGGTCTTTTAAGACTAGCCCTACTTCCTGAGGGAAAGAAAAAAGACCATAATTGGGGAGATATTTTCTTGTTTCCCACATTTCCTTTAATGAGAGTCTATGGTCGTCCTCAACCACCCCATATATTGCCTAAATTTATCCCTCCTCGGCTAGGAATAATTGAATTTATATGACAACTATTCATGATCAACAAGGAGTATTTAGGACCCAAGGTGCATAAAGGAACCTTTTTATGTATATGTTTTAGGATTGGTGGTTTTAAAATTGGCAAAGAACCCTTGGACCAAATTTACTCTTATCTTCATCATTACAATTTGTGCACTGACCCTTATAGAATTTATGATCCTAATGGTTGGATGAGGGTCACCCTTAAGGAAATGAGGAATTATGCATTACCAAGCACCAAGGAATTGCATCATGAGGATATTATTCCAAATTTAGTAGCAGAGGGTGAGGAAACTGATAAGCTAGCAAAGCTTGATGATGTCATAAGGATGGAGAAAGAATTAAAAAGAATAGATCCCCAATTTGTGGGATTCTACATGCATATCCCTTATCCTTAGAGGATTAGGAAGATGGTCATGGACCATACTAAGATCATGGCTAAAATACCAAAAGGCCCAATAGGAGAAGAAGATAGAGTTTTCCCTGATAGCCCTGAGCCAGATGTAACCCTTGAAATAGAAGAGGATGATGCACCTTAGGCATCATGGATGGAAAAGGGAAACAAAAAGCAGAAGATTATCCACATCCCTACTTAGGTCAAACAAAGGACATTGCAAATTTTACCAGGGAATAGTCAGTATTTTGTTAACTTAAGATATAATTATTTACAAAATAGAGTTAATGCAGAAAAAATACTCT
Organism: Cupressus sempervirens; assembly: GCA_028749045.1. Taxonomy (NCBI): domain Eukaryota; kingdom Viridiplantae; phylum Streptophyta; class Pinopsida; order Cupressales; family Cupressaceae; genus Cupressus; species Cupressus sempervirens. The sequence continues at coordinate 933,840,441 of CM053789.1, forward strand.
CATAGACTTGGAACTAATAGCAGCAAGGCTAGATGATAGGATAATCCAAGTATAATAGTTCTTAGAGGATGATGAATTCATCAAGTCCACTAAATTCAAGAGTTTCTTATATAAGATAAAACATAGTGAACTTGTGTTGAAGATGAAGTCAGGAGAGTCCGACGAGTAGAAGATGGAACTTATTGAAAAGCTGCAGGCCTATGATCCTAAGAGTGAAGTAAGGACTCTAGAGGAGGCCAGGGATCTAGTATAGAGAAGTGGTATATTACTGGTGCCTGGATGGGATTCAAAACAAGCATTTATTCTTGATCAAATATGGAGGCAGGAGAATGCCATTTCATATGAGGCAATTGGTGCAGATGGATTGAGAAGAGGGATTGGTTTCAACATTGATACCAAGTCTCTTATAGTTTGGAGTATGGCTTCTACCTCAAATAAGCTAAAATTGATGGATGTACAGAGCATTGAACAAGGTAACATGATTGTATGGACTCTACAGGGCACCTCTGGCATAGAAATCTCCAAGGCCTTAAAACATTTTTCATTTCTAAATGAAGCCAAGGTAGAGGAAATGGAGACAAGATTAGCCAAATTCATACATGATTACATTGATGTCAGGAAGCTCTATGAAGATGAGCTTAGGAGAAGCCATATTTATAAGGAGAGAATTGTCGAGCTTGAGGCTAGAGTCTAGGAACTTGAAGATGAAGTTGCATCTCTTAGGGAGAAACTTACATAGGTAGAGCAGAGGGTTGTTCCAGTTTAGAGAGAAGAGGAACATGAAAGACAATAGCTAGCGAAGGAAATTGCTAAGGCCCCAGTGCAAATAGAAGATATGGAAGAAGAGGGGGCATCAGAACCAAGAAGAATGAGCATTGGTGCTCCATCTACTCAATAGGGAGGAGACATAAGGACAAGTGTCCTTAAAAGTATGATGAGTCACAGAATTGAAGTATTGAAAGACATGTCTCAGCAGGCTCATCATTTTTATGTTGCTTTACAAAGTGCTGAGCAATTTTGCAATGAGGCACTATCATGGCTATCACCCACATTCAATCTTTGGGGGCCATATATTAAATTCCTAGAGAGGCTAATTGTACAGATGGCTAAGAAGCCATATTTTCTTGACAAAATAATTACAGTAAAGGAGGGACTAGAGCTAGTGAAGGAATTGATGGGTTTCTTCACTGGAAAATTACAATTTATACATGGGGAAATTGAATATTTTATCTCAGGGAATACAACCCTGTGTACCATCAATTTTGGATAGTGCTAGCACATTAAAAGACTGGAAGGATTGGTCAACTTCATTTGACAATATTTTGACCTAAGGAGCTACAGTGTCAATTTTTGAAGATGTTTCATATACTACTTTTAATAAATTGGTTGATTCTTTGTTTAAGGAAAAAATAGATTTAAATAATTTCATTTTTGAATCCAAGGCAATCATGGATGCCAGGTGGACTAAGGCCACTTAGGACTTGCAAGAAGTAAAGGCTGTAGAATGGCCCACTAAAAGATAAATATATGTATGGGAAGCAGTGGGGGAAATTAAAGCTTTGCCAACAAGAGGTAGTTGAGATATTTTGTAAACAAGACAGATAAAGGACAAAGAAGAAAAAGATCAGATGCTTGATATAAGTGCTCCTTTACTTCCTCAGCTACTTATCTTTATGATCAGTATTTTGAAAAAATGTCTATGTCCCCTTTTGTTCTCTTCTTCCAAAGTTTTATGTCTAGTAACTTTTTGACATGTGTCCTCCTCTCATATGTAGCTTGTTGCAATCCTATATATGGATTTCTAGGATGAGAAGTTGAGGTCAGTTGTCTGTAGAATTTGTCACATATATCATGTTTTATTTTGCAGTTTGTCCATTGGTTCTGTAGCTATTTGAATGAGCTTAATTGTATGCATACTTGAATACAAAAAGTGAACATTTGGGACCCATGCCTTGTCTTTGTGTCATATTGTGAGTTTTTATTAGTAGTATTAAGATCTAAATGAGAAGGATTTATCCTTAACTATCATTATCTTTGAGGTTTTGTCTCTTTTTCACATATCTATAACTTTGGAACTAAATGAACAAGTTTCCTTTAGTTTAATGCAATTTAAATAGTTGTATATCTCTTATTGATTGCTGCTAATTTAAAGAATTAGGTAATTACTTTCTATAATGGATAAAGTTTAGGGTTGTGAAAAGGATGAGAATCAGAATAAAAATTAGAGTTTAATGTTGACACTTCTAATCACAATTGATTAAAAAAGTCCAAATATGATAATCTTTGACTCTATATCCCATTGGATAAGACATTGGTCCATTCTAAAGTTCAAGGTTACATTGATGACTTATTTCATTACAAAAATTTCACAACAACAAATCAATTTACTATTTAATGTATCAAGAACTTCAGTGTTGGTCATCACTTATTTGCATCTACCTTTCGGTTATAATTAGTTGTTGTTTTCAAAGGGTTTATTAGCAAATTACAGAAGAATATTGACTATTTCTACTATAAAAGGAATAATCTAGAAAGAGAAAGTAATCAATTAGCCAGATTAATTCCTTAGGTTTGCCCACCTTGGCCTTGCAGAGCCTAAAGTGAAGTGAGTCCTAATGACTCTATTAATGTTGGCCCAGAACTAAGATTTGAGCCTACTGATTATAGGATTTAGCTCATCTTTAGGCTTGACTCTATCTTTGTTTCCTAGTATCAGGTTGTAAATCTACTTGATAGGTTCCATACCAAAGTGAACTCTAACATGATTAGCAATGGAGAAGTTGTTGTCATGGATGAGAGTTTTAGCATGTACAATATGTTTCTACAATGCATCTATGTTAGGGAGAATCATGCCTTGTATATCTACAAGTGTAGATCTTATCCTCGCTTCTTCCCTTAGCAATTCTACCTGCATATTAGTTAAAAATCTGATCTTTGTATAGTGAGAAAAACTATAGCTCAGGTCAAGTGAAAACTGATGTGCGCTTGCCTTCAGATCTTCATCAATCTTGGAGAGTTTATCTTTAATATCCTAAGTGAAGATGGATGTATCATAGAATTTTCCAAATAGAAAAATCACATTGTTGGCAAAGGTTTCTAGTGAGCTAAGAATAGTAGACAAGTCTACTTGATGTATTGCAATCTTCTATGCTACTAGCTCCAATACTTTATTTTCAAATTTCTTCTCTGCTCTCTGCAACAATTTCTCTTGTCCATTCAAATATTCATTAAATTTCTAGACCACTTCTACTAGCTCTGCCAAAATAGGTTGAGAAGTGTCAACCTTAGTGCTAAGTGCCTCTACAAGAATGTTCTTTGCATCTTCAAGCACTTGAAATTCTCTATTCCTTTCTTCTCTAAGCCTTTTCTGCTTGGCTTTCTTCCAAAGAAGTTCTCCTACTATATGCATTTGGTCAAGATTAATGTCTTCTTCCTTATCTTTACCTTTGTTAGACACTTTTGTACTCCATTGAGGCTTTCTCTCAACTATCTTCATACTTATTATTTGCATGCTTGGAATAGAAGTAGTGGTAGAAATAGAAGGACTGGCAGTAAAAGTAGATATTGCACTTATAGAGGAAATACTTTGTTGCTGAGTGACCAAAATTGATGAGGGAGGAATCACTAACTACTTAGTAGAAGAAGTGTTGGTCACTTCAGTCAATGAAGTAATGAGCTAAACAGGTGCAAAGATTGGTTGAGTGCTTGTATTTACAATGTTTGACACAACCAACTCAACAAAAACTTTCTCTAAGTTGGATGGCTTTGAAGATTTTCTTGAAGAGTGAGGAAGTGAGGTTATAATTTTTGTTGCAATCTTCTCGGGGTCAGTCTCTGAAATGCTCTGAATCTTAGGGAGATTCTTCTCGGTAGCTTCCTGTTCTTGTTCCTCATCATCTTTATTCTTGTCATTGGTTTCTTCTTAATCATTTATGTCCTCTTCCTTGTCATCATCATCATCATCATCCTTGTCACTAACATGAACCACAAAATTAGTCTGCTTATGAAGATTGTAAATATTCTTCCATGTGTTAGTGGCATTCCTTACCACATGTTCAACATCATTGATCAATATTGGACAAGTGTTAAACTTCAAATTAAGTTTCTCTTCATTTTTCTTGATGGATTCTTTCATTTCTTTATCACTTAAGCTCGACATGAGTTTCCTCAGGGTCTACTCATATATGTCTGATGCAGTTTTCTTTGCATATTTCCGTCTTGGCTTGATTTTCTTAATCAATTCATTGGGAATTTTTTGTACAAGTTGATCTAGAGAGTATTTCCATTTACCTATCTTAGACATAACCATGTCTTCAACCTGCTTCTCCTCTTCAGTAGTTCTGGTTTCATACCACAATGATTTAAAATTAGCCATGCCTACTCCAAAATCAATTTCTTTTAGTTTCTCTTGGAATGTAGGTGGATGTTGTTTGAAAATCACATCTCCTCCTTCTTCATCAATTTTCTTTCTAGATGTCCTCCTTGTAAACTCTATAGTAGATGACTTGGCAGGTTTGGTTATAATAACCTTACCTTTCTTCTTGATTGGCTCTTCTTCTTTTGATTTTTCTTCATCGTCTTCTATGTCATCTCTTTTACCTTATGTCAACAGGAGAGTAGAGCTAGTTTGTTTTAATTTAGGTATCCTCCTCTTACCTTTCTTGACAGCCTAAGGAAGTTTTATTTCTAATTCAATTCTGGCTTTTGCTTCCACATAGGTTCCAAAATATGTAGCCTTTGGATCAACAAGTTCATTTATCAATGCTTCAATAATATCCTTGGTTTCATCAATATTAACCTCATAACCTAGAGGCTTGACCCATACAATTCTTGGTCTGACTGCTTGTATATACACTTTGTCATAGTCTACCATAAAAAATATCATCCTTGTAGTCTTCTACAAGTTTCTTTGGTATCCTAAATCTATTATTCATCTTGTCCTTGAATGCATCAAAATATTTTTCGATGATATTGACATAATTTTCTCCCATTTCTGCTATATACTCATTGATTTGATAAAGAATAGGTACATCTTTTCTTTATACAACTATACCTTTTGAGGGAAAAAAAATTGCACAAAGAACAATAAACAAGTTAAGAGTGAACCAAACTTACAAGGGTTATTATTTGAAGATCTGATGCTTTCCATATTTTTGTTGAACTGGTTCAACATCAACTCAGCAAGGGCAAATGACATTTTGTTCTTGACCACTTTGAAAGCGAGATCCATAGCTTCACATGATATACTATTAAGTCAACTAGAGTTGTATATCTTATGTGCAATTATATGAATTCTAAACTTCAGCTCAATATCAATAACACAACTGATCTTCATACCCCTTCCATTCCATTTGGCAAGGGTTTTCTTCTCTAGTTCCACCCGACCAAGGATTTTAGTGGTTTTAGCCTTAGCCAGCATTGGAAGTCCCATGATTCGATGAATCATTTTCTTTGTTATGGGAATAGGTTTGTCCAACCATAGTTGCCCATTGTGCACATGGTTGAGGATAAATCTTATCCACTTAATCTAAAAATCTCAAGGCATGTGTGGAATGTGGGTCAAACCCTTCGCTTCAAGGTGTTGATGTTATGGTTTTAACACACCATTCACATACAATTTCTCCAAAGTTTCATCCATTTCTAGGGTTCTTATATCCTAGATAGATATCAAAAATGTGAGTGAATATCATTTATTAGCATTACCTTGGATGGAATTTGAGATTGTGCTCTAGTGGGATCAAGGGTTTCTGCAACAGCTAAATTGAGCTTGAAATTTGGTGCCTTCCATTCAACGCCTCGAACCAACATTTAAGATCCTTTCTTTTTCTTGCTACTGGAGGATGCCATCGCTCAGTAGAGTTTTGGAAAACACAAAAAATCTTAGCAACAATTTACACAGATCGCTCAAACGCACAGAAATCACTCTTCACAAATAGCTCTTGAAAATTCATGGTGACGAATGAATTTGATTTCACTCCTTTTAACAAATTTCATCTTTCAATTTCCATAAATGCTTGGTATGATTGCTTGGTTGATGACAGACTATCTTCCACTTAGCTTGAATTAAATACTCGATAGAAACATTCATGACTTGGTGTCCACATAATAACTTAGTTAATTTCAACCTTGCTCAATAGAGTCTTGCAACCCAACCTTGCTCAGTAATATTTAGAATTCCTTTAGACACTCGGTGATCCCTTTGCATCTTGAATGTTGATATTGATCTTTTCCTTTTAGCTAACTGGAACTGATGTTGGATGTCTACTCCAAAATCTTAGTTCCAGTTACCCTTGTGGGAAATCAAGTAGAAGTGCTCAAGTCACCCAATTCTTGAGTGAAATTTGCTTCATTTCTCGACTTGAATTTGTAGAAGACTTCAGAATCCACTGCTATCTCATTTGCTTTCTGATGTTTTTAGCCTTGGCTTCTTTTTCACCTTCAATTCTTCCACTATTCATACAGTTCTTGGCAAGATGACTAAGTTCTATACGAATGAAACATCTTCTATTGGTGTCTCTTATCCTCATGTGATGTTTTATACAATTATTCCAATGTGTCCAAATTCTCCACAGTAATGACATCTACACCAAGTGTTGTAGTCCCAACCAAATATGGCTTTTACAATTTGTTCTGCTAGATTTAATATCTTAGTTTTGCATTTTGAAGATTTGTATCCATGCTTCTTGCATTTGTGACATTTGCCCTCAAATTTAGGTTTCTCTTTGCATTCATTAGCTCTATGACTATGTTGATTGCAATTGTAGCATTTTCCATTGAATTTAGCTTTGTCATTGCTCCAACATTTGTTTGATGTATAACCTAACTTACCACAATGACTACAAGTAAGTATTTGATTCTTTTGAGCTGCTTGCTTGGATGATTCACATTCTTCTATATATCTAATTCTTGTTTTGCCCTTTTGTCTGTATTAGATTGTCTCATTCAATTGATCCATTTCTGCTTGAGATTTCATCATCCTCTCATTGGTTTGCCTTTTAGTGTTTAGATCATTCAGCAATCTTTCATTTTTTGATCTTAGATTCATGATTTGTTCATTTGCATTAGTAAGTTGATTAATGAAGTCTTCCTGTTAAAGGGATAGATGTTGAATTTCATTATTCTTTCATTCAAACTCTTCTTTTGTCTTGTTTTTCTCTTCCATGAATTCACACAATCTTATTGACTAAATTTCTTGCTCTCTTTTTAGTTTTCTAATTTCTTCTTAAAGTGTACCATTATTTTCTAATAATTCTCTGATTGCCTCATTAGCTTAATCTGAATTACTTTCTAAATGGATCTCTTCAATTCTTTCTTCAATGTAGAGTTGGTCATTCATCTATAATGAGAGATTTGCTCCTTTGTTTTCTTAAGTTGCCCAATAGCCAATTCTGAATCTAGCTTTTCATTATCAATAGCCTTATCAAGTCTAAATACCTCCATAGCCTCTGATCATTGCTCAAGCTATTAAAAATTTTCTCTGAGAATCACAAAGCTCTAATACTAATTGTTGGAAATATACGATAGGCTAAGTTACTAAGAGGGGGGGGCTGAAACAGTAACTTATGAAACTTAATCTTTATTTACCAATTAATCCTTCATAAGTATTCTGATCTAATTGCATGTATGAAAAAATGAAAATTTTAAAATATTCATAACACTTTGACACACAATATGGTGAACGAAAAACCTTCCAAATAGAAATTAAAATCGGGGTGGGGATGATACTTACAAGCTTTAGTACTACAGTATACAGTTGGTTTGTTAAGGCTTACAAGGACTACTAGGTCCACCTTGCAAAAGGATTTACAAACATACAATGAAGTATGCACTCAGTAAAGAGATTTATAAAAGACTATTAAGTCTACCTTGTGAAAGGATTTAACTGTTCTATCTGTTAGGATGAACCAATGGTTGATCTTTGATCTACAACTATGATTGGCTGAATGAGATACCCTTTGAGTGTAATGATCACCTTGCTATGATAGATAAGTCTTTGTTGCTACTTATATTGCTTGTAGCCTTGTACTTTACACTCTTACTTAAGAATCTTGCTTGCTATATTTATCATTGGATGTGATACAATACATTACATATATACAAATCCAATTTACAATTCATCAAAGTCAACTACAATACAGGTTTCACCAAAATACACAAAGTCAGCCTAACTACAGGAACTTGGGTTCTGAAGACAAACTCAGTGAGGTTCTAATACTCTACAAGCATTGTCAATGCTCAGCATCATCATGCACTTAGTAGATGTAGAAGCTCAACTCATACTAATCACTTCCAAGTAGTCTAAACTTGGTCTGCACTGGTGACTCGGTGAATACTGTGAAACTCGACATATAAACTAAATCACTTAGTTTACACTACATAGCTCAGTCAATACTATCACTACGAGCTTGGTATAAACTGAATCACTTGGTTGACACTAGGTAGCTCAATCAACACTAGATTCACATCACTAAATTTGGGAACTGTGTAACCACTGTAGAACTCAGTTTGCACTGAGAAACTCGGTAAGCATTATGAAGCTCGATCTACACTGATAATCACCAACTTGATTGTAACTAGTCGACGCAAATTGAATGATGTTCCTCATACTTGGTAGCAACAGTAGAACTTGGTAGAGTTTGAATTACTTGGTTAACACTGTTAACTATACAATAAGCTCGCTAACTGCTAGCTATTTGAATAAGTGTGTGTGTCACTAATAAACAAACTTGACTAAAATATCAACATCATCAAGGTCTTCCATGTGTGATAATTATGGGGTCAGAAGTTCTAGACAAAAAGAGGTCTTGGCCATTATTTTAGAAGGTCTTGGATTATTTTTGAAAAAAATTCTAATTTATTGATGTAAACAACAGAAACAATACTACAAAACACCCCCCAAAATGCAAAAAATTGAACCCCAATTACTAGTAGGAATGTGTAAATAAGAAGAGAGCAAAAATGATTTAGTTTAAGAATCACATGTACCTATGAGAAATACTTATGAAAACAATAGAGAATTTGGATAGGGCTTGAGAAGAGTTTTCTGACACTTCTTTTGGATTGAAAAATGGAGCTAAAATGAGCAAGCTATGCCCCACAAAAGATTTTATTTGACTTCGAGCGAAAAAAATAGGACCAAATACCTTAGGATCCATGCCAAAATAAATTGATTTTTGTACAAAATTACATCAATTTGTACACTCGAAAGTGTCCCACTCTAAACCCTTCTATTCAAACCATTCCATGAGTTTGGAATGCTTGGATGCCAGCTTAGAGCTCCCTATCCATGGAGTGCAAGAGAGTATATTTCAAGAATAAGACAGCTCTCGGATGAGCCTTAGAGATACTCTTCTTGCTAGTAAACCATGCAATGGGAGGTTCCAAAGACAAGATGCAAGAATGCAAATGTCCCAAGGAGTTCCTCAAGAATACAATGCAACTAAAGATTAAACTAGAATGAATATGAAAAATGCAGCTATTCTAAGCATGAATGAGAGTGTTACAATCCAAATATTAAGCTATGTGAGATAGATTATTGCAAAATAGAAACTAAACTAACATGCAACATGAATCTAAGCTAAAATTCTATGGTATGAGAGAATGTAGACAAGAAATAGAAGTTCTCCACAAAGCTCCAAAGAAACCTATTAGAAAACCTGCAGCATAACAATATTCAAAAATGAGGATTGATCCTTTGAGGGGGAAAGCTCTCTCCCTTTTAAAGTCATACGAACAGTAGAGATTAAGATGAAGATGGTGGATGATCAACGGTGGAATTCGAAAATAGGTGTGATCCATGTGCACACACAAGTCAACCAATAGAATATAAGTTGACTTGTCATATAAGACAAAAGTCTCACAAGCCTTTTCTTTTAATTGTAAAATAAAAAAAGGACTTTATGTGTGCACTTTAAGTGGGTTAGAAGAATGGGGTGTTTTATTTAATTAAAAGGGGACATGTTCTTTTAATCAAATAATGAACTTAGGATAGCATAGTCAAACTATAGGTTATAATCAAATAAATTGATTATTAGCAATTTGGTCTAGATAAATGATTAAATTAATTTAGCCAAAATGCTAAGAAGGGGGCTAATAGTCTAGATGACCATTTTTAGGTGATTACACAATTTACGTGCCAAAAATTACGATGTGCATGCCAAAAAAACTTGATGTGTGCAAAATCTCGATTAGTGTGCAAAAATCTTGATTTGCATTAAAAAAAATTATTTCCAAGCCAAAAAATCTTGATTTACGTGCCAAAAATCTTGATCTACGAGCTTAAAATCTCAATTTACATGCCAAAAGTCACGACAATCCAAGGTCTCCTGGAGTTGGATCCAACAAGAACAATATTGCGACAATCCCATGCCCATAGCTCCCATATCAAACATCAACACAATCCTCGAGAAGAGGATTGGAAAAAGCTCTCAATTTTCTTATTTTAGAAAGTGAGAAGTGAGGAATAAAATTCCTTTTATTTTTTAACTAAAAAATCTTGATTTGCATGCCAAAAATCAAAAAATATCGCCTCAAGAAATGTGCCAAAAAATTGAAATTTTTGAACCAAAAAATCTTGATTTGCGTGTTGAAAATCAAAGAATCATTGCCTTGAGAAATGTGCCCAACCTATAAGAAATATTATTTTGCCTCAAATTCTAAGTGTTTCCAAATTGGACAAATTTTATATGAATTTGGGGGTTTTGATGCCTTCTGAATCCAACAGTGAGGTCTGTTTAGCCTCAAAGTGCTTCAAAAATTAGAGACCCCCCTACTTTCGTAGAAATTACCCAAAAAATGCCAGATATGTTATGTCAAACCCTCATTCTTCTTTTTCTCCAAATATTAAAGCTATAGAAAATCTGACTCTAATACCATGAAGGGTTTGAGCAATACACAATATAAATCCACAAAACCTGAAGAACACTTGCATGCAAGAAGTTGTCATAGAGAAGAAAAATCAAAGAAGAGGTAAGGTTTTTTCTCTAACTATATTATCAGACTAAAAAGATAAGAGATAATTACAAAAAATCAATCCTTATAGAAGGAGATTGAAAACCTAAAAGGTAAATGACATTTAATAATTACTAATTAATTATTAAATGGAAATGCAAGGTGCATAAAGTAAAAATCTTAAGAATGGAGTAAAGGTAATTTAATAAATTAAATTAAATTAACCTTTTTACTCTAACAAAATTGAACATCTTTCTTCCTTTCATCCACCTTTTGCTTGATCTTTATTATGTTTTCTTGCAAAGTCCTTCTCACTGTTTCATGCACCTCTTTCATGGAGTGCGCAGAGTCTTCAGCATAACCACTACCCTTGGCTCCATCCTTTGGGTCTCTAAGCTCAAAAATGCCTCTAGGGTGTAGGCCATAAACTATTTCAAAAAGACTCTTGCCAATAGTCATGTTCACAGTATCATTATAGGTATATTATGCCTATCTTAAGAGTTGGTCCCAAGTATGTACATACTCCTTTGTAAGATACCTCAATAGGTTTCCAAGGCTTCTATTGACCACCTCTATTTGGCCATTTGTCTAAGGGTGATATGCAAACCCAAACAATAAATTAGTTCCCAATTTGTGCCACAATGTTTTCCAAAAGTGACTCATGAACTTAGTATCTTTGTCTAAGATTATACTCAAAGGTAATCCATGTATCCTCACCACTTCCTTGAAGAATGAATGTGTTATGTGGCAAGCATCACAAACTGTCTTACAAGGAACAAAATGGGTCATTTTACTAAATCTATCTACTATGACATATATACTATCAAATCCCTACTTTGTCCTTGGCAACCCTACAACAAAGTCCATGCTCAATATTCCCATGGTCTACTTGGGATGGGGAGAGGTTGATAAAGGCTTGCATTGGAGGATGTTTCTTTTGCTTTCTGACACTACACAACACTCCACATACCTCCTGACATCTAGATTCATTTTAGGCCAAAAATAGAACCTTTTCACTAACTCATGGGTCTTATTGACTCCAAAGTGACTACTAAGTACACCATTGTACTTTTATTGTATCAAATTTTCCCTAATTGAACCTCTAGGGACACACAACTAAATTCCATTAAATAACAATTCACTTTGCAAAGTATATTCCAAAAACTCTCCATGGAAGTGGTTCTTGTGTTCTTTACATACCTTATATATCTTTGCAAAGTCTTCATCATCAGCATATAATTCTTTAAAACTTTCAATACCCATGCTCTGCATCTGTAATTTGTGTACTATCAATAGTCTCCTACTTAGGGCATCGGCTACCTTGTTCTATAGTCCCTTCTTGTGTTTAATATTGAAAGTATAGGCCTACAGATACTCCACCCACTTCATATGTTTATGACTAAGCTTATCTTCTAAGTTAAGGAAACTTAGTGAGTGGTTATCTAAAAAGACCACAAATTCCTTTGAAAGTAAGTAGTGCCTCCATTTCCTTAGTGCCTAGACTAGAGCATACATCTCTAGGTCATAAGAAGAGTACTTCTTATTAGTATTACTTAACTTTTCACTATGAAAATCATTGGTCTTCCTTCTTGGCTTAAAATGTCACCAATAGCCACATTGCTAGCATCATGCTCAACTATGAACAACTTCTCAAAGCTTGGTAAAATCTATATTGGTTGAGTGACAATATTTTTCTTCAAAAACTCAAATCCATGGTTAGCTTGCTCATTCTGAACAAACTTAGTCTTCATCCCTCATTTTATAGTATCAAGCATAGTAGCACAAATAGCATTGAATTTCTTAATGAACTTCCTATAATATTGGGCTAAACCATGAAAACTTATTACCTCTATTGCAGTCCTTGGAGTAGGTCAATTGAGGATGACTTTCACTTTTCTTGGATCCATCTTTAGATTGCCTTGGGATAATACAAACCCAAGGTACACCAACTATGGCTTCATGAACTCACACTTCTCCAAGTTTCTCATCATTTTCTCATCATGTAGCTTCTTGAAAACAATCTACAAATGTCTAAGGAGTTCTTATTTAGCCTTGCTAAAGATGAGTATATCATCTAGATATACTATCACAAAATTTCCTATGTAGTCTTTTACGACTTCATTCATGAGCCTCATGAATGTAGATGGGGCATTGGATAGCCCAGATGGCATTACAAGCCATTCATATCAACCTTCTATGGTTTTGAAGGTTGTGTTCCATTCATCTCCTTCTTTGATTATAATTTGACGGTATCCACTCTTTAGGTCAATCTTAGTAAAGTATTTGGCTTCTCCTAGATAGTCCATTAGGCATTCTATCCTAGGGATAGGGAACCTATACCTAATGGTTATTCTATTTATATCTCTTGATTCAATACGTAGTCTCCAAGTTCCTCCCTTTTTAGGTGCTAAGATAGTGGGAACAACACAAGGTCTTTTTTTTTTTCCTAATGAGTCCTTGGCTTAGGATTTCTTGTATTTGTTTGGTGATTTCCTCATTTTTTTGAGGGGTCATCATATAGGCTAAATTGTTAGGAAGAGTAGATCCTAGGATAAAATCAATTTGATGACTAACATCTCTCTTAGGGGGCAGATTTGATGGTTTTCCATCACTTACCATGCCTTCATACCTCTGCAACAACTCTTGCACTTCCTTTGGCAATTCTACCTTCTTGACTGCCTTGTTTGCACTTTCTTCTTTTGACTTTAGCATAAGTGAAAAACATACTCCCTCACCTTCCTCTAAGGTTTCTATGAACTCCTTTTCACTGACTATAAGAAAATTGGGACCTGATGACTTCACCTCTCCATCCTCTAGCAGTGCATGTATCTTGAAAGTCACATTGTCCTTCTTAAAATAATAAGAATTCTTTGCTCCATCATGCATGGCATGTATGTCAAATTTCCATTACCTTCCAAGTAGTAGGTGACATGCATCCATAGGTAAGATGTCACACAACACTTTGTCTTTGTATTTTCCAATAAAAAACTCTGCCCAAGCTTGTTCATTTACTAGGACATGTTGTCCTTTGTTTAACCAAGTGACCTTGTATGGGTTGCTATGGGGTATTCTTTTTAACTTCAAATTTTTGACTACTGCCTCTAACACTATGATGTTAGTAGGCCCTGATTTTATGATGGCTTTACAAAATTTGCCCATCATTTTGCATTTCATTCTAAATAGTGACCTTCTTTGACTAGGTTTCTCTTTTAGTAGTGCCTTGATTAATGTTCTTCTCATCATCAAGTTCTCTCCTTCTGAGTCTAGGGGTACCTCAGGATGTTTACTTCTGCTAATTGTCTCCTCTTGAACATAGTTTATCCTCGTGTCCCCTCCATGTGAAGTAGAGCTTTTCTCTAGACATCTATATGCAAAGTGTCCCATTTGATTGCAATGGTAACACTTCATAGTTGCAAAGTAAGAACCTCTGCCTTGACCACTATTTCTTCATCTCCAATTGCCATTAAAGTTTCTTCCTCTATTAGAATTGCCTCTACTTGAACTTCCTTCTTGCTTCTCAATAATTTTGGTCTCTCCTTGAGCCTTTGTCTCAGAACTTCTACCATCATATCCACCTCTCTTTCCTCTATTATCTCTTCCTTTACCTCTATCTCTAGTAGTGCTCGAATCTTGCTTCTTCCTTAGCTTCTCTTCAAGCTTTACTTCTATTTGGTGGCATATCTGAATAGTATTAGGGCTCAAGAGACTCATCTCATCCACTTGAGACCATTAAGATACCTTGCTACCTTCACCTTCTCATCTTCTGCAACTCTTGACCTCATGCATAATCTTTGAAACTCCTCGATATAAGAGTTCACATCCAAGTATTTATGTCATATGCTTTGTCTTCTTTTATGCAAATGGATTTCATAGTCCTCAACTACATAAGCATCTTTGATTTTTGCAACCATAGCCTTACATGTGGCAATGGGCTTCTTTCCTTCCTTCTCACTCTCATCTTGGATAAATTTCCACCAAGTGAGTGCAGACCCTCTTAATCTAGCCTTAGAAACTTTAACCTTCTTGGCTTCAATTATTCCATCACATTCAAAGTGATTTCCTAGTCCTTCTATCCAATCTAGGACTATCTCAGGTTCCATCTTACCACTAAAGATTGGAATGCCTTCTAGAGCTTTACCACTTAAGGGCTTAAGGGCTTTAAGGAGTGGTTCTTCTATGAGTATAGGGTCTAGTTCATGTACCTCATCCTCAATTGCAACCACCTTTTTTTTTTCCTTCAACCTTATCCTTGACTTCTTCAATCTTCTCATCCACTTCATCCATTTTTTGCTCCAATTGAGCTAGCCTATATCTGAGAAACCTATTATCCTCTTCTTTCTCATCTACCTTCTTTTCAATCTCTTCATTAGTCACCATTGCAGCCTCACCAACTAATTATTCTTCTTCTATGAACATTCACCACAAGACTAATCTTAACCTACTATGATACCAATATGATAAGATCTCTTCAAGTTGTGCTTGCATAGTCACTGTCTAGGACTACACTAGTCCTAGCCTTCTCAAGATCCTAAGATCACTTCTAGGACCTTGCAAGTCTTGGAAATCCTATCTTAAGACTTCCCTAACTCAACTCTATGAATGATTTTCCTTGTGCTTCACCTTGAGGGATAATTATCATTAAGGGTGCTTCAAACCTTCTCTTTTCCTTGGATGTCTCCAAGGAAAATTTCACCATAATGTCATCACAAGTACTATAGGGGGTGTATTCATCTCCAAAAAATTCACTTAACTCCCAAATTACTCCATTTTAATAGGTCATCTAGGTTTTTCCTATTGAGTTTAATATTTGCTATGGTTTTGGCCTAATAGACCTAGCCAATTAGCCCTAGACAGAGGGTTTTTCCCAATTATCTCTCAAAACTTACAAATAACCCCAAAGAATAATTTGATATTCCCATACCCTTTTTTGAGACCTTGAAATTTTTTGAGGTCTTAGGTTCCTAGGTTGTCCGTATAGAGGATTCCCAAAATGTAGGGTGACTAGGGCTAATAGGGTTGAATTTGAGTCGTCCTCTGATTTTGGCTTGGAAATCTACCTAAGTGGATTGTCCAATGCCTAATCTCACTAGTAGGTGTCTATAGGAATGCTATGATTCTAAAACCATTCTTTGTTCCATGTCCTTCCTCTTTCCCTGCAATTGCACATCAAATTTACACTGTCATACACCTAGTCGGGCACATTAATCTTGCCTAGGGCATGATGCCAAAAATGGCTAACATGCTTTCCTAAGATCCTCCTTTCACAAAAACCACCTACAATAGACTCCCTACCATATTCCTCTAGGTCATGATGATTTTTATGGTGGAGAACTATGGGGGAGCCATAAAACAAAAAATTACTTACTTCTGTGCCAACAACTAGTCTATTTACAAAATAATTTTAAAACCTAATATAATGAACTAAAAAAAAAAATCAAGTACTATACAAAAAATTCTTAGGACTAAATACTCTACACAAATCCAACACTAACTTGTGCTATTCAATCCATAAAATCACACTTCCACTCAACGCAACTTGACTGTCTCTGCAAATCATAATTCTCAGCTTCTATTCCACTTTAAAATTTCATTACATCACACACTACCTTGGGAAAAGGGATCCTAGATGTTCTAATATGCCTTACCCTTGATTTTAGGCCATTATGGAAACTACCCATAATGATGCTTTGAAAGGAATCCAATCTTGCCACTGTTGTCATGCAACTTTCAAAAGTTGCAAAATGTTGTCAAGCAACATTATGATAACTTTTACATCTTTTTGAAAACTTAATGTTAAGGGTCTCTAATTGACCTATAATGGTGTAGAAACATCCTATGAACTATTTCAAGCATATTTTTACCCTTCCCCAAGCCTTGAAGGCTTCAAGACCCACTTTTACCAATTTAAGCCTAATCCAGTACTAACAACTAGTAAAGCAACTAAACCTCTAGGTTGGATTGAGCTTAGTCTAATCCACCTAGGGACACACAATAAAGACCTTATAAGGTAATAAAAAAAACACCACTGACTTGGCTAAGGTCAATACAAGCCAAAACTATAACTAGCTTTAGGGATGAGCCTAGGTGCTCCTGCACCACAAGGTAATACAAAACTATGTGAGGAAATCATTGTGCACTTTCAAAATTAAGGACATAGTTTTATCCCAATTTTCCTATAGTACCTTCAAGGTGTGTAGTTCAATCTAAAGTTCAGTTGATAACTCCATCATAAAATTTGCAACTGAGAATTTGGTTTCATGAACTAATGTCTTAGCATGTGTTATATGTTGATGTATCACATCCATGAGAGGAAGTATCATACTTTGAATATCTAATATAGTTTCCATAATTTTAGCTTCCTCCCTCAATAATTATTCCTACAGATCTATCAAAAATATGACCTTTACAAAATGCTTTGAGTTGTAACTCAGGTCAAGTACAATTTGACTAGCACTGATCTTTAAGTCTTCATCAATCTTCGTCAATTTGTCCTTTTTTTCCTTAGTGAAAATTTAAGTATCACATAACTTAGTGAATAAGGAAACAACATTATTTACAACTCCTTATAGATTACTAATAAGAGTTGATAATTCCACCTGATTAATAGCAATCTTCTTTGCAACATTCTCCAAAACTTTATTTTCAAATTGTCTTTCTACCTTCTGTAAAAAATAATCCTAGCCATCTATATCCTTATAAAATTTATGTATAATATCAACTAATTTCTCAATTATAGGGTCCTCATTATTTACCTTGATTTGCATTACATCCAAAAATATGTCCTTGATGTCTTCAAGAACCTTTTTTTTGTCTCTTTCTACCTTTAGTTTCCTTTGTTGTGCTCTTTTTCTCCATAAATCACTCATAATTTCTATTTTCTCAGTAATGAGTCTAGATTTATCCCAATTTGGAATCACAATCTCAATATCCAAATCAATCTCATCATATATCTTTTCCTTTTCCTTTTCTTTGGTACTAGGAGAAACTATGATTGCTTTACCTTTTTCTTCATTCTTTCATTCTTCTCCACTCGATTGACTCTAGGATTTTCTTTCTTTGTCAACCTTGTCCTAATCCTTTTCTATTTTTTGCTTAGTTATGCCTATCCCAGAGGTAGATTGATTTTGTTGCTCAATTACTACTTGGGTAGTTGGAGGACTTTATTTCTTCTTCTCTAATTTCTCTGTACTTGATGTAGCAATGGCTTGGCTCAGAGTGGAGGATAGAGAGGCAATCAGAGTAGTTACCATCATTTATGTATCTAACTCATCTATAGTCTATACCTCTTGCTCTTCATCTTTCTTTATTTTACCTTCTTCCTCAAAATTAATTTTCCACAACTTTGTTGTCGACTAAACAACTTCAATATTATTAGTCAAAAATTAAAATGTCTTGAACCTAAGAGTCTACCTATTCTCATGGGTTTCCATGGCCTCCTTGATTTATTCATTTGATAAGTTAGGCTTGATACTCTTAAAGGTTTTCTCTTTGATGTCCCTCTTTGTCTTTACAATATTGGTCCATCTCTGTGTAACTTCCTTTAGTAAGACATCATGAGCTTGGCCTTTTAGCTCATTTGGGTCATACTTCCATTTGGCCATCTTTTCTACCAAGGCATCCTTTATTTTCTATTTTTCTTCTTTGCCTTTGGATTCATATTTGATGTACTTGAATCCTACCATGCCACTTCCTTCTTTCAATCTCTTCAGTTGTTTCTCAACGGATAGTGGGGGCTTCTTCAACTAAATGATTGGAGTTTTTTCTTTTTCATCATCATCATCATCATACTTCTAAAGTTCAAGTTTTGTTTTGGATTTTCTTGCAGTTGTGATTACAGGAGTAGCTGCCTTCTTAGGTGTAGCTTTCTTTGGTGCACCTATGAATCCTTTCCCCTTTTTCTTTGGAGATTATTTTCCTCTTCTTCTTCTTGTTGTTCTTTCTCCTCTTCTTCTTCATGTTCTTTCTTCTCTTCTTCTTCTTCCTGTTCTTTCTCCTCTTCTTCTTCTTCTTGTTGTTTCTCCTCATCTTCTTCTCGTTCTTTCTCCTTCTCTTCTTCATCATCTTTACCTTTTCCCTTAGTGAGCATAAGAGGGTCCAATTTCTTATTTATGGTTTCCATCCTCCTCCTCCTTCTTTTCAAGACTTGAGGAATATCTATCTCTAGAGATATCCTGGTCTTAGCTTCATCATAAGTTCCAAAATATGTTGTCTTTGGGTCAACAGGCTCATTTAGAAGAGCCTCTATGATATCCCTTATATCATCTATGTTCACCTCATATCCTAAGGGTTTTACCCATGAAGTACTAGGTAGGACTGCTTGAATGTAAGTATTATCACAATCAACTAGAAAACAAATGCCTTAAGCATATTTATCAACCAATATTGAGGTATCCTAAACCTATTCTGCATCTTCTCCTTAAAATTCTCAAAATATGCATCCATTATACCATCAAAATTTTATCCCATCTCATCTTTGAAATCATTGATCTAATAAATTATCAGTCTATCCTTACTCTAGACCACACTACCATTGGATGGAAAAAACTTTTGCACATAGAAAAATAAATAAACAAGGAGAGAGCAAAATGTACACACATTCTTCTTTGATGCCCAAATGCTCTCCATGTTTTTGCCTAGTTGGTTCAGCTGCAACTCGACAAGGTCAAAAGATAAGTTGTTCTTTTCCACTTTGTAAGCCAAATCAATTTCTTCATAGGGAACATTGTTTGGCATGCTTGAACTATAGATCTTGTGGGATATGACATGAATCTTGTTAGCCATTTTAGCCCCCCTCCCTTTTATTCCCTTATTACCATCATTAAAATTCGACCAGAGATATATATTCTTGGCATCAAGTTTACACAGCGTGCTAGGCATGTGGCTAAAACCTAACTAAAACCCTAGTTAATCCCCTTCAATGATATAATTTTGTATTACCTTTTTGAAGGGTTGGATTACCAATGTGTCACTTAAGTTGGATCCCTTTGCTAAGTTCATTCACTCTAAGTGTCGACCCTGCACCCTATCCATTTAAATCATTTATGCATCTACCTTTCTATTTTCACTAAGTCCATTTTCAATGGGACCTAGTCATGGTGACATAGTAGCAGATAGGTGTCAACATTGCAGGAGACCTCAATGGATCAAAGAAAGAAATGTCTCAGAGCCCCACAATCAATCACAGTCGTTAATCTAGATGTAGATCAATGCTTAAATCATTTCCTCACTTTTTGAAGTTGCATGAAGGATAACCAAAGAAAGACAACAAGCATTCAACACATGGACTTAGTGGGACCGAACTTAAGTGCAGGCATCAAAAGGAATGTGTCAGAGCAAGTTGATAGAGTGACATGTTTTGATTGGTTGAGGGTGTTGACTATGACAAAGGAACTTCAATTATGTCAAAGCTGTCATATCTTGCAATAGCACCCTAGAAATGCCCAAAAAATGGAAACAATTGTTGATAATGATTTTAATGTCTTTGCATAGATTTTAAACCACATAACATGAACAAGAAGGAATTTATGCAAAACTAAAGATTGAACTACTATTGAAATTATATTAGTTTTCAAGCTAATAAAATCAAAAACCTTCCAACTCACTAATTACTCTAGTATTATAACATGTTATTCTAGTCATGATTTCCCAACTTGTTGCTACAGTAATATGAATACTACCATGCTATAGTGTTAGTATAGTAAAATTTGTCTTTAATCAGTCCAAGACCCTCATAAAAACATTCCTCCATAATAGCATAAGTATTGGACAAGGAATGAGAATGGTATGAGCAAACACCCAATCCGCCTATAGCTAGAAATGTGTCAAAGTTGCCTATTAATGAAGCTAATAGCAATAAATTCCAAAGGCCAAACCTCAAGGGAATGATGTCTAGAATGTTACAAGAGAGGATAGATGTCCTCTAATGCCAAGAATAGATCCATAACTAACACATCCAATTTCTTCTCATATTCAACCTTGCCTTACAATAGCCACAAGCTCTTCTTTTATTCCTACTTCATAGGGTCAACCCCTTTTCACGAGCAATGTGGGATAAATAAAATAAAATAAAATAAAAGGCTAACGGTAACACAATGAGCTTGTCCCCTTGAAATTGCTTGTCCTCAAGCAATCCAGCAACACAATGAGCTCCAACCTCCACCTAGATCCCGAATGAAGTAGTATGTGACATCCCTATGGACATTAAACCAACTGCAAACCAACATCATCAGAACCAACCACATGTCCTATAACTCAACACCCAAAACTTGTGTTGATGATGTAGAAGTCAGGATCTCTATGAAACCTCTTATTTCCCATATCCACCCACATAATAGATATTGGATTGGAATCCTAATCATCATCAACATGCATTGAAAAAGATGTAGCTATAAACAAACCATATGCACTCATGCCAACTATATCAATAATAGGTGTAGCCACATCAAAATATGTGGACATAGGAACAACACTAGCTACTGCAACAAAAAACTGAACCAAATTTGTAGTAGATGAAAACTCATAATCATCAACATGTGTGCCATCATTAGAACACACATCAACAATTGCATGCATACTGCTGAACTCCTCGTTGGATGGTTCAACTAACACAGAAGTGGCTGCTGATATGATAATATCCTCACATTCTCCTAATCCCACTATTGTTGCATCGCATCCCCTAACAAAGCCTCATATGTGGACTCCTGACTCTGCACACATGACTCAATGCCAAATTGTGAATCAATAATACTAGAGCATAAACCCACATCTACTAACTCCACTAAAACACCCACATCACCAACATCATAGTTGGGTGGCTCTATACATGTCTTGATCCCATCTAAGGAAGCAACTACCTCCTATATTGTAGCAACACCATGAGATCTCACATACAAATCTCTAGTAATAATCTTGTCCTTGAGAGAGCCGAAAGTATTAGTGGTGACAACTGCATCAACTATCTTTGTACTAATTATAGCAAGAGCTCTAGGAGCCTCAACCTACTGAAGCTTGGTGTCATTATCCTCTACTGCCATTGACACAACCGCATGTCCCTGTGAAATAAATCCATCAACACTATAGATAGGAATAGCAAGTGTCATACTAAATATAGGTACATTTGTATCAAGGACTCCTGTCAAGGAAAACTCAAGCTTCCTTCCCTACAACCTCAATGTCGGCCTTCTAAAGGCAAAAAGCATATACCTTGCTACCCTTTCAATTGTCTCTGGATCCGACAAGCTCTCTGTCGATCTCTATGGATGAAGCTTAAGTTTCTCCATACTCTCCTGCAAAGCATTCATCTTTGTGCTAACTTTGTCATTACTCTACTGACTTCTAGAACTGCCAGTCCTCTTATGTTTGTCCATAGCTAGAAAATGCTAAAGTGTTGGTCACTCCAAATGTAACGGCAAATCTGACAATAATATAAATTTTAAACCCCATAGGATGGTAAGAAACTACTTTGATACCACTATAATTGGCACCCTAGAAATGCCCAAAAAATTAAACCAACTGTTGATAGTGATATTAATGTCTTTTCCTAGATTTGAAACCACATAACATGAACAAGAAGGAATTTATGCAAAACTGAAGATTAAACTACTATTAAAATAATATTAGTTTTCAAGCTAGTAAAATAAAATACATAGCAAACTTTCCAACTCACTAATTACTCCAACATTATAACATGTTATTCCAGTCATGATTTCCCAACTTTCTGCTATAGTAATATGAGTAGTGCCACACTATAGTGCTGGTATAGTAAAAACTGCCTTCAATCAATCCAAGACCCTCATAAAAACATTCCTCCACAATGGCATAAGTATAAAATAAAATAAAAGGCTAATGGTCACACAACCAAACAACTGCTAAAGTGGGGACATTACATATCTTGCAGATCAATGGTTGTTGCTTTCTTTCTTTATAGAGATGCATCAAGATTAACTAAAGTGAGAAAGCAATGTAATGACACATGGAAATGGTGGGGCTAGGCACATGAACATAAAGAATTTGAGACACATGGCAATTGAATCTTCCAAAGATACGAAGAGTAGTAGATCGTAAGATCACAAGAGCAAGCGATGAAGGTTTCTAATGCTATGAGGTAACAATCAGTGTATGATCAGGAGTCAAAGACAATAGTTAAGGGAAAACTTTTAAATTCATGACAAGAGTTAGTTGGTTGTGATCGAGAGAATTTAAGGAAAGAAAAGATAAAGCCCAATGCTATGCAAAGTTGTTGTCTAATGGTTGTATGGGCTAAGACACATGTTGGCGATGCTACAAAAATGTTTATAAAATGCTAAGCATAAGATTGTAATTATGAAGAAGACATTCCAACTGATGCCCCAATCTTACAACAAACTATTGATTGTGACATTGAAGAAAATTTAAAGGGAATCCTTGATCATGAGATAAGTAAGTGATCATAAGATCGTAAAAGCCAAATTCCTTGCCTGAGATGATACAAAGGGTTTGAATTTTAAAGTCAACCGAAAGATCGCAAGCCCTAAAATAAGACATGAAAACACTTTCTCCCTTTTTCTAAGCTGGAAAATGACAAAATACTCTTAACCAATGAAATTTCAAGAAAACTGTAGGGAATACAAAGCTAGATAGTTACATCTACGCTCCATTAAGGTGGAAGAAAATATTAGTTTTAATGCTTAGATTACAGAGCTGGAGTAGGAGGAAACATAGCCAAGAAAGATGAACATTGATGCTCAAACTACACAACAATGATGGAGATCTAATTTTTAGGTGGAATAAGGTAGTTAGAAAAAATAGGATGACCTGGCAAAACGCTTCAAAGATATAAGGCCATATGGCAATGTTGACTATTGAATTCAATTGACTTGATGACACAACTAACCTCGCACTATTATAAACACTATCAAATGACTCATTGATGGTGAACAAATCCTTTGATTGCTTGTAACAACATTTTTTGTCTCCTCAATGCCTAATAAATGCAAATTTCATTCTACCTTCACCATGGTTATGCATCTACTAGTTAGAGCTATTATGATCATCATTCCTGTCTCTTCATGGCCCAAGTTTGCATGTAAAAATTAGGTTTTTTGCATATGGACATGCATCTAATCAAATCTTCCTTGGATTAGTTGTTATTTTTCTTTGCAACTTGAAGACAATGGTTGAGTTTTAGGGTTTCAGTTGAAGTCTTCTTAGTTATGCCTAAGCTATAAAGGCAAATTTTGTAACTCTTTCAGGGGTCGGTCTCTTCTTTGATTCTATATTAGTTTTATTGCATACTTTTCTACTATGATTCTCTTTGCCTCTAAGTGAATATCTTTCTCTATTGGACCTCTCTCTTCCATTAATACATGTGCAAAATCTTCTTGCCTTCTATTAATGTGTTGCTTCCATTCTTCAAATATAGATTGAAGTTCCTTCCTTATAACATTCCATTGGTTTCAAATCTACTTGTGGTTGTTGAGTTAAAGCAAATATTGAATTTGTGTACTTTGAGATTATATTGATGAACTGTGCAGTTCTAGGTAGAGATAAGACTGAACATATTATTTGGTGTACCACCCCTACAGATTAGACTAGGTAATTTCATTTCATACATTTCCTTCTCCCTTTTCCTTCAAAGAATTAGTTAGGTGCATCTTGATAGTGAGGAAGTCGGCCTTCTCTGGAGACTCAATTTCGTTGTTCAAGTCCCACAACCTAGAGATTGTTCCATGTTTCACAAGGTTTCCTTTAGGTCAAACTTCATGCAAGGGTGCACACTTTTGTGACAGAAATCCCAAATTTGATCTCCATGTCAGTAACATTGTCCAGTTTCATTCCCCTACTATCCCATTTTACTAGAGTTTTCTAAGCTAGTTCACCACAAGCTAGACTTTTAGTCGACTTGGGTCTATCCAATATTAGGTAGCCCATAACTCGGTTAACCATCTTCTTAGATATTTTCATAGGTTGCTCTAGCCAAAAGGACATGTCATGAACCCTACTGAGTACACATTTGATCCACTTTACTTGGAAATTATGTGGTGTATACAGAGCATGTGTTAAACCCTCGACTTCTCGGTGTTTGTGCTCATCCCTCAATGTTCTATTCTCACATTATGCATTAATGCTTCATTTAACTCAAATGAACCTAATTCCATAATTGTATAATGACAGAATGACTTGATATTATTGATTAAGAATACCTTTGGAGGTATAGTTGAATGTGCTCCCAACAAATCCTTTTTCTTGATAATTGTAGGATAGAGCTTGAATTTTGGTGCCGTGCAAACCACATTCTTCACCAACATTTTAGATCCCTTCTTTACCTTTGAACTAGAGATTGATGCCATAATGCTCAGTGATAGATGAATTGAAAACAACTTATAGTTCTTCTTACAACTTCACTTTTCAACACTTTCCCTTTTAATCGCTTGGGGGCTCGAAATCCCCTTAAGCTCATCAATTGATAAGTAGGAGATATTTTTCCACAACTAGTCAAATTATAATGTCGCTATCATAATTTGACTATGTAGTTTTTGATTCAAACTCATTGATTCATGTTTCATGATTAATGATCCACACGAATCCATCTCTCATGACAATAAATGGAACACTAACAACTCATTGGATATAGGTGATTCTCATAAAGGCTAAGCACCAAGACTTCCTGGGAGGTCCCCCATCCCAATACTTCTCTAGCTCAAGTGCACATAACTACCGAGTTTCCTCCATGATTAAACCCACTTTGCTTGTGACCCCATTTTCAACCTTCACCAAGTGTTGTGCCTTATGAACTATTCCTTCAAAATCCCCTTAAGCTCATCAATTGATAAGCATGAGACATTTTTCTGCAAGTCAAATTGAGATATTACTATCAAGATTTAACTATGTAGTTTTTGAGTGAAAATCATTGTCTTATGTTTCATGATTAATGATTCACACAAATTCTTATGTCATGAAAATAAATGGAACACTTACCATTCATTGTATCTAGGTGATGCTCACATAAGTGAAGCATTGGGGCTTCCTGGGAAGTCACTCATCCCAATACTACTTTAGCTTAAGCATGCTTAACTATAGAGTTCCCTCCATGATTAAACCCACTCTACTGCAATCCCATTTTCAAAACCTTCACCAAGTATCATATCTTATGAACCATTCATTAGAAATCCCCTTAAGCTCATTAATTGATAAGTAGGAGATATTTTTCAACTGCATGTCAAATTGTGGTATTGCTATCAAGATCTAACTGTGTATTTTTTGAGTCAAAATAATTGACTCATGTTTCATGATTAATGATTCACATGAATCCATCTCTCATAAAAATGAACGAAACACATTCCATGCATTAGATCTAGATGATAATCACATAAGTGAAGTAGTAGGACTTCTCGAGAGGTCATTTATCCCAATATTACTCCAACTCGGGTGTGCTTAACTACATAGTTTCCCCCATGGTTAGACCCACTCTGCTTACAACCCCATTTGCAAAACTGTCACCAAGTGTTGTGCCTTATGAACCATTCATTAGAAATCACCTTAAGCTCATCAATTGATAAGTAGGAGATATTTTTTCAGAACAAGTCAAATTGTGATATTGCTATCAGGATTTAATTGTGTATTTTTTTAGCCAAACTTATTGACACATGTTTCATGATTAGTGATTCACATTAATCCATCTCTTATGACAATAAATGGAACACTAAGCACTCATTAGATCTAGGTGATTCTCACTGAGGTGAAGCATCGAAGCTCCCCATGAGGTCACCTATCCCAGTACTACTCTAGCTTAGGCACACTTAACTACAAAGTTTCCTCCATGGTTAAACTCTCTCTGATTGCAACCCCATCTGTAAAATCTTCACCAAGTGTTGTGTCTTGTGAACCATTCATTAAAAATCCCCTTAATTTCATCAATTGATAAGTAGAAGATTAAGGGGCTTTCAAACAAATGATAATTTTCCACCAATGATATATTCCATAATTCTTTAATCAAATGATAATCCCCCACAAAGTTGCTATTTTAGTATAATTTTTGGTTCCTCTTGGAGGCATGCTCTTTAGCACTTCAAGTCAAATGATAATATATTATGGCATTGTAGTTCTTGGCATAATATTTTCTTCCTTGGTGGAGATTCAAAGTTGCATTTTTTGGCTACCATACCTTGGCATAGATGGACATGCAAGTTAGTAAATAATCTATTTTATTTTTCATTGCTTTACCTCTTAACTTTGTTAATATTTCTTATTATATTAATCATATATGTGCAAAGTTATAAGTGGAACCTGAGTAAAAGGGGAGCAAAGTAAAAACTTATAGGGTCATTTGGGAGTTTCATCTCTAATGCTCATTTCCATTATTGTTAAAAAGGCAATTGTTTTCAAACCTAAAAAGCTAACATATCCTAACATGTATTTAGTAGTTGGAGCATTTAATTCTTGGAAAGACTAACATGAACGACACCAGTAAATGTAATTAAACAAGTTTTTATTGGGTTTTTGGATAAGTATTTCAATCATTTTTCGAATATCAAGTTGGAGAAAAAGGTTAATCTATGGCATAATTTATTTTTTTCACAATTACAGACATAAAAAAATTAGTGAGTTAATCTACTTCTGGCTACTATTTCTATTAAATTTCAGTTGAACATAGAACTATAGAGCTATTATTTAAAATTTGGAACTATCATGAGGTTCAAACATCCCTATTATGATAATCTAAATATGCTTGAATACTCTTTGAGTGAAATTAGGGATGCAAATTAGGTCAGGTAATAAATAAAAAATCTTGGGAAAGGGTGAGACAACTCAAAAAACATCTAATTATATAGAAATTAGTTGAAAGAAGAATATTAGAGGTCATCAGTTTCCTTGTTGTCATTCAATATGTAGACTTGGTTATAGAATGTATAAATAGACATTAACCATGCATAAGGTAGATTAAAACATAAGGGAAAAAAAGTCCTCATCACTTCAGATAAATAGATAATACATAGTTTCTTTTGTCTACCTTTGAGGGAAGCATATGCATATTGAGATTTTCACCTCTTCCCAAACTATAATCAGAGAAGTTATTATAGAACAAAGATTGTCAGGGAAGGTCAACTAGAATTGCCCATGACTATCCTCCAAACATCTATAAAGGGTGAGATTGCAAAAGTAATTGTATTACTATAAAAGCCTAGGCGAGACAAGGACATGATTTGTCTAGATGAGTAAATATTTTTCTTTGTCCAAATGATATTTGTTGAGTCATGTTTTATAGATTGGGCTAAGATTATTACTAATTGAATTTGTTAATTAATTAATCAAATATTATTGAACATATTTTTCTATATGTCATCATATTTGGTGTATGCCCTATAATGCATGTAATATCAGAAGGGTTTATAGCATGTGTAGGAGTTTGATGAAAAAATTCAATTATATGTTTTTACCCCAGCTTGAAGTTGGATAATAGTTGCACAACCTTTTACAAGGTAAACCATGTTTTTACCTTGAGATTAGTTTAGAAATTACACGAGTGTTCGGAAAGAAGAATTGCTCTAGAAGATGCAACATTAATCAACACTTATGACAACTATTTCATCCAATTCCCCATGGTTACCTATATAAGAGTAGGTGTCTTTCATGACTTACATGGAAGTTACAATGCTATGCAAATGATAAGATTATCATAACAAAATTATGTATATAGATTTATGAAATAAATAAAAGGTGTGTAGAAAGGTACAAAGTAGACATAGCCCTTCCCATATCATTGGGAGTGTACACATGTTCCTCCTCCTCCAATGCCATAAACATTGCCAAAGTAATGAGAAAATATGCCATGGAAACATATGATTTCATAAGGGAACATTTTTATTCAAGCAACTATGGTCAAGATGATTTACAACTAGGTCCATTCGATCATCATGTCCCTTGCCTTAGAAGATTTATGAGAGGATTGCACTGATGATTTCAAGGTAAGGAGGAGATCTTGGTATAGATTGAGCATAGACCACATCTAGGCATATCATCTTCAATTTGATGTACATGGAATTATAGAGGATGGTTTTGATGTAATATGCCCATGATACCATGCGAGAGTATAGGGTACCCCAATAAAGCCCTCAATTTAGATGCACCAAAAATAGATGATATGGATGTCAAAACAACCCCTATTCTAAAGAGAACTTAGAAGTGGTTGACGAGGATGAGAGGAGGAGGACATGATACAACCCTTTTAAAATTCCTATATCTCCAACACTGAGTTCAATGCCCTTGTCTACTCAAACTACTCCCACTTCAAGTATGCTAGTAGTGGATGCAATTGTAGGTTCTAGAGGGAGTTATGGAAAACCTCTAAAGAAGAACTCAAAGTCCCCCATTGCTTGTGAAGTAAGATCCTTACCAAATATAGATCTTTCAATGGATCATATGACTTACGAGAAACTAGAGCAAGCGTAACAAGGGGAGAAAAGAGATCAAGAGAAAACAAATTCCATTCAACAAGGTGAGCAATAAAGGAAAGCTTCGATCCAAAGAAATCCAATAGCTTGTTGTGGAACAAAGTAAGGTACTAAAATTTCCTTTCTCAAACAAAATCCCTAGCACTACCACTCTTTCTGTTAAGAGAGTACTTCTCCTTTGAAGCCTTGAAGAATGCCCCCTAGGTGCTAATAATCCATACTTGGTTGTAGAAGAGTTTAGATAGAAAAAGAAAGAGAGGCAAAGAAACATCCCTCGAAGGATGCCATTACACAAATTTTACAAAAATCCTTGCCTCAAAGACAATAAAGTTGAATATAACTTCTTTTCTTGCAAAAGATGGGCAAACATGGCATGTCATCTTGGAAGTAGCCCACCCTATAATAGACATGTAGTGCCTCTCCCATTTGACTTTTGTAAGTCGTCCTGATGGATGCACCGTTCCTGATCTTTTGTTGTGATGGATCATGATTGTGACCTTGAGTGGTCTACACCATTGAGGCGTTTGGATTTATGTTTCTTTATCAGTTGCATTGATTATGCTTTTGACTGATCTTTGAGATTATGATGTGATTTTTGGTTCACTGAGGTTTGTGCCAGTGGTTACCAGGATCGATGTGGCATCATGAGGTTGTTTCGTGATTACCTTGAGATGTGTGCAGAGATTGCACTATGTTCTTTTACCATGCTACACTGGACTAGGTTCCTGTAGCAGTGGTTAGTCATGTTTATAACTGTGTTTGCTTATGTGTTTTAAATGCCTTTTTAATGCAAAGTAATCAATCTTTATTAAATGCATTAATGATTAGAAATGGATTGTCCATGTTGATTTATTTGGTTATGTGTTGCAGGCATTTACCTTGTTACATTTTTTATTAGAGAGATATTTGTTACTCATGTTATGTTTACATTTGAGAGGACCCGAGGGTCAGATGCTACACTTTGATTCCAGTATCATGGATTTTAGACTACTATGCTATTCAGTTAATCATATTGCATGATGATGCCATTTTGAGATGACAGTGTGTTTTATGATGATATCTGGTTATCTGGTATTTGGACATACCTCTGATTATGTTATGTGATGGATTTAATGCTATGGTTATTTACTTCATTCCTACGTTGTTATGCTTTATGCGAACGTGAGTGATGTAAATAGATTATTTTAATATAATTAAATAAATGGTTAAATTAGGTGATTTAATGCATTTATTGCTTTGGCTATGTTATTATATGCAATTGCACTTGATCGTGTTGTTTAGTGTGCAAGATTTATATCCCTGGCAGTGGCACATGGAGTTAGTGATTCAACCGTTC
Source organism: Cupressus sempervirens (assembly GCA_028749045.1). Lineage (NCBI taxonomy): Eukaryota > Viridiplantae > Streptophyta > Pinopsida > Cupressales > Cupressaceae > Cupressus > Cupressus sempervirens. The sequence goes on from CM053789.1 coordinate 933,871,155, forward strand.
ATATTTTACCAATGTCGTCCTTGTATGGTCGACGTATCCTTAATTAAATGTTTAAATTAAACCTTTCGGTGATTATTAAATCCGAAATCTTTGCATTATGTGATTAGACCAGTAAGCGTGTCTGTGCATTTAGAGGTTCACATTGTCGCGAAAGTTGTTTAAGGTGATTTCTGTGTTTTTGGGTTTTCGGGCTTTTTAATTGATTTATTTTATATTTCTGGCAGCTTTGCCATAGATGAATTCCTATTTATAGGAATAGCCTGTTTTCGTTTGGGTCGATTCGGGGTTTAACTAGATTGGCTGGTTAAATGCCCTAATCGATTATTCACTCGAAAAGTGAATAAGTATCCAAAGAGGAATTTAATTCCTCACTTCTCACTTTCAAATTGGAAAGTTGGAGAGTAAAACCCAAAATCCTCTTCATGAGGATTTACTGTTTTGTTTGTTGTGAGAGCTACGGGCGTGGGATCGTTGTGAGGTTGAGCTCGTTGGATCCAGCTCGGAGAAACCTTGGATTGCCGCGATTTTCAGCTACTTCTGCAGGATATTTATTTTATGGTTCAGATTCTCGTTTTGCCCTTTTGGCTGTGAGGTAGGACTTTCCTGTTTTATTGTTTCTGCTCCGTTTCTGCTTCTGTTTTTGGTAGCCGTTTGTTTGGAGGCTGAGCACTAGCGTTCCCCTCCATTTCTGTATGCTAGTTCTACCCAGTTGGGCGGGTATGAACATTTCTCTGTTTTTTGGGATGAGGGTTTGAGATTTTGCACCGTTATGCTGGCCATTTTTGCATACGGTGTCTGATTCCATTGATTTTTGGATTTTTGTGATTTTTGAACCCAAAGGCCAAATGGGTTTTAATTTTGAAGTTTTCCAAATTTTTGGAGTTTTTACCTCGTTTTGCGTGCCGCCCTGTTTTCTCGAGTTTTCTTGGCACAATGTGGGTCGTGGACCTTGATGATCCGTTTGGATATCAGTCAGACCACTTTTGCATTTTTATGTTGCATTGGGATGCGTGTTGCATCCGTACTCCCAATGTTGTGTTCGATTGAGTGATTTTACACTTGTTATGGTTTCTTTTGGACCTTTTCTTTTGTTTCGTGAACGCTAGGATTCGTGTAGAATCCATACTCTCGGATTGAGGCCGGTTGAGTGAGTTCATGATGTTTGGTCTTGTTACATCATTGGGATTCGTGTAGAATCCATACTCTCAGATTGAGGCCGATTGAGTGATTTCATGATGTATGATTTTATTGGCTTTGGGATTCGTGTAGAATCTGTCCTTCCCGTGTTGCTTTCAGTTGGGTGTTTTCTTTGCATTGTGTTCTCATTCCTGTCCTTGTGTTATGATCTTCGTGATGGTGGTGTGTCACACACGAGTATGTGTGCGTACATTTGTTGGGTGGCTTGCGAGGCCCGATCTTCCATGGATTTGCCGAAAGTTATGATCATTGGGGTTGGGATGGGAGTATGCATGCCCATGGGCACTTGTCATAGGATGAGCATGGGTAGGGTAGGGTAGCATATGGAGGGGGCTTCTACCTCGTAGCCTGGTGACGATTGTGCCCAGAGGGTTGGCGAAGGAAGCTTTAATTAAGTGAAAATTAAATAAAATGTGTGACTGGTAATAAAACTTAAGATAATAAAAAGGTTTGGGGTGCAAGAGCCTTTCCGTTGAGGGATGTTGAATCTGCGCAAGTCCTAGCTTGGGCTTTTTGATGCCAAGCGACTCTCCATGATGTTAGTCCCTACATAGTAGCCTATTAAGTATCTGACCAGGACCTGTACTCCTTGCATTGTCTTAGGTTCTTGGTTGCAGCCATCATACTGTCTGGCATGAGTGTTAGCCTTGGATGTTGTGCTTTATGTGTGTTTGTGGTTGGATCATTATCTCCATCAGCACGGCGGGTGTGGACCTACGGGTTCCACGTGGTTGGGAGGCGTAGCTACCTTCACCACTGCTAGGGATCGGTATACAGAGACGATCTTTGTCCTAGTGCGACCGTTGCTGGATGTCTTCACTTGGTACTTCGGGTTCCAGAGTATGCTTTCTTGTGATTTATGCTTTCATTGGGATGCTTGTATATCATGTTTAGATGATGTTATTTTATTTGGCACATTCCCTTATTATGATGTTTAGCATATGATTAGATGATGTGATTTGCTTTAGTAGTATATCTGTTGCTTACTGTTGTTTAGCATGTGATAGGTGATGTTATCTACTATAGGATTATCTTATGCGTTATCACTAGCATGTTAGATTTTCTTGTGCTTATATTGTTGCATGTTTTTAGTAGTGACGTCCCTATTACGACAGTACCGACGATTTGGTCAGTGGCTTGGGATGTTACATGCGGGGGATGGCTAGGACCCATGATGGTCTTATGATGCTATTGATGGTTGGGAGGAACTGCGCATTTATTTGGTTGTTTAGTTCTAAAATGTATTTTGTTCACTGCGATGTTTAATTTAGTGTGTTCTTTGTTGTTGTAGTTTAGATGGTTAGATGTTCTCCTTTTTGTGTTGTTCTTGCACTCGAGTGTTCATTCCTCGAGCCTTTGTGGATCCGGTACTCCCTGGTGTGGAGGTTCTTTGCTCTAATTTTGGCCCTTTCTGCTTCTGGGAGTGTTTTCATGTTTCTATGGGCGACATTTGTTCAACATGGTGCGACACTTTAAAAAGTATCGCACGCCCATGCAAACTATGTCGTACGACACTATAAAGTATCGCATGGCTTCTTGAGAAATGTCATACGACACTGGAAGAGTGTTGCACGCCTTCTTGAGAAATGTCATACGATGCTGAAAAGTGTTGCATGCCTTCTTGAGAAATGTCGTACGACACTGGAAGAGTGTCGCACGCCTTAAGGAGAAGTATCACCCTCCCTTAGTAATAAGTGTCGCACGATTTTTGTGAAAAACCTGCGCGTGCCATCAGTGGGCACTTTTCTTCGTGATCCGATCTTTTTGAGAGTGGTTTTGGATACCCTTTTGGGTGTTCTTCGACCCTATGCTGTTGCATTTTGAATTCAGTCGATTTCTCTTGAAATCGAGTTTTCGTGTTTTTGTTTTTGTCTCTTGGGGTTTAAAATATATCGTTTAAGTATAAGTTGACGTATATTTCTTATACTTAAGATATATTTTAATATATGCGACAAATCGTTTGAGATAGGTTTCAAACCTCTCAGAGATAAGTTATGGATTCTAGGAAATTTCAGGGCTTCAGAAATCCAGACTTAGCCAATTTTCAGGGCTTCAGGATTTCAGGCTTAGCCAAATTTCGGGATTCTGCATTTTACCCCAGCTTGGTGTTTTGTTGATGAGTGGTTGTTTCTTGTGCCCTCATCATGTGCGTTGTCTTTGTTGGCTTTGTTTGTGTGTGTCAGTTTGGTAGTGGCATTCGAAGATTCGTTGGTTGCTGGGATTGTGTGGAAGTCTTCCGTTGCGATCGTTGTGATCCCTGTATGATATTGTCATGTGCATTCATACTTGTAAAAAAAAAATATCTTGGCTTGATTTGAATCCTTGTTTCCAAGGATCTCTGGGCGGGGCATTACAAGACAACAAACTCAGCTATGTTACCCTCTCTAATTATAACATTACAATGATTGACATAAGGGATCTTGAGTTTGAAAATGATGTAGGCATATGAAAGTTCTCAAATTAGTTGATGCATGAGATAATTGAGAATACAGAACTAGAGAAATATTAGTTTAAGGTATTGGACCAACCCTTATAAACATTCTTAGGTCACTGCTAGCACCCCTTTCTGCTACCACTGACTTAGAATAAGGAATTGATCTCCCTATTATAAGTGGACAACTAGCTTAAAAATGTGATGAGGGAGTGGATCATAGATTTAAAGATGAGAGGTCTTCCTTTCATTGATAAATTGAATGAATCATGCAATGCTTGCATACTAAATACGAATAGAACAATCTCAAAAATCAGAGTGGCCAAGATGGATCAACACACAAACAAAACCATACTCTTTTTTAATTGTTCTATGATTGGAAGAGAACCACCCTTATATTCTGTATGTACAATTAAAAAACAAAAATAGAACTACACTTCCCACTAGCAAAGAAACTCATTACATTCATTCCCCTTGGTAATTAGCCGATAGGCTTTCCTTTTGGAGTTGCCTCTAGTCGGGATTTGTCTCACACCACAAAGTTATTGTCGGTAAATGGTTTCAGATGACCAGTAAGTGGGTTGTACTCTTTTCAATAATGGTTTAAGACAATAAGTGGTTTTTACTATTGTTAGTAAAGGTTTGGGACATCATTTAATGACTATATCATACAACATTAAATGACTCTAATTAAAGGTATATGTAATATGCTGGAAAACAAAAATACCTCATCAATCAATCCAATCTTATAATTATAGAGATATGATCAATCAATTATAATCTGCACCTTACATGTTTTTCTATTTGAGCTTCTATGAGAGCCTAGAGAGCGAAAGGCACTGGCACGTGCATGTCAAATATATGGAGGATGATATGGAGAACTTTGTGCTTGATCTTTAATGGTGGCATCTTCTCTATGAGCTCAAAAAGATGAGAAGTTTTACAGTCTTGCGTTGGATTTTGGGCAAACTTATAGCCTGTATTCCATTCACATTTTGAACTTAGATTGTAAGCTACATATTTTTCCCATAAATTTGAAACAAAATTCAAAGAGGAAACAGAGCATGCCTGCCATTCTATAGATAATATTTTCTTGGCAATTAGTTTATGATTCATTCCTAAAATGAATCTGTGTAAATTATATTTGACTTCATCTAAATCATATGTGACTTCGTTTATATTTTGTCAGGACTACAGGATCAGCTCGAATTAACCCACTGAGCTTCTTCACCTACTAAAAGCTAAGCTCAAGCTTAAATTTGTTCTTTCCATAGTAGTTATTCCTAGTTACTTTCTTGAAAAAAAAAGTGGAACACTGAACAAATGATTGTAGGACTGATTTATATGCGAACCTCCATATTCACAGTGCGTATAAATTTATCAACCATGGAAGCTCTATTTCAGAATCATTTTGATGAGGAGCTACATTGGGAATGTTTAGGGCCTAACAGTGGCAGGCATAAGATGGTAACTTTTCTCTAGACATGCTCTTCTATGGGTAGTTTAAAAGATGGGAGATTGAATATGTCCCAGATTATTGAAAAAAGTAGAGAAAACAAAAATAAATAACTAATCTTTTTACGAGACAACCTTTGAAATGATTAAACTATATATGGCTAGCAACGATTATGAGAAAGACTATTCAAAATGTGACACACACAAACCTATTTGGAGCCAAAATCAATGTTGTATATCATTTATTTTAAACTCCACACTTGATTCACAGAGAGAACAGATTACCAAGGCAGTTGACTCAAAATATCAACTGACCATTAAAACAACTGATCAAATTTGTGCCTTGATGCTTACATTACCCTTGAACCAAATTTATCATTTCCTTATGCATGGTACTATGGAAGAGGAACATAAATGATGGTGAACACAAATATTAAGACCTCTTCTACCCCTATCTCTACATTGTACTGGCTTCCTTATTGAACTTTCAATCTATATGGAGTCATGGACGATGAGATCTTTAAATGTTTGTTTGTATCACTGCCTAGCCTATTATCCAGTCTCTTTGTGCATTTAGTAATAAGCCAAGCCAAGGCAACAGGACCTGCATGCATAGGTGATTCAATATCCTTTTACATGTTTGCATGACAGATGCTTGAAAACTACTAATAGATCCTGGACATGTTCTCCAAATCTCAAGATCAGATCCACTACTACTTTCCACCATTCCAAACACTGAGATTTCCTTAGATAATTGACCAACTTTTCCATGCTTAATTACATCCCCATCCTCTTCAAAATTCTCTTCTTCTGATATAGAGTTTTGTCTGCTGTGCACTCTATGTTTGCCACAAGCTGCCATGAAGACTCCAATTTGTTTGAAGTCTTTCATTGCTCAGTCGGTTTATATTTTTGACACACAACACTTCTTTTCTACCAGTTATTTTCTCCCTGGAGCTGTGCATTTGAATGTTTGCAACGTGGGAAAAATTGGAAGCACAACAGAGAGAAGCATAATTGTTATGGGTTTAAGAAATGAATTTAATCGACATCAATATATATGCCTTGATAATTTGTAATATAGTAAAGATACCTAGATTTAAATGAAAAAAATCATTCTAGTACTAAAGTTATTAATTTGAAGTTCTCTTAAAAAGATAAACTCATTTAATAAAATATGATAAATAAAAACAAACAAATAAGAAACATATGAATATTTGAAACTATTTTACAATTAATTTTATGTATAATATATCGAAAAGAATTAGATGTAACATTAATTTCATTTATCTTATAACATAAATTTACAATAAAATTATTTTTAATTTTATAGTATGATTTTATTTGATCTAATACAATAAAATTATAATTATAATACAATAGGCAAGGGTCTACAATGCAAAGGGTTCAAATAACATCTAACTTAACACATTATAACAATTAATCTAAACAAATTGCAATAAATAAATAATAAAAATAATCTCTAAACTTCAGCCCATTACCTATTAGAAAAATAATTTTATAATACAATTGTATTTAGTAAAGAGCAATATAAATGTTTTTGCTTTATAATTTGATTTAATATGATACACAATAAAATAATAAATTATCATTGTTTTAATGAAGTCAATTAGATATAAAATTAAAAAATTAATTCCATTTATAATATTCAAATAATTGCAACGTATACTAATCTCTTCTAAACCTTTATAATTTATGTATTGTACACCAAAGTACATTTTCTAGTATTACAATTGTATGGCTAAATATTATCTCACCTCCCACCATTTGCGTACAATTACATATCCTTCAATGTACATTTGAGCTCTTGCTCCATATTCCTCACTCTTTATTTCCATTTCCTCATATATATGTCTAATTTCCTTCCATAGTAGCTTTAGGAAGGAACTTTAATGCATTGTGTCCCTTGTTAAATTTCCTAAAGAAGCATTTGAGATTTAGTTTAGCTACAAAGGTTTTCAAAAGGTAGCAGTTGTATTTTGTTCAGAGCATCTCTGTTTGATTGTACAACATGCATGTTGGATATTGGCTTGCAAAAATCTTGGAATTGTAAAGGAAACAACCAAAGTTACAAATGCACAAATTGAAAATTTTTAATCTTAACTTAATCAAAGTGCTTTGTCATTTGCCCACATCTTTAGGCTATTCTTTAAAATCACCATCCCAACAATCACTATTTCCATTACTCTTTTCTACAGCTTGACACTTCTTGACTTCGAAGGTGTTCTTGCAAAAAAATGATCAAGATAATTTTAGGTAAGTCAACTTACCTTTTCAATACTTTTAGTTACGTTCTATATTTTACACCATTTAATCATATGTACTTCCTCTTTTGAATTAAAACCATTTTCCTTTTTCATAAATGTTTTCGTTGGGTGGCCATGAATAGGACTCAAATTATGTGTATTTAAATATAAATGAAATTTATTTAATAATTGTACATTGCAAATCAACTCTTCAATTAGAATGTCATACATTAAAAAAATATTGATATTGTTCAATTTCTCAACAACTAAATTGTACACTACCAAATTTAAATCCTTCCTTTATTTCATATGTCTTTAATTTTGCTTGTCCAAATTTAAATCCTTCCCTTATTTCATATGTCTTTAATTTTGCTTGTAAAAGAAAAACCTATTGGCGTACCTCTTGCACCTCTTTCTAGTGCAAGTGCTAGTATGTATCATCACCACAAGATAGAAGGAAATTCTCACATTTAACTTAGGCCCCATTTGGTTGGGGAAGATGAATTTTTGTCATAACCAGGTTATCTCATAACCAGGTTTTCAAAAATTTAGTTATGCATTTTAGGAAGATAGTTGGACCGTTTGGTTGACACAGAAGATGAATATACAAATCCATATTCTGTGTTTGGTTGCCAATTTGGAAATTGGAATTGGAACGGAATATGACTAGGAATATCTTTTTCTTGCGTTTGGTTGTTCATTTTTGAATTGGAATTGGAATTTGAAGTAAAATTTTTTAATCTTATTTTATTAGTGAAACACAAGTATTATAATGAGTAAAGTATTAATATTTATGATTGCTAATTTATTTATAATTAGACTACATTATTATTATTTTTAATTCTTAAATATTCACAGTTTTATTTTGTTAGTAAAGAATAAATAAAATGATTATTATTATTTATTTTAATTATATTTATTAGCAAAGAAAAGTAAAAAATAATCATACTTGCAATCATTTGTACAAAGTTTTTTTTTGTCCCATAGTTGAAAATTGTGATCATATATATTATATATTTTTGAAAAATTATATAAGACAAATTTATCGTCGAATTGAATTTATTGTCGAATTCATCCAAACTTCATAATTGTCAAACTCAAACATGAACCTTGTGACTTAGCCGTTAAATATGAGAACATTAGGAAATCCACGCTCTATACCATTATGCCCCACATTCGACGAGAAACCCTCTCATGTTGCTCATTGTTCCCATTACTATCAGTATTGTTAGATGGTCAATCTTGCATATATAAACTAGCAATCTCACCTTGGTGTGCAATGGGTATGCCAAATTTATTTTGGAGATAAATTATAGAAAAAAATTGTATTTATGTATACATTTGTGTTGCATGTGATAGTCTAAAATCAACTATGCATCCACCTAAAAGGATCCAAAAATGTCTTAAACCAAACCTCAAAATAACTTGAAGATAATTAGGCTCCTCAATCCATTAGAAATAGCTTCATGTTTGAGATCTCCATCTTTCTATGTCCTTTTGTCTCTCTTGCTTCCTCTATCTCTCTCTCCCCCCCTTCCTTTGTATATGTGTGTGTTTGTGTCCTCCCTCTGTCCCTCTCTTAACCTAGCCCACTCTTCTCTCCCCCCTCTATGTATATATCTCTCGAGGACATCTTTCTACAGATGCAGGAACACACAAGCTCCTCTCCCTCCCTCTCTCTCTCTCTCTCTCTCTCTCTCTCTCTCTCTCTCTCTCTCTCCCTCCCCCCTTCCTATCCCGCACTCTCTGCCCCTCTATGTATCTCTTCCTTTCAATAGATTTATTAAATTAGTTAATTATTCAACAAAATATGCAACTAAAATTTTACATGAAATATTATATAAGAAAAAATATACTATTTTACATTCACACACATTAAACATTTGATGATAACTTTAACAAGAAAAATGATGCTTTGTCAATAATTGTTCTTAAAAAATGTGGAATTTTGGCTACATAGATTTTACATGCAATTTTAAAAAAAAGAAGAAAATTATCTATATAAATGTCTACCCAAATCTTCAGCCATATCTGTTCACTCAAATCACACTTTAGCATGTCTAATGTTCAATCCACTTTGGTGCATGTGCAAATAGACTTTACATCATTTCCCATCGAAACAAGTTCCAACCCAGATAAAAACCAATTGACCAGGTTTTTTTTGTACAACCATTATATCTATAACAATAATTACACATAAAAAAGCCATAGTTTTATTTCTTAAATACTTAAATATCAAAATCTCATTGACTATTTTTTTTAATGTTATTTTATTGTTAAAGGGAACTCTATAAAATAGTTTTAGCTTTCAAATTTAATTTAATTATATTTATACTTAATTTTACTATTTTAATTTTTAACATTGATTTTTTTCTCTACTTTTATCCACTTTTCTTTTTTACTCCATCTCTACTTATATTTAGCCCCCCCCCCCTCTCTCTCTCTCTCTCTCTCTCTCTCTCTCTCTCTCTCTCTCTCTATATATATATATATATATATATATATATAACACTTTCTATCTAGATACTTTCTTCCTAGAAAAATATAACAACAATCTATTGATAATGGAGTAAAAAAGCTTAGAGTACATGGACTCAAATTACATGTACATACATTATTTTGTACAATATTTGAAACACTAAATTTCCTCTAACTATAGCCTATCTAGTACACTATGTTTGATAAAAATTCTCAAAGAAATTTTGTAGCTTTCAAAGTTAGGGACATCAGAAAATATTATAGGAAGTTTTTAAATATTTTACTTATATTAAATCCAGATTGATTAGGCTTGTGTATTTTTACACTATTTGACATATTACTATGAATCAGGGCAAGGATATGTGTTTGACTTGAGTTAATCCATGATGATGCACACTATATCCATCTTCAAACCATCTAAAATAATTTCATCTAATTTGGGTCTTGACATAGCCATGTTTGGTTTAGGTAAACATGATCATTCCATTAAGCTTAGACACACATTATCTATCTGCAAATATTTTGTTCATGTAATCTTTCTTGATCGAATATGATGAAAAGGTGGTTTCATTGTTGCACAGGGTTTTCCATGGCTCTAGAACTCAAAATTATAGCTTGTGAAAACTCAGTTACAAAATTTACAATGGTTGTGAAGTTTCTGAGTGGGCCAACTATAAGAACACTATCATCCCTCACAATTGGACTCAAAGGTGTGCTTTGTTGTCTAGCCATAATATATGAAGTACTTCTTGATGGTATCATCCCCTTTGTCTTTGCAAAAGAGTATAGTGTGCATTTAGATATACTAAACATAGGGTATGCTTCTAGTTCTACTTGGTTCACATTGCTAAGTGTTAGTTTATGTAATTAAAACTATTGGCGATGCATGCATTTCAATTTTAGGGTCATATTTGGCATTTCAAACCACATCATTACCAATAAGGAGTTCGACACTAGGACTCACAAGGGAAGAGTCTCATCACGTGGTTCTATCCTTACATTACCCAAGTTTAGTCACTTAGGGCACAAACCCCCAAGGAGGAACAATCGATGTGGATTCAAGCCACCTCCTCATGTTGACGAAGATGATTAGTTATGCATTACATTGAAAGCATCTTCTCTCACTCCCTTTATGAGCCTAAATTAGCACGCAAGACAAGGGTGAGGCACATTTTATCTTTATTAGTGTTATCCATAATTTATTCATTAATTTTTCAATTGATTAATCACTTTCTATAGGTTGTTGCACCAACCCCATGGAAACACTCTCTCTGTTAGTGTCCATAGACTGTCGTCTCAAGTGTTAAAATACATATGAAATCCATGACCAAATTTACGCACATCTGTACAAGTGACCTCAAGCAACTTTGAGAATAAATAGACACTTAGGTTCTTTCAAAGATCATGTACTAATAATTTTTTATTATTATACAAAATTGACATACATTATTATGAAAAGAAAAATAAACTTCCCTCTATGATCATATAAATCATATTTTAACATTATGAAATTCTGATAATGAATTTCACATAATTGCTACAATATGAAAACTTGCTAACTAGATCACATTATACAACCATTAGAAAATTTTACCCATCATTTAAACAAGATTAATAAATTTGAAAATAATAAATAAATAATCCTTTTCAATAATGGTCGTCTAAGCCCTTCCAGACATTCTAAATTGTTGATCATCCTAATCAACACTCACACTTCATATAGGAAATGCCTTCAGCATAACTATGTATAGATCAAACAGATACCAACATTCAAATAACAATGTCATCAAAATATGTTCAAATTATGAATGTGATCCAAATATGTTTAAATTAGGTATGTGATCAATAATTCAATGTTACATATGTAGCATAAGATAGAAGATAGAAAAACAATATCCATGAACTGATGAGAAGGAACAATATCCATAATCTGAATGGTGGTGTGAAAACACATCATTAAATATGAAAACACTGGGAAATCCATGATGTATGCCCTTATGCCCCACATTCGGCGAGCAACCCTCTCATGCTGCTCAATCTTTCCATTACTATCTGTATTGTTAGATGGTTAATCCTGCATATATGAACTAAACATGCTTGAAAAATTAAAGCTTGATTTTTTTTAATGGAATACACTAAGGAGTGGCATTAGAAATATTGACTATTTACAAACATGCATAGTAAACAATCATTAGATAGCTCATTTTTTATCAGCATGTGTGGTCTTGCAATATCAACAAATCAAGAGCAATAAAAAATACAAAAGAAAGACACTTTGTCAATATTGTTGACAATCTTGTTAGGAAGCACATACATAGGAAACCAAATTGTGGAAAAAATACAAGAAATTTAAAAAATATCCAAGCAAATTAGGAATATACATATAACATGGGACATAATCATGAATTGTACAATCATCTACTAGAAATCCTCAGTACTTTTGATAATCTTGTCAGTGAGAACATACATAGGAAATCAAATAGGGACAAAAAGACAAGAAATAAAAACATATGCAAGCAAATTAGGACTATAGATATAACATAGGACAAAATCATGAACTGTACAATCATCTACTAAATCACATTTCTATTAGCATATGCTCTCAAGTTCTACAATTGAGCATTCATCATTTGCCACTCCTCGTGTATTCCATGTATGTATGGTTCAAATATAACTCTAATTAACAATGCAATGAACAACTATACCAAACATTTACGAGATCATAAACTACGTATAGATCAAGTAGGTATACATCAAGTATGTTTAGCAAAATAGTAAAAATATGCTCAGTAATGAGTTCCAGTACAGTGTTGTAAGAGATCAATGCAATACCATTAAAAAAAGCCAACTAACCATATGGAATTACTTCACATGTCAATCATGTGAATGCCAATGAAATGAACAACTAAACTGTGTATTGACCAAAGCCAATCATACCAATGAAATGGATGACTAAACTATGCATAGATCAAGTATGTATACATACATACATACATACATGTGTGTACATACATATGCACATACATATGTACGTACGTACGTACATACATGTGTGTACATACATACGCACAGACATACACACATACATACTGTTTGTTTCAAATCTGTTTAGCAAAATGGTCAATACGTGCTCACTAATGAATTCTAGTATAATGTTGTGAGAGATCAATACCAGTGAAATGAACAACTAAACTTTGTAACAGTTTATTACCAGTAATGAGTTCTAGTATAGTGTTGTGAGAGATGAATGCAATACCATTAAATAGAGCCAAGTCATTAACTATTTATGGATCAACTATGTATAGATCAATGGTAGTCATGGCTTTTATCTATACATAATCAATATGTGCTCAATAATGAATTCCAGTATGTGCTCATGTGATTACCTGTATATATCATAGTGCCAATTATAATAGCCATATCATGGTTCTATTTCTATCTACTATTTGCTTAGCAAAACAGTCAATATATGTTGTAACTATTTGTTTCGAATCTGTTTAGCAAAATAGTCAATATACGTTGTAATAGTTTGTTTAGAATCTATTTAGCAAAATAGTCAATATGTGCTCACTAATGAGTTCCAGTATAGTGTTGTGAAAGCTCAATGCAATACCATTAATCAAAGTGAATCATGCCAATGAAATGGACAACTAAACTATGGATATATCAAGTATGTATTGATCAATGCAAAATCATTCAACATACTTATGAGGTCATAAACTATGTAGAGATCAATGCAATACCATTAAACGTAGCCAACTCATAAACTATGTATGGATGTCTGTCCTATATTTGTGTAGTATACATGGAAGATCAATGGCAATCATGGCTTTTATCTATACATAGTTGACCTATACATAGTTTATCATGGTTCAAATCTGTTTAGCAAAACAATCCAATATATACTGTAATAGTTTGTTTAGAATCTATTTAACAAAATAGTCAATATATGCTCACTAATGAGTTCTAGTATAGTGCCGTGAGAGATCAATGCAATACCATTAATCAAAGTTAATCATGCCAATGAAATGAACAACTAAACTATGGATATATCAAGTATGTATAGATCCATGCAAAATCATTCAACATACTTATGAGGTCATAAACTATGTAGAGATCAATGCAATACCATTAAATGCAACCAACTCATAAACTATGTATGGATGTTTGTCCTATATTTATGTAGTATACATGGCAGATCAATGGCAATCATGGCCTTTATCTATACATAGTTGACCTATACATAGTTTATCGTGGTTCTATTTCTATATGCTATCTACTTAGCAAAATAGTCAATATATGTTGTAACTATTTGTTTCAAATCTGTTTAGCAAAATAGTCCAATATATGCTGTAACAGTTTGTTTAGAATCTGTTTAACAAAATAGTTAATATGTGCTCACTAATGAGTTCCAGTATTGTGTTGTGAGAGATCAATGCAATACCATTAATCAAAGCAAATCATGCCAATGAAATGAACAACAAAAATATGTAGTGATCAATGCCAATCATGTTGATTAAATGAACAACTAAACTATGTATTGATCAATGCCAAACATTAAATAGAGGCAACTCATTAACTGATCCATGCAAAACAATTAAACAAAGGCAATTCATAAACAGGAATTACTTCAGATGCCAATTAAATAGTCAAAATGTGCTCAATAATGAGTTCCAATATAGTGAAGTGAGATCAATATAGTTTCAGTTTAGTGCTATTAGAGATTAATGCAAAACCATTGAACAGAGTAATTATGCAACATATGTCATTGCAATCCAGTCAGTAGTTGAAATAGCTAAATCATACCAAATGTCATTGCAATCCAGTCCACTCTCTCCACCTCATCCATCATCAAGAACCCTTTGGCTCTTTCACGTTGAAGCACGAAGGTATCATGTGCTTTCACGAAAGGTGCTCGACTCAATTTAGGGACAACTTTGAGAGTAGTATATGTAGCACTCAAAACATTATCCTCTTCAGATTTATCCACTTTTACAATATGAGGCTTACCGAGGCCATCTTTCAATTCCTTCATAGTTTCACATATCGCATCCAATGATGTAGACAAAGATGTCTTCTTCCTCTTTCCCCTCCTTGATGATGATGGTGGAGGATTCCCTCTAGCACTTGCACTCGACTGATTGGAATGATATAACTCTTCATCAAAATTTGGCTGGCTGTGAAGAGGTGTACCACAATTGGTATCGTCCTCATCAAGCACGTGAAATGCATCGTTCATAGGGTGCCCCTCGTCAGCATCAAGGGGTGTTGTAGCTGCGAACCCTTCAGCAATGTCATTGCCGACAATTATAGCCAACTCGTTGAAATATTGGAAAGGTGATCTCTTATACATTTTTGCATTTTTGAATTCTCTCCTCTACATATAAGCATTACTAGATGGATTAGGTTGTAAGTTTTTCATTATTAAAATAAGAAGGGAAAATTTCTTCAATGAAAAGAGTACAAAGATAATCCTACCTTCAAAAGCTCATCCCACACTGAATCCTCAGCATCCACAGTTTGAGTTTCTTCATTCTAAGCTAACCCACTTGTATTTTTCAAGTCCTTCATTACTCTATATCCTACTTTCCATGTTTTTAGCTTATTCTTAAAATGATCTCGTGATAGATTCAAGTTCATCCCTACATTGAATGTCCTCTCTATCACAGTCCACGCTTCTTTTTTAAAACCACCTTCACCATTTTCGTCTAAGATGAACTTGTTCAAGGAGCAAGTCTAGAAACTTGCGTTCCATCAATTTTGTCCACATTTTCTTCTTTGAAGAAGAATATTTGATGCTCGCAGTGAGGGATCCATCTATATCACTCAAAGTAATGGGAGAACACATCTGGTTCACATGATCAGATCTGTCCATGCTCATCATGAGCTCGGTATATGCCATTGTGTACTCCTTCCTGTATTTCATTTAAATTTGAAGGTGATAAACTTTAAATATCAATTTTTAATACATCATAATGGAACGAGGCTAACATATTGAATAGGTAAACGTATTACGATTTAAAGTAATCATACGATTGAAATTGAAAGTTACTACTCTTTAAATGGAGCAAGGAGTAACATCAGAAAAATAAGATTTTTAGTGAATTCGCTATTCTCTTGTTACTAGTGGGCTTATGATCTTCATCATTTGGTACTCCTTGCTGTATTTCATTTAAAATTGAAGACGATAAACTTTAAATATTATTTTTTAATACATCCTAATGCAATGAGGCTAACATTTAATAAACTTGAAAGCATTTAACTGAAGATGATAAACATTATTCAACTACATCATGTGATAGTTTGAGTGGTTTTGAGGCAGTAGATAGGAGGAATAGTTGGGCGACATTTAAGCTACTCCTATTAGATGATACACATTTAAGCAATAATTGATGATAACACATTAGTATCAAAAAAACTACCAGCAAGACAAAATGGTGATATCAATGGTAGGTAAATAGTCGCGAGCCCCATTGTGAAGCATGTTATTGTACTTTCTCAATGCAAAGATGTATAATAATCGTGCTTTCTTACATTTAAAACAGTGTAATCTACATTTCAAGTTGGATTGTGTATTGCAGATATGATCAACAGTTTTTGTACATAAAGTAGGTGTGAAATTGAAAGTTAATGCTCTTTTTATTTAATTAGAATGTAGCAAGTACTGATATCAAAATAACGAAATCACACACCATCATTGTATATGCATACATCAATTTAATCATATAAAGTACATTGCCTTCTAATAAACCATTTATTCTTGGGATCTATAATCTTCCCACATCCTACTTGCTATATCTTCTCGAAATTGGGCCCACTCATTTCTATCCTCCTGAGACAACCCATATGTCTCAAACAGTGGTACCTCTATCCCATCACGATCATCTTCCTCTTCAATAGCTACTTCCAATGGAAGGCCATCCTCTATCGTAATGAAATTGTGAAGTATGCAACATGCTAAAACAATATAGGATTGTGGCATGATATCATAAGACGTTGCATGTCTTAAGATTGGAAAACACTGCTTCAGAATATACCAAACGTACGTTCTATTGCATTTCTAAGATAGGAGTGTCGATGCTTGAACAACTCATGTGCAGAGTTTATTGGGTTCTCTCTTGACCATTCTTTCAAGTGGTAGCGTGTACACCAATAAGGAGTGAGAAATCCAGGTGCATTTGGATATCCAACATCCACTAGATAATATTTTCCTACATAAAGAAAGTATATTGTCAATACTTGAACTATTTAGCATAACCTTGAGTATATTAAAATGTGATTTGGCTTACCAGGGGGAACTACAAGTGGATCTAATCTGGATAGAGCTGAGGCTAGAACATGGCTATCTACAACAAAGCCTTCCCAACTAGTGAGGCAGTACTGAAACTTACAATCAAAGGAGCAGACACCCATAACATTTTGCGATAGGTTCCCTTTTCTATCACGATATTTACCTTGTATGTCGACGTCGACTCGCACTGGAATATGAGTTCAAGTGATGGCTCCAATGCAATCCTATGGGATATGATACACTGATCAAATGTATGCTCAAGTAATAATAAGATAAGGACAACAATCTAGACAATAAACTTGTAACAATGTGTGATTTGCCTTGAAAAATGGTTCAAAACGATCCTTCCCACTAATTTCAGGAGGAGTGCTTGGACTAGGTGGTATGAAGTAATCTCTGTGGAGGGCTAAGACAGCTGTCAAAACTTTGTGGAAGTACCAACTGATTGTCTCTCTTGAGTGCCCAAAGTTATGGGCAATCTTGCAGTTCCTTAGATTGTGCCCAAGGGCGTGGAGGAACATCACTAGTTGTTCCTCTAACTTCAAGTGGATCGTATCTCTCAAGCTTCCTTTCAGCTTGAGAATACAAGCTAGAGAAAAGAAGGCTGCCCTACTCATCCGAATCTAATCATGACAATCCACCTCATTCGAATGAATAATGTCTCTACAAAAGGAATTTCCTTTTCTTATTCGTTTACCCATTTGATTACCTTCTCGGGCTACCAGTACTTTGGCTATGCCAACAAAAGCAAAAAGAATTGTGAGAATGCTGGTGTATGTGGTCTTCCTAACTATGCTTCCTTGAACCTCTATAGTCTCCATAGGATCCATCAATGGCCTAAAACGTGGACAATTTAAACACTATCAGTTATGAGGTACCAACTATCACCTATCGAGATACCACATGATTATTTGCTAGCCTCATTGCATTGAGAAGTCAATTATTTATTCAAATACAACAAGGAGTACCAACTATTGAGGATCATAAGCCCACAATGAACAAATTACAATAATGTGTCATTCTACTCCATGTAATCTATCTATACCAATGAAAGCATAATATTGATTCCATTTGTCTATATGTATACACACATGTATGCGTATATGTATGTGCACACACATGTATGTACACACATACACATGTATGCATGTAGGTACGTACACACATATGTATGTATGTTTGTACGTACACACATGTATGCATGTATGTACTTACACACACATGTATGTATGTATATACGTACACACACGTATGTATGTATGTATGCACGTACACACATGTATGTATGTACAAACACGTGCATGTATGTACACATACACATGTACAAACTATAACCTAGATTTGGATTTTTATGAATGTGTTTTAATAAACCGTCGGGTTCGTTGAAACTGAGGCTTGTCTTTTAGAAGATGAAAAGGAGCATTGTTGGCAGTGGGAATAGGGTTTCTTTCTATATTGATCTATACATAGTTTATGACCTCATAAACTATGTATAATTGATGTATACATAGTTTAGTTGCTCATTTCATTGGCATGATTTGCATTGATCTCATTGCAGAGCACATATTTACTGTTTTCCTAAGTAAATTTGAAACAAACTGTTACAACATATATTGATTGTTTTGCTGAGTAGATAACAGATACAAACAAGAACTATGTATAGGTATAGATAAAAGTTATGATTGCCATTGATCTACCATGTATAAATATAGGACGGATTTAATATCCACCCTTTCCCAATGCAAAACTGAAACATGTGAATAGGGTCACAGGCATAAATGCTTATAGTTAGGTACATCCATACATAGTTTATGACTGGGCTGTGTTTAATGGATTTGCAATGATCTATACATAGTTTATGATTTGGCTGTGTTTAATGGAATTGCAATGATCTATACATAGTTTATGACCTCATAAATTGTGTGTGCATGAACTATGTATAGATCAGAGCCAAGATTGGCATTGATCTATACATAGTTTATGATGTCATAAATTATGTACAGATAAAAGCCCTAATTGCCATTGATCTATACATAGTTGATCCATACAAAGTTTACGACTTGGCTCTATTAAATGGTATTGCATTCATCTCTCACAACACTATACTAGAACTCATTATTGGCAAGAAACTATTACAAAGTTTAGTTGTTCATTTCATTGGTATTGATCTCTCACAACACTATATTGGAATTCATTAGTGAGCACATATTGACTATTTCGCTAAACAGATTTGAAACAAACAGTTACAACATATATTGACTAAATTGCTAAGTAGATAGCAAATAGAAATAGAACCATGATAAACTATGTATAGGTCAACTATGTACAGATAAAAGCTATTGATATGCTTGTAAATTTCATTGCTATGGGTACAAAAAATCGGAGCTTTAACTATGATATATACAGGTAATTAGAGGTAATGGTGTGAGCACATACTGGAACTCATTCCTGAGCATATATTAATTATTTTTCTAAGCAGACCCGCAACAAACTGTTACCGTTTGAATGAACAAAAAAAACCCCCAAAAAATCCAATATGCAAATGTGGGTGGGAGAAGAGAACCGTGCGTGCGAGAAGAGAGCTGTGTTCAAAGCCGCCGCCGCCGATCAAAGTAGAGAAACCCTAGCCACAACCACATCCACGACAAATGAGCTGTGTTCAAAGCCGCTGCCGTTGCCGTCCAGAGCAGAGAAACCCCAACCCCAACCACAACCACGACAAACGCCACAACCCAACAAACACCACAATAGCCACAAAAACCCTCGTCTTCCATAGCACAACAACAAAGTAGCGGCGACAAAACAACAATGCACTTTTGCTCTTTCAAAAACCTAAGGCGGATTTCACAGACCCGACGATTTATTCAAACCCATTCATAAAAACCCGAATTCGGGTTTTCATTTCAACTTCCACCTATTTGTTAGAAGATGTTTCTTCCATTTTTGGAGCAAAATTAGAAGAAGAAAGCAGAAACCGAGTTCTACGTTTGATGATCCAAACGCCCCTTTTTTCTTCCATAACTAGATTTTGGCCCTCGAAACCCTATTCCGCCCCGCTTCTTCATGTAACCAAACGTGGCCTTACATATTTAGACATATGGAAGTCATGATGTCACAAAGTAAACATCTGGAAGTCATGATGTCACAAAGTAAACCCTAAACCTCTGAAAACAAAATCATTCTCTGCCCACTTCTCAAACCGACCATTTCATGGCTAGCGATCTAAAAACATGAGGGGACGTATTAGCCCACTGTCTTTCCTTGGAACTAGATCTGAAATGACTTCTGCCAAGCACTTCATCAGAACGCGGCTTTACCACTCACTGTCTGCAAGAATGCTCGGCGGATTTTACAGGATTCAAACCCCACGCATACCTGTATTACGTTACACATCAACAACACCTACCAGCAATGAGGTAGCTGGAACGGATCTCAGAGAAATTCACACAGATATCCAAGAGGGTCTGACTGACTTTGCAGTAAAAGAGACAGGCAAGGAACCAACAGCGGAAAGAGACATCACTGGCAAGCTCAAACGCATTAGTAGAGGTACGTCCCAAACTTCTGAAAGCCCAGTTGAAACTCTTTGCAAAATCATGCATAGTGGCCCCTGGAGCCCTAGGTTGCAAACAAAAATGTGGAAGGCAGCCCCAACTTTAAGCCGTCAAACAGTCATTGGTGTTCTGGGTAAGGCCAACACATCAAAACTTGCCATTCGTTTCTTCAGGTGGGCTGAGAGAAACGGATTCAAACATGATAATTGGACCTATTTTAAGATGCTTGAAATCTTTGGTAGGGCTAAAAAAATCTGTGCTGCTAGGACCCTTCTGTTACAGATGCCTGATAAGGGAGTAGAGTGGAAAGATGCTGTTTTCAATAGCCTGATTAAGTCCTATGGCAAGAATGGAATAGTGATGGAGTCTGTAAAGATATTTAAGACAATGAGGGAAATGGGTGTAAAGCCCACCGTTCTGACATACAACAATTTTTTTTCTGCATTGATTAGAAGTGGTAGGACTGACATGGCCAAGAGGTATTACAATAAGATGTTGGAGGATGGTCTGAAGCCGGATGTGTTTACTTTTAATATTCTTATCAGGGGTTTTTGTCTGAAGGGGAAGTTTGGTTCTGCTCAAAGATTTTGGAATGATATGATCAGCTCCGGCATTACTCCTACGATAGTGACATACAATACTCTTCTGGACGGATTTTGTAGGGCTGGGAAATTGGAAGATGCCTTGGCTATGGTGAATGGAATGAAGGAGAAGGATATTTCTCCTGACGTGGTTACATACACAACATTGATCAAAGGATTTTGTAAAGAGAACTCTGTAGACAAAGCCTTAAGGTATTTTAAGGAGATGGTCAGTAAAGCAGTGACTGCCGATGAGGTTACATATGTTACTTTGCTTCCATGTCTGTGCGAGGCTAAAAGATTTAAAGAGGCACGGAAATTGTTGAATGACATGGTGCAACGTGGCATGAAACCCAGTGCTTTAATGTTTCATGCTTTGATAAACGGTCAGTGCAAGGCAGGCAATATGGAAGGGGCAGTAGAGACTTTTGATCATATGTCCAGTTTAAGCATTGTGGCTGATTATGCCACCTATAATGTGCTGATTATTGGTCTTTTCAAGAGAGAAAAAATTGATAAATCAATTGAGATCTTAGATGATCTTTTGCAGAAAGGTGTTTTACCGGATCGTGAAAAAGTTGGGTCTGAGTTCATAGCCTACGGTAACATGCTCAAACATCTTTGTGAACAAGGTAAAACTCAGAAAGCAGAAGGGCTATTCAGAAAGTTGCTTAAAAGAGGAGATCCCAATTCTTCAATTTTTGAAAACATTATCTTTGGTCATTGCCAAGAGGGCACACCTGAGGCAGGTTTTGAGCTTCTCAAAATAATGCTAAGGAAAGAATTTTCTGTAAGTGCCGATACCTACAATGTTTTGATTGAAAGCTATCTGCGGAAGGGACAGACTCCAGAAGCTAGAAGTGTTTTAGATAAGATGATTGATAGTGGTCACTTGCCTAGTGCTTCGATATTCCGTGCTGTCATTGAAAGTCTCTTTTCGGATGGCAGATTTCAGACTGCAAGCAGGGTTATGAAAACTATGTTGGAGAAGGATGTGAAAGAGAATTTGGATCTAATGCCTCTGATTTTGGGGGTTCTACTTGACCGTGGACACATGGAAGAAGTCTATGACCGACTTAATTTGATGTTTGAAAAGGGTTGCATTCCTGATTTTAATAAACACATAGATGAACTTTGTAAGAATGGGAAATCGTCCACAGCACAGAGATTGCTAGTATTTGTCATGTTCAAGAAATGTAATATAATTACTGCATCTTATGATACCACTATCAATGCTCTTTGTAGTGATGGCAAACTTGATGAAGCTGTTCATCTCTTACGTGGAATTGTAAAGAAAGGTGGACCATTTAATCTGAGCTGCTATGATAACTTGGTCAGCAGCCTTCAAGAAAAAAACAAAACAGATGATGTAAAATATGTTATCAGGGTCATGGGCAAGAGTGGTACAGGCAAGAGTTGAAACCAACGATGACTAGATTTCTTAAAATTGTAGAATCACAAGTGTGATTAGTACTAATCATCTGAGGAAATTCAATCAGAATTTTGACTTGGTCACTTTTCAAGAGAATCTATATATGCACTTGCAGGAGTTTGGGGAGCAATATTCATTTTACTTGAAATGCTTTCTGTTGGATCTGCTCTAAATTTCTTAGTTGTTGAGCAAGATGCATGCTGTAATTCCATGGCCAGGATCAAGTAATTTGTGATGAAAAGTTGGTCCCCATGAAACATTATAAATAGAGCTTTTTATGTTTTAACTGGGGTGACAATAAATATGTTTTTTGTCACCACATCAGCACATTGCATCTGGTGTAAGTATCTCACAATTCACAGTTTTTAAATTATGAAATGCACTTTTCAATAAAGTAGGAATATCTTCAAGCTGTACTTAGTTCCAAATATTAGAGGACGTTATTTTTGATAGAAGCAGTGCTAATGTTTCGTATATTTTTGTTATACAGACTTATTCTTAGTTCTTACACTATTACAGTTTTTGGTACCAATTATCTACCTAATGATAAGTCACATTTGGCAACAAACCTAAAAGTGACTGCTGCTGGCTGTAAGTCAGTACAAACTTTTGTCCAGGTGTACAAAAAATCTGGTCGTCAATGAAGATCAGTAAGGAATACATATGATTGGGATTATCAGGCTTAAAATAGGAAAAAGGAGGATTGACATGATAATTCTTACAATATCCTTTACCTAGCTTAATCTAATTTAACCTTCTACTAGCTTTCTAGCTTCTAACTCTGCTGCTAACTGTCACAAATGAGAAGGTGCCCTTGATAGATGTTCATTTACGGTAAAGGGCCAAGATCGATCCAAGATTCAGATCCAAGGTTGCACTTGCAACTTGAAACTTGATTGTCATCTTCAAGTTTGTCTTGGGCAACTTGATTCGCATCCTTCTTCTCATTTGAAGTCTGTAAGCATCCTCTTGCTTGAAGTCCTCCACTTGATCTGTTGAATATCTTCTTGCCCTCCAAGCCTCTCCTTGTATGATTTACCTTGCAGAACAAAGGAAAGAAAAGTTTGAGGTTAGGAAATGAAAGAAATAAAAAAAATTTCATAAAATTGAAATCACATTACTTTCAAACAAAAAATGGATTTCTTGAATTTGTGATTAAGTCTCTCTATCTTCTAGCAATTCAAAATAATCTTGATACTATAACTTGCAATGGACCTACTCAAAATCTGGGAAAATAACTAATCTCTTCAATGAATGTCATAACCAGATTTTACTTTCCTTACCACCCTTTACTCTCAGATTTATAGGAATAAAATTGCCTCATGCTCAAGTTTGCTGCGTTGTCTCCTAATGGTTGATAGAGGATGTCATTCATGCTCTCACAAGATGTCTGCCACCTCACTTCAAGGAACTCAAGATGATTTACGCTTAGTTAGAGAGGTCGACCTGCTACCTTAAGAAGGAAAGAGTTCAGTGTTCTGTAGCAGATGTAAAAATTATTGTGATATAATGTTCAAATGAACTCATGACATCCTCATTACATAGGCAATTTGAAATTGAAAGGGCACCTCACCATGAAGGCTGACTCAGTATTAGCAAACTAATTAAAACATTTTGTTTAATCCATTTTCTCTTTGTAAGGCCAACTTAATAAAGATGAAGTCTTGTTTTAAAAGTTCAATTATTCATTAAGGAAGCTGCTTCAAATTGGTCCCTTGACCAAGCCTCTTCATAGGGGTGAAATTTTACTATATTGGAGGAATCTGAATTCCTCTTGGGGTGGTAGAATCCACCACCCTAAGAGAAACATTTTGGTCTCAATAATTTGTCTCCTTCATTCTTATGTGTCCAAAACACCTTTCCTTCACCCATTGCCATCCTCTTAAAAACTCAGATTCTCAAATATCATCTGGGAAGGCGAAAATATGTTTGACAATCTTCCATAACTGTAATGTCCCCTCCTCTAGTTTTGCGTATGAATCTCTGATGATTCTCTATCTTGCTCTTGAATCTCTTGTATTTTATCTTGTCTATGTTTTCCCTTTCGATACCTTCTCTTTCAATGAAGAACTTAATTTACAAGAGAACTGGAACTGTCATTACTAGTCTGACTTATCACTGTTTATTCGTTGATAGTCCTTATCTTGTAACTTAAGTGACTGCAATCTCTATTCATTGCTTAGTGTCCTTGTCTTATGATGTTAGTGCTTGCTTGTCTTATGTGTTTGATATTATGTTGGTTTTTATTCTTTATTGTTAAGCCTATATCCTTTACTCTTGGCTGGGTATTCTGTTCACTATTCATATCTTATATCTTATCTTTCCTTTACTGACATTTTTTGTAATTTCTGTTCTATCTTTCTTATCCACCGACTGCTTAAGGTGACTTGATCGCTATTTGTTATATCTCCTTATCTATCTCTTATATTCCTCCTATGGAATGCATTGTTAAGAGTTGTGACTCTTCAATCAATAAGAGTATTGTCTTACACACAATCTGTTCGTAACTGATATGGGAATGTTGGCATGAGCTTACTGATTGTTTGTTTTAGAGATCTTCAATCGCTGGTAGACAATGGTTGCTTTGTTGTTGATAAACATCCAAAGTTATTCTTCATGGTCTCTTCCATTTGATGCTAAGATGATGATGTCAGATACATTTGTGAGTCAATCCTGTACGATGAGTCTTCTTAATGTGAATACTGTTGTTTTTGGGTGTCTTCTCTTAGGGCCCATTTGGTTGCAGGCAACAAATTGAGTATTAGAATTGAAAATGAGAATGGGTATAGAAATGGGGAATGGGAATGGGAAATATGTATTCCAGTCTCGTTTGGTTCAACTGGAATTTGTTTGAGAATATGTTTGTTTGGTTGTACAAAATTAGGAGGAAGCGAGTAACAAAGCAGATGGATCAGCAGATAAGAAGCCACTGTGATGATGTTCAGCAGATAAGAATTTGGTGCAGCTGTTGGGATGGTGTCATGAGAAAGGAGAGCTCCTCTTGTTTTATGAAAGTGCACTGTATATTCAGCAACTCCATCTGAACCCCAACAGATAAAACTCATGCCCTCAGACTTAGCATTGCTCCTAGTCCGCTACATTCAAATCCCCGCGGCTACCAATATCTCCTCTCAAGTAGAGTGTCTTGCCAAAACGCTTTCCTGGCTGCTCATAAAATTCTATCCACTTGCCGGCTGGCTAACAAGTCCAATCAACAGAGGCATTTACATCCTCTGCAATGATTCCGGTGTTGATTTCATCGAAGCTGCCGTAGCCGACCTCAGTGTTGCAGATCTCATCAAAGATGACGATCCGCTATGCAAATAATCTTACAGCCGGAAGAAATAGGGCAGAGATAATAAGGCAAAGATTAACCAAAAAAAAAAAAGATTGACCAGGTACCAGCAGGAAATCCTTACTGAGCAGCAGAGAAATGGCGGACAGAGACCCATTCTCAACACATGAGAATGAGAATGAGAATGAGAATAGGAAGGGGCCATTCCAATTACAAGTACTTTTGGGATTTAGATAAAAGCTCATTTTGGGCTATAATGGGAATATGTAATCCTATTCTCCATTCCAATTCCGCCAACCAAACAAATAATTAAAAACGTATTCTAATTTTCATAACCTATTCCCGTGGTATTCCAGCAACCAAACGGGCCAGTAACATGCTTGTATACCTATGTTGAACTATATTAATTCACCAATATATACTGTTGAACTCTAATACAACTTGTAAGTGAATAATTATTTATTAGAAATACATAGTTGACTGTGAGTTGTCACTCTATTTCTTATTTCTTGCCCTGCATTTTCTGATTCGTATCTCTTCCAATAATGTTTATCTTCCTGTATATCCACTATGTTCTCTCTCTTATAGACTGATTCCTTTATATCGGCTGTGATAACTTTGTTAGTCTTCTCTTTCAACGTTTGTAACTTCCCTGATTGGTGAGTGGTTGATGACTGGCAGTTATAATATGATGCAATGTTCTTCGATGGTGAAAGAAATGGATTGAATTTATGATCTGCATATTAAATGTTGATTGGATAGTTTTACTGCTCACTGTACTGGACCTTTCCAGCATTGACCAGTTATCCTTGTCTTTTTCTGGTCAATGTTGTCTTTTGTCTTTTGTGTAACTGTATTGGTTCTAAGTTATGCTTGGCTGCCTTTTTTTTGCTTTCTCCCCCTTTCTTATTCCTTCCATATTTCGGTCTTTTTTTCTCCATTTTATATTTCTGACTTCAATCATCGTGTCTTTTGATGGTAAAATTTTTATTTTAATATTTTAATGTTTGTTATATTTAAATTTAATATTATTTTATTTAATCTTTCTCTTATTATTTATTATTTTAGTTATTATTATTTGCAACTTTATTTATTATCATTCACAATTTATATTCATCTATTCATTAAACATATGTTCTGTATTCTTCTTCTAAATTATTATTATTATTATCATGAGATGATAATATCATATTTCTATAAATGATTATATAACATCATATTGTACTATTTAGATAATATTATATTATATTAATTAGTATATCATTTTGTATATTTAATTGAATAATAAATCATATTATAATTTATTTATTCATTTTATTAGCAGATTCAAAACCGAAAAGAAAACCAATATTCCATATAAATTCCAGAACTTAAATCGTTTTGTAACCAGCAGATTTGAATACAAGAAAACTCAGAAAAGTTCGTTTATTTCCTTCAATTTTCAAAAATATGTACATAAATCAAGAATTAACACATAGTTGTCAAGTAATGTTACTGTTTTTTACAACAACAATACAATAACATGCAACAATCCAAGTAATCCAATCTTATACACAGAAGTAACAGTTAGATTGGAAATATAAATAAACCTGTAAGAAGTCTAGGTTTGCGTCCAACCTTCAAAGATTCTTCAAGGGTTTGCGTCCTAGAAGAAATAACCAGCAACTATTTCCAGCTCCCAAATTAATATTTGTTTTGAATGTTATATTCTTTATATATCCTCTCATGTGGAGTTTGTTGTACCTTTATTACTTTTCCCAATGTGAAGCACGCTCATTCAAGCAATGTGGGATAAAGCACCTTTTTTGTTCTTTAGTCACTTAAGTGAACATAGTACCTTTTTAAATAAAGTGACAAGTTAAATGAACTTTAATAGTCACTTAGTCAGTAAACCATATAGTCATCAGGAATTAAAATAACTGACCAAATGAACTCTGATAAGCATGTGCAATAGCTCGTTGGAAAGCTCTCGGCGAGATGCTTCCAACCCTGCATTGAGGTACCGAAAATACTGAGCTCTGATTACTTACTAAAAATAGCAAGCATCTGGACAACCTGCCAAAACTGCTCTGATGGGTCTGGAACTGGAAATGTCTAGGCCAAATCTCGAACTAAACCCCGTAAAGAACCTTTTCGCCCCCGAAACTTAGGCGAAGTGAGCTGGCCACACAAAATTATAATGTCCCAGAAAAAGGGGACATTACAAAGCCTCCCCTCTCAAAGATTGCTTGCCCTCAAGCAATCCGCTCATACCTGTAGAAATCAAATGCCAGGATCTCATACTCGTCTCGAAAATGAAGTTCTACTCCTCAGTTGATGTACCTTGGCATGCATCTTCCCAAACTTAGAATGGTGAAACGGTACAATAGGATTCATTGTGCCAAATAATTGAATGCTAAGATCCCACGTCTCACCATAAAGGGACACCAACTGCCATGCACTGCTGCCTTGTGTGCCAATACAGTCAATCAGGATGAAAACCTCACTCCATGAGTGACTCTGTGAGCCTCTAGTGTCAAGTGAAGATGGGGGCCCATCAATATACCCATATCCACTCCAAGAAGATAGCAACCAAACTCTCCATCTAGTGCCCTGACTAAAGGCAAAACCTAGGATGCTCCACCTGGATCCCAAGTGAGGACCTGTGCTCTGTCTGAGATACCATTGACCAGTTCTTGTAATACCTACACCATTGTACCACTGTACCACTCCTGTAATATCTGTTCCGATGTTAATGATAGATTCGGCCAATCCGACTCCACCGCCATAACACTCTGGTGAAAGAGGAGTAGTCCTAATCTCTGGAACTTTGATTTGTCAGAAAGCTGAAACACACAGATCATAATCATGTGTTTGTGTAGCAACACAACATAATCCGCCAGATGTAAGACACTATTAACACTTGAATCCTCGACTTCCCAAACATTACGATCTTGGGTGAATGAAAGAGTGGTTGGTGAATCACCAACATCATGAGTGCTAACACTACCTTCAATACCCTGCTGAATAAAAAATGTAGACACCTCATGTGGAGTGTAGGGTAATGTGTGATCTCTCCACTCACCTGCAAGTAACTCGTTGACCTTTGAAGGCCAAATAGAATCAGCGAAAATATCACCAACATACACAGGCAAATCACTGATAAGGGAAATATACCAACAAGAAAAATCACCAGTCAACAAGTAGGCCGTGGCCATC
Organism: Cupressus sempervirens; assembly: GCA_028749045.1. Taxonomy (NCBI): domain Eukaryota; kingdom Viridiplantae; phylum Streptophyta; class Pinopsida; order Cupressales; family Cupressaceae; genus Cupressus; species Cupressus sempervirens. Next base: position 933,900,334 of record CM053789.1, read on the forward strand.
TCATAAGAACTAGGTGATATAACTCTGGGCAAGCTGAAGATTTCCTCAGAACATGCTAAGGATAAATCTAAACTTCCTATTCCACCATAAGTACTCTCGCTTATGTCAAAGTCTTTATTAAAGGATGGTTCACCAGTAGCTGAAAACTCTGAATTATCCTCACTTGTATCACTAACCATGTCCTCCTGTGAAAATGTACAGCTGCTGTCATAAAAATCAGAATTTTCAGTCTTATCAACTTGCTGATTCATAAATTTTTTCTCACCATAGATAGTCTCAAATGAGAAATACATGATTGAATCGCATTGCTTGCCTTCACATCTACCCACTTTATGAATTCTTTCAATGATTTGCGTGATTTTTTGTGCGTGTGAACCACTGTCATCTTCTTCATAAGTGGCTGCCCCACTTGTTTGACTTTCAGCTTTGTGGATGGAATAATGTGTTAAGCTCAATTGAAGACATAGCTCATCTACTTCACTCTCCTTGTCCCTTCCAAATTTTATTGCTAGATCTTTATCCATAATAGTTGCAAGTACTCATATTTTATCATTTTCAAAGTTTCAAAAATGGTATGTAAAAGAGTACTTGTGACACCACATACATTCCCCTGTCTCTCTTCTATCACAATCTTCCGCATGAGATCCTCAATTAAATTGGAAGAATCATCCATCCTCGTCAACACTTGGACAATCTTGCCTTGTTTGACCAAAAGCATATCCAATAAGTCAAGGAGTGATAATGGTTTTTGACCATCTCCCTCAAACACAAGTGGGTTGTTCTTCATAGAGTTTTTTGATTTTTCATCATCTAGGGGAACAACATTTTCAGATATATCCTCTAACTCAATGTGTGCTAAATCAACTATCCTGCCAACAATGCGGTCCATTTGCTCCTCCTCAAAACTTGACATAATTTTCAGCCTATTATCATCGTAAAATTCATCCAGGTTAATTTTCATGTCCCCAAATAAGATGCTGGTATTTTCCATGTCTACCCAAGATGGGGAGTTCACAACGTTGGCGGGTTGGTCAACTCTTCTAGATGGAACATGCTCATCAGAAGGACTAGTGTAAACATCTCCATAAGATACTTTTGCCCCCCAATTTCTTGCTAGTGTACTTGTGTCAGTAGCAGTATTTTGCATATTATCATCCGAAGGTTGCTCTTCTTTTTCAGTACTACTATCAAGTTGATTAATGTCTTCCTTATGCAATTTTCTGTAACTGTCCTTTGCAAGGAGATCTTGAGCCAAATCATAGCACTTGTTTCTTATCATATCCATCTTGTTTTGCAGCTCTAGTGGAAAGTCAACATAGTCCATGAAAGGCAATTCTTTCCGAATTTGTGGAGGAAATTTGTTGTATTCATCATATATGTGCATTATTTCAGTCCTCATATCGGATTGGAAATTTTGGTCTAACTGCTGTTGCAACTTAACAATGTCTTTCTTGACCTTTTTTTAGCCATATATTTTCTCCATTTGTAATTTTGTCTAGCTGATGTTAACTACAACCCAAACACAGGAATGAACTGGATTGATTAAGGAAGGGAAGAACCCACAAACTACTTAATCTTAGCTTCAAATGGTGACCAATGAAAGTAAATCTACTTACAATAGAGGTCTCTACAATATGTACCAACATCCACGATCAACCCACAGTGAACTTGTTTAACTGACGGATTTCTCGCCCTCCTAGTTAAAACCTTTAGTTGTTTTCACTGTCTTCAGGAAAGACAACTATTTGTAACAATGCCAGTATTCTTTAAGAACTATTCCAGACAGTGTAACGAGACTCGGACTCGGCTCGGACTCGGCAAGGGTAACTTGACTCGTGACTCGGCTCTGACTCGTGACCTGGCTCGGTGGTGACTCGGCAAATTGAAAAAACTTCAAAATTTTGAGATTTTTTAAGATTTAAAGAACATTCCATGCACCCATTATTGAATAAAGCATAAGGACACAATAACATCATTAAATAGAAGATAATTTGATCATAATGCACATGCCACATACTTAAAGTAAAAAACTTAAAACTTAAAAGTCAAACATTGATTACATATGTACAATACTACAAGTTACAAACTTACAAAGGTAAATTGCTAAAAGTAAATACTATATTACTAGTAATTAAAGTCAAACTAAGATAAATCCATGCAAACCATCAAAATGTATATGTATTATCATTTATGCATTATAAAATCCAACACATCAAGATTCAATAGTCATCATCAAATTCAAATGTTCCAAATGCTGATCATATATTAAGTTACTATTAAACAAAAAGTTAAAACAAGACTATAAGTCTACAGCTATGGCTCTTAATCGGAGTCATCATCATCCTCATCCTCAAGCTCATCCTCATCATCATCCTCATCATCATCGTCATCGTCATCCTCATCCCCAACCTCAGCCTCAACCTCAGGCTCAGGCTCAGCATAATCTATAAAATGCCTCTTAGTAAGGCGTCTAAGGTAGGTCCTGGATGTCTCAGTAGCCATAGCATCAACTCGTGAGGTGCCTCTAGGATCAATTGTACTCTCTGCCTCTGGCTCTGCCAATGTCTGTGAGGTGCCACTAGGAACAACTGGAGCTCTCTGAACCTCTGCTGCCATAGCCACAGCCTCAGCCTGGCCCTCTCTATCTGCCTGGTCAAGCCACTGTAGGTCCTCATCATCAAAGACAGGATCAGTAGCCTCAGTGATCCAATTAGACTCTGGATCAACCTCCTCTAGAGTAATCAGAGAGGTGTCACTATCCAAAATCTCCCTAATCCTAATGCGTAGGTTGTAGTGCACAAAGACTAGACTATTCATTTTCTGCACAGACAACCTGTTATGCCTCTTCGAGTGGATGTACTCGAACATGCTCCAGTTGCGCTCACATCCAGAAGCGCTACTTGGCTGGCTCAAAATGTGGATGGCGATTTGCTGAAGGTTTTTGGTTGAAGGCCCAAACATTTGCCAGTCTATCTGAATTTTGAAAAAAGGAAAACAAAAAAATATTAGTCTCATTTCAAAATTTGAACTTTAAGTTTAAAGCTAGAAATTTAGAAACTAGATTGTATAAGGCTTAAGTTGCAATCTTTACCTGGCTGCAATTTTGTACGACCTTCTTTGCAAATTTGACTTGAAAAAATGGGCCCTGATGCATTATTATAGGCATCCATCTCAAGCAATATATCTGTGGGATTAGGGGACATCTTCGATACCACTGTGTATAGGCCACTAAGAACCTCCTCATCTACCTTGAAATCATCAAGGAAACAGTATGCCGGATTGAGGTAATAGGCTGTTGCGTGGATGGGCTTATGAAGCTGATTTTGCCATCTCCTATCAATTATGTCCCAAATAGGGCCATAGTTTTCCTCAACTCCTACATATTTGGCCTTAATAGTCTCCTTGACCCTATCCATGCCCTCATAAATGTAGCCCATAGAGGGCTTCTCGCCATCAGCAACTCGTAGGAGGGCTACAAGGGGCTCGGTGATCTACACAACAATTAAACAAAAAAACAATTTAGTGAATGATGAAACTTTGCAAAGTTGCACAATGAAAATAAAACAAAAATATGTATGAGACAAATTAATTTATAAAATTTTAAGACTTAAGCTTTTAAAATTTAAAATTTAAAATTTAAATTACCTCCACAATCTTCGAACATGGCTCCCAAAAATCATCATCATCATAAATGCATTTTGTTGCATCTATCCCTACAGGGCTGCTCGCAAAGGAGGAGGAACTCCATTCTGGACCAACAAACATGCACCTCAACTCTAACCTTGAACTCAACAAGGATTTTAGTGTGATAAAGTTAGAGGCAAATCTTGTGATACCAGGACGAGCCAACTCTTTTCCCTTCGTGTATTTCCTCATAGTGCTGAAGACCAAGGCATGATTATAGATGAACTTACAAAGATTTTTGGCCTTGGTAACACATGATTTCACCCACACAAGCTTGCCAATATCCTCTAACATGAGGTCGATGCAATGGGCCGCACATGGAGTCCAAAAGATTTTTGGGTGTCTCTCCATCAATAGTTTTCCTGCAACAATTTAAAATTAGTTAGTAAACAATGAAAATTTTTGATGTATTAAAAAATTTTTAATTTTCAAAATTTAATGAAAAACTAAAACAAATTTTTTAGAAGTAAAACTTAGAGAGTTAGAAGTTAAAATTTTACTTGCAACAACATAATTAGCTGCATTATCTGTCACCACTTGGACAACATTGTCTTCCCTCACCTCCCTTATGACCTCAATAGTCTCACATAAGAATTTTGCATTTTTCACACATGAGGAAGCATCTATGGACCTCAAAAACATGGTGGATCCTGAAAGTGAAAATTAAACAAAATAATTATCATTCAAAAATCAATACTCAATAAAACAAAATTTTTGTTATTCAATAATAGTATACATTAAATTTTAGACTTCAAAAAGTAGAGCATGATGAATTCCCTCCGCTAGAAACAAGAAAATTTAGGAGGGTTCTGGACCTCCTATCTATCATGATGGTACACCCCTTTTGGCTCCAAATCTTTTTGTGGTCCTCCAACTCAAGTTTCATCTCCTCAACCATATCTAGCAAGAGGGGGTCACTCAACTCATCTTCAGTGGGGGCTTTGAACCCTGCACCACAGATGGAAACTGCATCAATCATCCCCTGCCAATAAAGAGTCCTATTACATTTATAAAAACATTTTAATTAGCATATTTCAAATTTTCAAATATCAAGTTAAAAGTATAAAATTGAATATAAATTTTAAAACTTCAAACGTAAAACAATCAAATATAAATGAAGTTGAAAACTTGAAGTACCTGGCTGCTATAAATGGAATGTCGCAGAAAAATCAAAACTTGCAAATTGCTCTTACTCCAGCTTCATGTATCTCCCTATTCCAGCCCGTGCTCTCAAGTGAGGGTTGTGCACCAGGAGTGGTACGCGGTACAAAAAAGTTGTCCAACTTACTAGATTTTCTTACTTTAGGACGAAGAAGAGCACCACTACTAGAAGGGGCAGCAGCAGGAGCATCACTAGAAGTGCAAGGAATAGATGTAGAAGAAGCACGAGCAACAGAAGCACTAGGACGATAGGGGGGACGGGAAGAACCTTCTCCAACACAACCTACTGACTCAGAAACATTTGCAGATGAGCGTGGAAGGGAACTAGAACCAATCAAAGCTAACTCTTCTAATTGTTTTTTTTTCAATTTTTTTTCTTATTCATATTTTTTCAAGGCTACATAACAAAAACGTTGAGCCTCAACAGTTGCAACTCCACAAGGCTCAATATCATGACCACGTAAGCCAACAATATGGTATTTTAATCTATTTATCCCCCCGCTATTAATGGTTTTGCTAAATAGGCATTTTGCTTGAGTTCTCTTTCTACTCGGAAATTCTATGGTGAACTTCCAACACTCATCTTTTTCGTTGCCTTTAGAGAGCTTGGGTTTTTTACCTCCTGAAGCCATTATGATTTAATTAAGGAAAAAGGTAAAGGTTGCTGCAATAAGACATTTTAGACCAAATATTACCATTTTAGCATTGCATTTTATGAAGATCTAAAGTTATAAAAAAACTCATAAACAAACAAAAAAAATTCATGCAAAAAACCCATAAGCATAGACAAAAAAATCATCAAAATCTAAAGAATCAAGTCTTACCTCTTTCAAATGCTTTGGGAAGTGTTGAGAAGAGCTCTTATAAACTTCTTGATGATCTAAATGCAAGTTCCAATGTCACAAATGCAAGCTTTTCTCCTCCTCCTTTCAGCTGGTTGCAAAACAAGAAAACTCTATTTCTCTTCTACCTCTCTCTCTCTCTCTTTCTTCTTTTCACTATAGATTGTTATGGGAGCCCTTTTAGGGTTATATGAGTGAGAAATGTAAAAAAAAAAACATTAAAAAAAGTTGGAAAAAACTATATTTTTAATGGTCAAATTTTTACTTGCCGCGGTCGGGTCAAGCTCCGCCGGGTCAGGTGAGTCACTCTGACTCGCGAGTCACACCCCGTGACTCGCTGCTCGCGGGTCACGAGTCATTATGACTCGGCTAGGTCAGCGCAGCTCGCTATCTCGCGCGACTCACGTGACTCGTTGCGAGTCACGTTACCCTGGTTCCAGCTAGTCATGCCTATTGGCAACAAAACTTCTGTCTACCACCCTGTCATTCACAATTCTGTTAGTGCAACATTCAACCCTGTTTGTATGTAATCTGGTCTGATGCTGTTGTAAGTCTTGAACTCCACTACATAGTGCCAAGATCACATGGAAACAAAGTTCATTTTCAATCACTGATGTTACAAGGGAGCTTTTTCCAGCAAGCACTTCAAGTTCCATCAATCATTCTGTATCACTTCAACCTTGTTGGCAACCGTTTGTATCTTTGGCTTATCTGTAATGTTCTATAACCCCTTTTATTTCTTTTTATCAATAGGTAACTGAATAATTGAGATATAATTTTGTCTAACAGTTCACAGACCTTCTGAGGTAACCTTAATATCACTATACCAATGTGCTAATCTGAACGTGAGTTTAGAAATCAATGATGTATTTGGATGTATTTTTACTGTTAAAGGAATTTTGTCAAGCAATTTAAAAACAATTTGAATATACCTCTCTACTTAGCAATTAAAGGAAACTACCATCTCAACACAAGTTCCGAATTTATATTTGGAAATCTGTTATCAAAGTGCCATGAATATCATATTTTTTCTAACAAAGATTATAGTTTCAATTCACTCACCACTGCTCAGAAATTCTACTAACTCAGAACCGGTGACTGCATCACATTAACAACTCAAAGAAAATTCACAATAATATCCGAACTGAGATTTGCATTATTTTATTCACTTCTCCACAATGTGAGTAACAGTCGACCTTAGTATATTAGAATGTATCAACAGCAAAACGTTCAAGTTTATGCAAAACGTTAAGGATGATAGACCCGTGTTTTTTTTAACTGCTGGAGGAGTTGAGGTTCGAATCTGTGTGAAGATGACTAGCACCCACCAATGATAGCGATTAACCACTAATTTTTTGAACCTGTGAATATATGAGATAGTCCCTGTGAATCACGTTGAGCAAAATACCTCCACCCGATAGTTTCCACCACTCAAACACTGTACCCGACTTGTATTCATGGCTAGAGCATGTTGACGGCGGCTCACACAAACTTTACCATCCTGTTTGCAGTCCCCTCTTAACAACATGGGCGTAGACACATATCCAGGACGTGTTTCAAGTGTTTATAGTCACGTTTTCTTTCCTGTCCAAGCCTCACTATGGTAATGATGTACGCCGTTCCCTGGCTTGACCTTCATTAGTAATGGCTATGTCCTTGCTGGAAATGGAGTAGAATGCCCTTTGCGCTAGAGCTATCCTTGTTAAATGACGCCTAGTTTATCCAGTTAACTCCAGTCGGATTGCTTCAAAAACGTGGGAGCAAGAAAAACGTTTATGAAGGATTCATAGCAAGGGATTGTCTAACTGCCGCTTTCCTAGACTCAAAAGCAATTTCCCTACTGTCATGTACTGCTCGACTACTCGAGTTTATATTGTTGCCGAGTGGAGTGTAGTTCAAACCACCATGAAATAATTTGGCACCCGCGTTTGACCGCAACCAACCTTGGATTCTACCACGCCTGAGCACGTATGAAAGACCCTTGTAGTTCACGATGGACAATAACCTCTACCCGAGCGGTTACCACCTCCTTTCATACACTGTCAATGGTCGCTGAGCTAAGACTAGAATGGATTGCGTTTTACTCACGTCTCACAGAAATAGCGGCACTTGGAAAGAATGTTCTTCCATGCTGATGACCTCCTATGTGAAATGCCTGTTACTTGCGACAGTTTGCAATGTAAATGCTGCTCACACAATTCCTTGATACAATTGCAGCTCCCACAGACATGAACGTGACTTCTAACCGGCCTCAAGTTTAACGTGGTCTTAATCTATATAACTAGCGTGTCCGTCTCAGTACAGGAGATGCTTAAAAAAAAAGTGACCAAGCTTCAGAATCACCAATGCGGGTTAAATAAATTTCGTGGCAATTCCCCACTAATGCTGAGCAAGGCAAACGTCACAAGGTTTAGTTCAGTCAATGTTTTCTCTTGCACGGATTCTCTTCCCCACAGTAAAATACTGAAACTCAATTCATGAACATTCAGAATATGATGAAACCAACTAGCATCGGAATTCCTTACCTTCCCTTTTGTTTTCACTGCACCTTAACTGCTTGTCGATTCTGCCCAACCTGTATAATGTAGATTAGAAGGAAGTTTGGGGTGACGTCCAACCTTCCTTAGAGACTTTAGACTTGAGGGTTTTCGTCCTCAAGATTTAACCAGTCACATTTAAGCAACCAGAACTAGGAATATTTGATTGTTTACCATACGGGTAAACTAGATTAATGCATACAGACAACTGGAACACGAACAACAGAACTTATATTATTATTTGCATACGCCAGACATTACATACAGAGCATATCATATCACAAGATGCATTACAATGATCCCAGACGGGATATAAATACTACTGCCGAACCTTCCCGAAGGAGTTTGTCGGCGGGAGTGCAAACCGCCGGTGTGGGAGTGCAAACCTCCGGTGTGGGAGTGCAGACCTCCAGTGTTGCGATGGTGGGACCCAAAGAAAAGTTGCCGAAATTTGAAGGCGATGGTATAGCCGACCCCATCTGACATTGTAAGACATGTGAGACGATCTGGTGGGCAAATGGAATCACAGATGGCAATGAATGGGTCAGGCAATTTTCGCCAACCCTACGGGGTGTGGCGATTGATTGGTTTTCGGATACGGATCCACAAAAGCTAAATTGCTCGAATAACATTAAAAAGGAGTTCCTGGCGGAATTTAAACTCTTGCGGGATGATAATGAAATCGTAGCGGAGATTTTCAATACCAAACAGGGGAAGCACGAAACTGTCTGCGTCTACGCTAGGAGATTAAAAAACTTAATAAACAAAATGGAAAGCAAGCCGGCGGACGGATTGCAGAAAAGATGGTTCGTGGATGGCCTACGATCGAAATTGCGGAGGAAAATGAAAATTGTCTCACTGTCATCATATGTGGATGCGTATAACAGAGCACTGGACCTTGAAAGTGAACAGAAGACAAAGAAGAAAACTCGCTCCTCTGATTTTGATGATGACGAGCCTATCAGAGATGATAGCAACGACGATGAAGGCAGCAGCAAGAAGGTTCGTGCCCTACAGAAGGATATGATTCGCATGATGGAGTTTAAAAACATGCAAAAGGAGCCAAAAGGCAGTGAACTGTGGTGCACGGAATGTAAGACCGACGGTCATACTAAAGGATCGTGTCCAAAGAACCAATTTTGTGACATTTGTCAGATCATGGGCCATTCGACAAAGGAGTACCCCTTTAACATGAAGACAAGAGGATCTTCGCAGGTGTTTCTCACACAGGAGGCTTCTCCGTCGGGTAGTAGTGCAAACACGAATATCGCCGATGCTACATTTGGAGGATACAGGAATAATAGTAGAGGGCAAAATAACAACAATACAAATAATAACAATAATAATGGGAGCCGAAGTCGAACTCAGTATGATGCAAATGGACGGCCGATCGTTTAATGCCGAGCATGTAATTTGTGGGGTCATTTTGCGCGGGATTGTACAGCGACAAACACACTGAAATTATTATGCAGATGGTGTGGACCCGGCAATCACGAAGATTCCAAGTGTCCAAAGTCTGGAGTAAACTTGATCACTGTCGGCATGGATGTAGAGGAGGTTCTGGCAATTACACGGAGGCAAGCGGAGGAAAAGAGAAAAGTGGAGGAAGCGCAGGCAGAAATTGCAAAGGCATCGTCGGTGGAGACATCTCGGTTGAAGGACATCACCGACACCTTGGCAAGGAACTTCGCCGAACAAAAAATTGTACGACAGATCTTACAAACGGAGATATCGGTCAAAATAAGTTACCTCCTCACAATGCCCCAATTACGGACGGCCATTCTGAATCATACACCATTTCAGCAAGCAACAGAGGACATAGGAAGGGACAGTAGTCCGACGACAACAATCGACCCAATGCTTCTGGCACTCACAACGGGAAGGCATCCGGCGGTCGTCGAGATGGGGATTTTGGGAAAGGTTCTGGCAGACACAATTGTTGACGGAGGATCCGGCATGAATGTGTTACCGGAGGATACTTGGAAGAAGTTGGAAAAGCCGACATTGTGGCCCTTGCATTCCAGTTGCTCACGGCAGACCAACACGGAATCAAAACATTAGGAATCTTGAAGGCGCAATCGGTAACTATTGGAACGCAACCATTTTTATTGGACTTCGTGGTCATTCCATTAAAAAGAAAAGGATATGATGCTATTCTAGGACGGGATTGGTTGGTGCAAGCAAAAGTAAAACATGATTGGAAACGAAATACCCTATCAATGGAGTGCGGAGGCAAAAGATTCACAATTGACCTGCATACACAAATGGTCGGTGAGGAGGCAACATCGTCAGATTCAGAAAGTGATGGCGAAAGTGACGACGAAGGAAAGAGGAGAATGGAACCAGACGAAGGAGTATTGAGACTTGACGGAGGATCGAATGACGATGACCTGGACTCGGTGAATGGCCTATTCCACTGGCAGATAGAAGACTACGAACTGTTTCCAAGTTGCAATATGTTAACGGTCGACGAACATGACAAAACACAGGAAAATGAATGTCTAGAGGAATGCAGGGAAGCGGAAGAAGGAAAAGCTGCCATGGCTGAAGCTGAGGGGAAGAACATACAGTCTTAACACAGAAAAACAAAAGATCCCACTATCCGGTACATGGTGAATGGACCGCGCGGAAGGAAAAGGTTACACCGCAACATAAAATTAGTGGAAGGGCACTGATAGCAAGGAAATAATCCAGTTGCGCGATGACCGCAGGGACAGTGGGCGATGGAGGTGGCACAGAACAGACGTAAGGCGTACGACGGTCGGAATGAAATCAAAGTGGAAAAGTCTAAGGCCAGATGGGTTGGACCATACCAGATTCGGAAGGTCGATGACAATGGAGCGATCAAATTGTCAACTTTGGACGGGCAGAAGGTACCTCCGGCAGTCAACGGATCCAAATTCGAAATATATGGTGCCAGGAAGACTTTGTCGTTGTCGCAGAAGGGGACTCCCTCATCATTGTTGAATGGCGACGGTCAGAGGCAAATTTGAGGTGCTTTGTATTTTTTTGAGAAAAAATAAATAAATAAATAAATTTAAAAAAAAAAAAAAAAAAATTGAAAAAAAAAAAAATTAAAAAAAAAAAATTGCCGCGGACAGGGTCCCGCGGACTGTCTGCTCGCAGATAGCTGTCCGCGGACAGTGTCCCGCTGACACGTCCTGCGGGCAGCTTGTCCGTGAACTGTGTCCCGCGGGCAGCTGTTCGGACCTCCCGCGGAACCTTTTCGCGGAGTTTTTTTTAATGTTCTTGCAGAAGGCTTTTTTTTTTTAAATTTATTTTTGGCTACCTGCGGATTGTTTTATTCTGATTCCCGCGGCCGTGCGACCTTCTCCCCAGATTTCTTTTCGGTGTTTGTTCTTACTGCGAACTCGGGCAATATTTCTCTCCGCCGTAGTACTCTGCGATTCCATAGTGGTTGATATTGTTGGTGCAGATAGTTCCGCAAATCCATAGACGAGGTCGGGGGCAGGGTTGTGGGTGTTGGCATCAATGCTCGAGTATCGGGCTGTTGGGAGTGGATCTATGCAGAGGCGGCATACGAATCGTTACCGTAAGGATTTTTCTGTTCGCAGCGGATGCTTGTCTTCTTCGGAGTTTTCTTGTCTTGTGGATGGTTTTATGCAGGTTTTTCTTAGTTCTCTCGCGGAGGTGGTTGAGTTCAGCTTGAAGGACAAATTCAACTCGGAGGAATTAATATCATTCTCTTGGCAGGAACCGGCAGGATAGGAAAGAGGCACAGCAGCGGGAGAGCTCCTCCAGTTGGAGGTAGTGCAGCGACACTTGGCTCAGGGTACCGAGGAATTGAAAACAGAGAAAGTAGCATGGGTGGCTATCAAGGTCAGCTTGAGGAGATAGTATTGTGTTAGCAGAGGCTACAGATGTAACGGGATGAATGTGGAAGTGATGTGACAGAAGCAGATTTTTTGTTGTAGTCACTGTTAATGTATTTTGTTTGTTAATTTGTTTCAGATATTTTGTAATTGTCGTCTAAAGACGACTTTTCTTTTTGGGGGGGATGGTGTCAGCCGACTGGATGGTCCCGGCGGTGTTTCTGTAGCTGACAAAATGATTGTCGTCGATGTTTCTGTAGCCGACAGGGTGATGTCCGGCGGTGTTTCTGTATTCTGTAGCTGACGTCGTCGGTAAATAGTTTGTAGCGGATAGAATATTTGTGGCCAACGGACTCCTTTGGGAAGGTTCGGCGGTAGTATTTATATCCCGTCTGGGATCATTGTAATGCATCTTGTGATACGATATGCTCTGTATGTAATGTCTGGCGTATGCGAATAATAATATAAGTTCTGCTGTTCGTGTTCCAGTTATCTGTATGCATTAATCTAGTTTACCCGGGTAAACTAGATTAATGCATACAGATAACTGGAACACGAACAGCAGAACTTATATTATTATTCGCATACGCCAGACATTACATACAGAGCATATCGTATCACAAGATGCATTACAATGATCCCAGACGGGATATAAATATAGATAACTGGAACACGAACAGCTGAACTTATATTATTATTCGCATAGGCCAGACATTACATACAGAGCATATCATATCACAAGATGCATTACAATGATCCCAGAGGGGATATAAATACTACCGCCGAACCTTCTTGAAGGAGTTGGTCGGCCACAAATATTCTATCCGCTACAAACTATTTACCGACGACATCGGCTACAGAATACAAAAACACTGCCGGACATCACCCTGTCGGCTACAGAAACACCGCCGAACACCGACGACAATCATTCCGTTGGCTACAGAAACACTGCCGGGACCATCCAGTCGGTTGACATTGATTTCATAAATTTCTCGTGTGTTTCCACAGGATGGCAAGATTCTTGGCTCTGATACCACTGTAATATCCCCTTCTGGATATTATACTAAAAACCCTTGATACGAATTTGCAAATTCAAAACCGAAAGGAAAACCAATATTCCATATAAATTTCAGAACTTAAATCGATTTGTAACCAGCAGATTTGAATACAAGAAAACTCAGAAAAGTTCGTTTATTTCCTCCAATTTTCAGAAATACGTACATAAATTAGGAATTAACACAAATAGTTGCCAAGTAATGTTATTGTATTATACAACAACAATACAATAACGTGCAACAATCCAAGTAATCCAATCTTATACACAGAAATAACAGTTAGATTGGAAATATAAATAAACTTGTAAGAAGGCTAGGTTTGCTTCCAACCTTCAAAGATTCTTTAGGGGTTTGTGTCCTAGAAGAAATAACCAGCAACTGTTTTTAGCTCCCAGATTAATATTTGTTTTGAATGTTATATTCTTCATATATCCTCTTATGTGGAGATTGTTGTACCTTTATTACTTTTCCCAATGTGAAGCACGCTCGTTCAAGCAATGTGGGATAAAGCACCTTTTTTTGTCCTTTAGTCGCTTAAGTGAACATAGTACCTTTTTAAATAAAGTGACAAGTTAAATGAACTTTAATAGTCACTTAATAAACCATATAGTCATCAGGCATTAAAATAACTAACCAAATGAACTCTAATAAGCATGTGCAATAGCTCGTTGGAAAGCTCTCGACGAGATGCTTTCAACCCAACACTGAGGTACCGAAAATACTAAGCTTTGATTACTTACTAAAAATAGTAAGCACCTGGACAACCTGCCAAAACTGCTCTGATGGGTTTGGAATTGGAAATGTCTAGACCAAATCTCGAATTGAACCCCGTAAAGAACCTTTTCACCCCCGAAACCTAGGTGAAGTGAGCTGGCCACACAGAATTATAATGTCTCAGAAAAAGGGGACATTACAATAACAAAGGCAAAATTCTAACATGTTAGAGGAATTAATACTCCTTTGAGGGTGGAGGACTCTGCCACTCTTAGAGGAAAATTCCTCATTCATTCTTGATTTCCCTCAAACACTTTCTCTTCCCCAATTTCATTATATCACTCAATCTCTTGCTTCATTTGATCATTCTTTAATTCGTTGTCATCAATCTTTATGTTTTGATCTCATATGAGGAGATCATAAGTGGGAGTGAAAATTTTGGAAATGTAATTTTCAGCTCTTTTTGAATTCAGCTCTCCACCTTTGATAATGTCTTACATCCTCTCCAAACTATCTTCAATCAAGCAACCCTTTTGCTCAAGCCAACCTCTTTTTCAAATGAAGGTGGAGACTACACACCTTTGAGAGGAAAGGAGACTGCTCTTTGGGTGGTGGAATCGACCACCCTTAGAGGAATTTTCCTCATCTAAGCTAATTTTCTGCCCTTAAATATGGCTCCCTTAGGCTTACTCAATCACTTCAAATCATTCAAATATCTCAATTTAGGAGAAAACGATCACATTTCAAACTCCAACCATGAGGTGAAAATCAGAATGCTACAAGGAATTTTTGATAACTCATGGCTACTCAATCTCTATTTCTCCCAAATTTAGTCTAATTCAAGCTCACTTCTTCATCCTTGAGATCAGATTGCTATCGCATTATGCTTCCTTCAAATCCAACAACTTGACCTTGCATTTTCTTCACATAAAATAGGAGGGGGAAATCTTGGTCAAGAGAGGAATATTCCTCAAGGCATGGTGGAATCTACCAGCCTTGGAGAAATTTTCCTCATACATGTGATTTCAATCATTCCATCCTTACCAAATCGCCTCTATTCTCCTTTTGCTTTCACATTACAATGCAAGCTTGTATTGAGCTGACCCTAACTAGATGTACAAAAAGTGGACCCTCATGAGGATTTTACCTTAAAACTTCATCTTTTGATCTCTTTGAAGCTCTTCCACATCCTCTCCACTTGTCTAATCACTTGCAATTTTGAGGGGGAATGAGTACTGATTTTATCTCTATTGCATTCACCCCTCGCCATCCCTTCCAACCTTGCTCCAAATTACCTTCAATCAAGCTGGTGGAAATCTGCTTATGTAGAGAATTAATAATCCTAAGAAGGTGGCGAAATCCGCCACTCCTTGAGGATTATTCTATGGCTTTAAACTTTGTTTCTTGTCAAATCTCCAAGATTATAACTTACCCTTAGCAATTTTTTCTCAATCAAGACTTTGGGATAGTTCAGAGTTGCCCAACTTTAATGGTGGAAATCATACTTATGGGAGGAAAAATTCTTCTTTGGGTGGTGGAAGCCGCCACCCTTAGAGGAATTTTCCTCAAGTTACCTTATTTTTTGCGATCATCCATTTCACCTTTTTTGACTTGCCCAATTGTTTCAATTTCTCATTTGTTTGACCACCTTGCATCTTAGAGAAGAATGACTCATGTTTCTAGGCCATCCACATGAGGTGGAATTTGTTGGGTTCTCCTTGCAACACACTTTTCATAATTGGTTATTTTTCTAATTCAAAGGGCGGGAGGATTTTTAAGAATATCTTATATTTTAAGTTATATAAATATCGTCAAGGTGTTTGAGATAGGTTTTAGCCTCATATCAGTTAAATACTATGCCCCACGGGGACACGTTTCCAGCCCTTTTATGCTCGTCCCCGTACTGGGTACGAAACGGGGATGCGGATACCTATTTCCGTTGCCCCCTGTGACGTCCCGAATTGGGGAAAAGGGTACCATCCCTGAAACTCGCAATTTTTTTGCTAGGAAACGGGGTTACGCAATCTCGTACCGGGGACTCCATTCCCATCCCTCGATTGTCCCCTTTTCCCAGTCGGTGACGACTAAGTTAAAAGCCCAAAAAAAATTATTTTTTAAATTATTTTTTCAATTCCACCTAGGCCCCACATAGAGGTTGGAGCTTTCTAAAATAAGAGAACCTAAATGTGGCTTCAAATAACAAGAGGTAAATACTAAAAGAGCATTGTTCATTTGGAGTTGTTTGCAAGTTGGTAAGAAGAAGAGGAAAACAACAACAACAACAAAAGAGGGGTACGTTTTGGAGGTGCAAGAGGAGGTTTTGCCTTCATTTCTACTTCATTCCAGGTATGTTTTTTATTTTCTTTTTGCTCGATTCATACTTTATTGTTGTTTGTTGTCATTTTTCAATTTTTCCAATGACAAAGAGAGGGCATGTTGAATAGAACATTGAAATGTTTTTTTTTTCAATAACTTGCAGCAGTATAAAACACTGTATAATCCAAAGGCAAAAACATGAGCAGCAGTGAGAGTGAGGGAAGTAGTGACAACATGGATGTTGCCATGCAAGAAACTCAAGTGTCACATTTTACAAAGACCAAGAAAAAGACCTAGGGCAGCTTTGGATGATTTTTCAAATGAGCCTAATATAGATGTTCTTATGGAAGATGCAATGCCTAATCCATTTGAGTGCCCTTCCAAAGCCCTAAAAAAAATGCCAAAGGTCCATTCAACCTTAAGAAACCTCTCCTATAATTTGCCACAAAAGTAGACAACAATAAGAAGAGAAATTCGGGGGGTAGTAGGAAATGAGAGTGTCATATATGTAAGAAGCATTATTTTGAGAGCTACACAAGATTGTATTGTCATCTTTTATGGATAGGTGGGCAAGGGGTGAAAGGTTGCAAAAAAGTTAAGGATGATGAAAAACTTGAGGCCAATAGGTTGTATGTGGAGGGGGAGTTATTGAAATCCGGGAGCTCTACAGGTAGCACACCCACACCCTCATTCACTCTCACACTCACTCCCACTAGCATTGCTAGTAAAGAGAAGAGAAAGGCCAAGAGAGATACCAATGTGGCTGATTTATTTAACATACAAGCAAAAGAGAGAGCTGAAGAGTCCATTGGCAGATTTCTTGTTGCTCATGGCATACCATATCATGTTTCTTGTTCCTCATTCTATAAACAAATGTGCAAAGATATTTATGCTGCTGGTCCCTCATTTGTACCACCTAGAGAGACTAAATTATGCACCACTATCCTTGACAAAGAGTACTCAAATGTAAACATTTTGATGGAGGATATGAGAGAAACATGGATGAGTGATGGATGTTCTATCATCATGGATGGTTGGACCGATATCAAACATCGACCACTCATCAATCTTATTGTCACTATTACAGCAGGGGCCTATTTTCTTACAGCCATTGATTGTTCGGGAAAGAAAAAGGATTAGAAGAGGTAGGGGCTTCAAATGTCGTGCAAGTAGTCACTGATTCAGCTCGGGTGTGTAAATCAGCTGGATTGATAGTAGAGAGCATCTACAGACACATTTTTTGGACCCCATGTTGCGTACATGCATTGAATAACACCTTGAAGGACTTTGGGAAAATTGATTGGATAAAGACTATGGTGTCTGAGGCTAGAGACATGCAAATGTTTATTTGCAATCATCACACAACTGTTGCATTATTTAGGACATTTTCCAAAAAAGAATTTCTCAAGCCTGTGGAGACTCGATATGCTAGCTACTTCATTTTGTTGGAGAGGATGCTTGAGGTCCAAGAGGCCTTACAATCCATGGTGGTCAATGCAGAGTGGAATAGATGGCATGAATCAAGCACCACAGATGGAAGACTTGTCAGACAAAGAATCCTGGATGAGAACTGGTGAACCACAATGAGGTAAGAAACTTAAATAATTGACATCATAATTGTTATTGCTGATTTAATAAAAACATTTCTGATTTAAGCACTTGCTGATTTTTTTAACATATGATGTTTCTCACTTGCAATTTTCTTTTATTTGTAGATACATTTGCTCTTTCATTGACCCTATTGTGCAGGTCATTAGATATGCTGATACCGACTCTCCTAGCCTTGGAGAGATTTATGAGACCTTTGATAGCATGCTTGGGTAGATCAAGCAAGCTATTAAAGAAAAGGAACCTACTTTGGAGTTCTATAAAGAGCATCTTAAGCCCATTGTAACGAAAAGGTGGAACACTATGAACACCCCACTTCATATGGCAGCCTATGTAGTCAATCCGAAATGGTATGCACCAAGGCCTGAGAGAGTGCCTCCATCTAGTGATGAGGAGGTGAGTTTAATTTATGTTAAAGATTTGTAATTTTATAATACGTTTTTAAAATTTTGATTTTATTTGTAAGTTTATAAACTCTTAACTTCTTAATTTTTGTTTGTTCAATATAGGTGAAGGAGGGCTTCTTCAAGGCCCTTTAAAAAATGTATAATGCAGAGGATGTTGCAAAAATTCGAGGGCAATGGCTTGAATTTGCCAATCTTCGTGGTGAAACATTTGGTAAACCAGAGGTGAGGATTGATAGAGCTACATTAGCTCAAAGGGACCCGATTGGATGGTGGACATGGCATGGTAGAGACGCACCTGAGCTGAAAGGCCTTACCATCCATCTTCTCTCACAGGTTGCGAGTTCCTCTACTGCAGAGAGGAATTGATCTACATATAGTTTTATCCAATCGGTCAAGAGGAACAACCTTACCTCTAGACAATTGGAGAAGCTTGTGGCTGTTCACAATGTATTGCGACTACAAGAGCGATAGAGTCTTGCGTATCGATAGACTCCAGCACTACGTTGGGATGTTAGTCTTGAGGATGCATTGCAGATTGGTAAGGATAACACACCTCCAAGGCTGCTTGGTGTTCCATTAGATGAGGACCCTCTGCCTACCCCTGGCAGTGATTCAGAGGAAGAGACTAGCGCTGATCTTGATCTAGATATAGATTTAGATTTGGAGAGGACAGCCATATGTTTGGCTTTCCGCTTTGCAGATACTCAGATACATTATTGCTTTTGATTATTATCGAGTTGGACATCTCATTTACACTTCTAGTATTTACTTTTATCGTCATTTTGATTTCATGCATGATGATGATACATTGATACTTGGAGCCTTTGGGCATTTTTGCTAATTGTATGCGATATTTGGATATATCATCATATCATATTCTCATTTTGATTTTAATTTTCATTGTTTTCAATTTCCATGTATTCTATGGTGAATGGTTTATCAATGTTATGATATGCATATTTGAAAAATCAAATACATCTTTAAAGAAGTCTAATTCTCCATATAGATAAATTTAAAAATCCTGTATATTTTATAGCTGTCCCCTAAGGTCCTATCCCCTAAATTTTGGCTTCGACCCGTACCCGTACTGAAAACACATTCCTGTCCCCTAAAATGTCCTCATCCTGAAAACTTCGTGGAGCATAGGTTGAATATTTTAGATTTTTGGATTTTAAAATTTTTAGAGTTTTCAAAAAATTCCGGACTTAGCCAAATTTTAGGATTCAACATGCCTTCAACATTCTAACCTCCCATAAGCTTACTTGACTACCTAAGAGCAAATTGAAGCTGGAACAAGGATTTTCAAAAGGTTTTGACTCCATCTCCTTGACTAACTTAGCCCAACTTTGGCTTACATCCCAGATAGACTTGATTTCCCAACAGACCTAGAACTCAAAAATTGTTACCTACCACCTAAGACAACATCCTACTGCTAAAGGAAAAAAAGGGCGTCCCATTTGCAATGGGGCAATGGTGTGAAAACCTCACAACACAACCTACCATCATGTTCTTGACTCATAATATCCGATCATTCTAATCAAAATGGTTTGCAGAATCAACAGTAAGCCTTATACACAATCCTCAAGGAATACTACAGATAACAAGAAGGTTCACAACAATTCTGTTACAACAACCATCAGATCTGGGATCAAATTCATCCCCATTTGAGGGATTTTCTTTTAATAAATTGAATTGAAGGGTTCAGCATGCCTTCAACATTCTAACCTCCCATAATGTTACTTGACTTCCTATGATCAATTTGAAGCTGGAACAAGGATTTTCAAAAGGTTTCAGCTCCATCTCCTTTATTAGCTTAGCCCAACTTTTGCTTGCGTCCTAGACAGATTTGACTTCCCAACAGACCAAAATAGCTCAAACTCACTTTTGGATCTGGAAACTTGAAAATTGTTACCACCTAAGACAACAACCACATGTGCAATGGGGCGATGATGTGAAAACCTCACAACACAATATACCATCATGTTCTTGACTCATAATATCCCATCATTCTAATCAAAGTGATTTGCAGAATCAATAGTAAGCTTTATTACACACTACTCAAGGATCACTACAGATTGAGATAACATGAAGAGTCACAGCAATTCCATTACAACAACTGTCAGATCTAGGTTCAAATTATCCCCATTCTAGGGCTTTACTTTTAAACAAATGAACTGAAGTAACAGATCTTTGCAAGTGTCTAGGAGTTTATAAGAATCCAAATGATCACCCTAGATTCCTGATTGCCAGGTTAAACCCGAAATCACAACTAGCAGGGTGCGGTTAAGTCTCAGAGATTTTATAACAAATGCTCAAATATATCCTGTTCACTGTCTTGGTTACAAACCTCTAATAAACAAGAACGACTTCAATACAGAGTAGTAACCAAGCACATTGTGATTTGCACTTATATAGTGATTAAATCTGATAAATCCTTCAGTGGATCCATCTCACCATCATGATCTCCCAAATAATGGTAATTTTGGTACGTATCAATTAACACCAGAATTGAGAAATAGATATGGCACACAACCACACACCCCTGCATTTTTGGACTGGTCAGAGTCTTATAATCAAAAGCTTTTGAACCAATAGAGGTGCATGCCAATACTAATTTTTGGATCCTCATAATATGATTACTCAATGCATTCCAACAATCAACCGATTAAATGGCAATGTTAAGTGATCTGTCAAAATGGTGAGCCTGCATTCCAGTCAATGTTATGGTATCTTCTCACAAAAAAAGAAAAAGAAAAAGAAAAAATGTGACTGATCAATATTGATCAAGATGGTTAGTTTCCAACTAATAACTCTGGGAGAACTGTCAATCATAACTGAAATTGGTCAGTCTCCAAGCTGACATCCAATTATCAACTATCAACAAGAAATTGAGCACCCCAACTGTAGACATGTACAAGTTATCTGCAATTTCTGATGAACACCTATTAATCACTGGAAAACAATAAGACTCTGGAAGCATGCAGCTAAACAATCACAACACATCATCTGCTCAATATGTGATAAGACATAATCACCAATCTGCCACATGATCATTAGGTGCAGCTGAAGTACTCACAATTGTTAAACTTTGGCATACACAGAACCAGAACGTGTAAAAAGTGCAACACGGTCAATGTGTAAAATTATTTGATTTATAATGACAACCTCCATATTTCTATTCGAGTCTGGCATACATAATAAACTGTCTTTGGTAGATGACGGAAGGAATGCCTACAACCTTCCCTGTGAGTGTGATGTCCTCATTGAAACAGGATTTTATAATAAATAAATAATTAAATTTAATAAGTAATATTAAAATGATATTGAATTTAATTTTAAATAAGAACTAAATAATAGAATTTCAGATAAATCATAATATTAAGATATGAATTAACTAAATAATTATAACATAAATGTTATCATTTATTTGGTATATAATAAATTTATAAATCATAGTAAGTATATATATTTAGTGCCATCATATATTATAATCTAAATATAAATAGTATACATCATCATAATATAGATATTACATTTATATTCTATATATAATAATTAATATACTATACTACATACAATATAATTATGAAATATATATATACAAACATATTATACACATTTTACACAGCACACACACACACACAAAAACACACATATATCGATTAAGTAAAAACATGATGACTAATCCTAATGGACAAGTTGCAACTTTCCACTTGGCTCTCTATGTAGGTATAAACAGTGGAGAATGAACACTATACAAGTGATTCATCATTCACAATACAAGAGGTAAAAAATCATCCAGTCAACATGTTTATAGGATATGGTCAACAACTACAATGAAGGACAAACATCAGGTTGAAGGATTGCATGGTTGGGCACACATTAAGTTCATCAGAGTTGTTATCATATTCAATGCTTAGTATAAGAGGACGATATCAATGCAATGATAAATATGACGCATAAGGAGAAGACAAAATCTCAAACACAATGCCATAGAGTATAGCAAAAGTGCAAAGATAATACTAACACGATGTAATGTCCCCATTTTTGTGAGCATTGTAGTTTGAGGAATTAGCCTTTTTTATGACCCTCATAGGCTTAGTATGGTGGATTAGAGGTTTGAGTTTGGGAGTTTTGGAGCTCTAAAGTTGGATGTAAGTGTTTATCTCATTGGATCTTTCATTTGTTCTTAGGCTTTGATATTCAGAGGGTTCTTGTTCTCTTGTAAGTCAATGAATTTTAGAGAGGGACCTCACTATTTTTTTTAAGGCATCTAGATTGATGGTGGGAGTAGTGGGTTAGCTAGTGATGAAGTCAGAAGCATCAAACAATGGTTATTAATGGAGTTATGACATTAAATATATTTTAAAGTGTTACAAAAATGATAATTAACTATTTTAAGAGAATATTATGTTTTAGATTAAGGTAAAAACAAGTTTTGAGGTGACCCAAACCCCTTTACATTATAAACATAGAAGATATTCAAAGAAAGCCCAAACATCCCAAAGGGATCCAAAGAAAGGTTATACAGGGACCAGATACCTCAAGTAAGAACTTAAAACCAGAAGCAAGCTGCAACAGAAAAACATTATATGTCTAGCAACACCAGCAAAAAAATCTAGAAAAGAAACCAATAGAAACTCTTAATCGGCCAACCAGTAAGGGGACTAAGAATTCCCTTTCACTCCCTTTTTGTGGGAGCGTAAATTCATATCAAATTGAAGAAGGGCCTTTTTGGATCCTTTCCTGGTAGCAGGTGTCCACCCCTCCTCCACCATCACAGCCTTAGACTACCAAACTTGAGAATCCAAAATAGAGGGAAACTCGTCTAGCTTTTGACAAGGACCAACTGTCATCACTTCTTCCATTAGACTGGAGCTAATACCAGTAGTCTGATTACCAATTCCAATAGCAGTAGAAGTACAAGCACTAGAGTCAAAAGTGCCAATACCAAAACTAGAAGAAGAAACATTACCAATGCCAACAGGTATACAATGACCAGATCCAATAATTGTAGCACAAGACATCTTACCTTGTCCAGAATTAGCGGTCTTAACACCAAAACCACTAGATTTACCTCGACCAGAGTCTGCACCAAGAACACCAGATGTAACACCTTGACCAGAAACAATAGTCTCATCCTCCTTCTGAAAGGATCCAAGACTACCAGCAGATAAAGGACCAACCGGATAAGAAACTTGAGCATCCACTTTGGAATCAAAAGCATTCACCATCTGAGGACTAGAAGGAATTACTTCTAATATAGAGGATGGAGCCCCCAACTCTACAGATCTAGATACCTCATTCACTGGAGCAGATATTTTGACTATTGAATAATGTTGCTCCAATGCACCCTTCCACCAAGAGGAGGGTCGTTTATTCTAGATTTTCCAATCTCGCACTTAGCAACAATGTCCAGTATTGAAACATTTTTTACACCTAAAAGTGAGGCCCTCATAATCTAGCGACCGAGTCCAAGAACCCTTTGAATAACTTAAAATAATCTCAACTGGGAGACCCTTTGAAACATCAATATCCACTAGAATCCTAGCATAAGTGGAATGGAAATGCTCAAAAGATTGGGAGTAAACCAAATGAAAATCCCCTAAAGCCTTGCCAATTTCCATAAAAACAGAATCCACCCAAAAATGAAGAGGAAGATTAGGAAGCCTTACCCAAGTTGGGATTTCGAGGAAAGACTCGGTTTGAGTGTTAAAATCTGGATGCCATGGTTTAACCATTAAAGGAAAGCAGTTCTCCCAAGAAAAGACCTGATCACAGAGAATGACCTTTCTATCCTTAGAATTGACGAAAGAAACAATTAAGACACCTTTGACCAAAGGGAAGATCTCAATAGTAGCCATAATATATCAACCCCAACGCTTCGAAATCCATGCATGGATCTCTGAGAGAGAGGGCCCAAAACCCTTAAAGCGACAAATAATAGAATCCTTGGAGAGATCCCTAGTACATTCCTCAATTTCTACAATCGACTCATCCCCTAGATTAAGCGATATTGGCTTGTAGGTGGGAATTGGGAGAGAGACAAAAGGTTTTGTGGCCTTTTCGAAACCCCCGCCCTTGCTCAAGGACTAGGCATATGAAAACCCTTTCTTAACATCTGTTGCACTATCAGCCACTGCATCATTACCATAAACCTTAGCACCAACACCAGTGCCCTTGCTAGATTCAGAAGCCATAGGACCAAAGCCAACACCCAATATACCATTACCAGAAACCTTGGCACCAACACCAACACCCTTCCTAGATTTAGAAGTGATCACACTAGTCTTGATCACACCATCAGAACCAGCAACCGCCGCACCAATGCTAGAAACCCTAGCACCAGCATAAGCACCCTTGCCAGATTTCGAACCAAAATTGACAACCACCACACTAGAACTAGAATTAGAAACCTCCTCACCATTACCAGAAACCTTGGCACTAGCACCAATGCCCTTGCCAAATATAGAAACCATAGTACCAAAGCTAGTGCCTAACACACCATTTCCAGAAACACTAGCACCAGCACCAACACCAACACCCTTGCCAGATTCAAAAGCCATCACACTAGTCTTGATCACACCACCAGAACTAGTTACCACCGCACCATTGCAAGAAACCCTAGCTCCATTAGTGTTTCTGCAACTAGCACCCTTGCCAGATTCAGAAGCCATCACACTAGTCCTAATCACACCACCAGAACCAATTACCACTGCACCATTGCCAGAAGCCCTAACACCATTGTTACTGCTTCCGCAACCAATGCCCTTGCCAGATTTAGAAGCCATGTCATCAGTCCTTATCACACTAGAACTAACTACCACCACACCATTACCAGAAACCCTAGCACCATTTACTGCTTCTGCAACCAATGCCCTTTCCGGATTCTATTTCCATAGCCAACACCCTTGCCAAATTTAGAAGCCATCACACCAGTTTTGATCACACCACTAGAACCAGCTACATAATGACAATTGTTAACACTATGGGATGTTGACCTAATGTGAGTTTATAATTACAGGGGATTTAATATCGTAAATTCAAATTATAAAGTGCATATGAGGAATAATATGAAGTACCAATTTCAAGTGAGATAATATAATGTTATAATTGTAAAACCTTAAAGTGGACTTGAAAATGGGTTTATATGCTACTAAGGAGTTTGAGGTTATAAAAGGACTCGAAAGCAAATGCTTTTTCGTTGTGAATGTTATTTGATCAGTGCTTTTTGATATGAGAGCTGATTATAGAAATACATAAGGGTTTCAATCCATTTTTTGCAATGAAGAACAAAACTCTTCATTGTTTATGTGATTATGAGGTTATGGGAGAGCAATTGAAGTATTGCCACAGTGTGGGCTTCATTCAAGATTCCATTTAGAACTTACAAATGAAGAATCAACATAGAGAATCTCAGAAACTCTTCACAGGCAACAAAAACAAATAAATAATTGGATGGTTTTTCTTTCATAATGAGCTCATATTTATAATCTCCAAATGACCTTTTGTTTCCAAAACATAACTTCACTTATGAAGCTTCTCCAACACAACATGATGTTTTAACATGTAATTTAATAGTTAATTAATAAATATGAGCTCACGCAATAAATAGCCCCATCTGTTGCAGGTGATGACCGACTGCCAGTGTCACCATCTCAACTGCCAAATATCGCAATTGCCTGAATTGGACTTACTAAAAATAGTAAATCCACCACTAAGACCCTTAAACCACTATATCAGCCCACGAGGGTTGCAATGATGAACTGACTCAATCAATTGCAAAGACTGCAAAAAATGGGGACATTGCTGTTAGAGTGGGGTTGTTGTTGCACCAAAAGACCGATCTGTTAATGCTCGATACAAACACTCCCCTTTAGCGTTACCCAAGGGCCTAAGGATTCAAACCTGTGATCAAGCTTTGATATCACTTGTTAGAGTGGGGTTGTTGTTGCACCAAAATACTGATCTGTTAATGCCCAATACAAGCACTCAACTTATAGTACATAGGAGGTGGTTAAGCCCTTGTCATGAATTCTGAGGAGAGTGCTGAACAAATTTCTAACAATTACACCAACATACTTATGTATTTGTTGCATGAAGAGACAACTAATAGTTTCTATTCTTTGAATATTATTTTGGTTATTGTCGTGAAACTCCAACATCACTCGATAGTTTGGAAAGCTCACAGTTTTGTCCTGCATATATAATACTGTGTGATGTGGAAGACAAATCATCAACACACTTGAAGACCTCATATTTATTCTTGTATACCATAGTTGACAATGCTTCATACCGCTGTCTTTGTGACTCCGTATTTATTTGATATATCACAATTATCATCTGTTTTTGAAGATGCACATAAAGTTAGCGCTGAAGACCCCGGATGGTCACTGCATTATTATTTCAATATGGGAATTTCCTGTTAGAGTTGTTGGAAACATTAGAATACTGATGACCATTTAGACCTGTATATAATATTATGTCTTGTTATAAACATTCTTTCATTCGCTCCTGTCATATGCAATTTATATATTCCATCATGAGCCATATATCAACATTGGAATTTATCATCAATCCTCCCTTGGGTGTTTTGGCTCAAATGAAGACTCATCATCATGGTTATTCTTCATCGTCGCATATAGATTTTGGCTATCACATATTCTCTTTGTTGTTTATATATGTCACATATACTTTAGACTTCAATATCTATAGCTATATCTACACACACATACACACACATTACTGCTGTATATATTCACACATTGATGTTCCATTTCCAAAGCAATTCCCACAGTACTCCTACTTAATGTGCACTTGCTTCTGTGTTACAAACTTTGCTCTTATGGCATCACTTCTCTTCTCAATTGTCTGAGAATCTAACCCCTGAAATACAAAATCCTTCAGAACTGTTTGTGTTTCCACTACACTATCTGTGTAAAAACATTCTGTAACTTTTCCGCAAATCCAGGAATGTGATCAATTAATGCATAAGCTCCAGCCACCGACGTATTGATATATTGCAATCCTATCGATGCCTCCTTTCTATCATTTGTGGTTAAATATTTTCATCCAAATCTTCAGAAATGAAAAGCCAGTGCTGTAGAAGCCGCATAATCTCCTATTGCACTGTATAGATCAAATTTTTCTTTGTCCCATTTGATCAAGTCACCTCTCTTTTAGTTTGAGATGAATAGTCTTTAATATGATCAGAAGATAAGACATGATTCTCCTACATTATTTTTCAAATGGAGGCCCTAATTTACAAAAATTAGGTCTCCATCAGGTCCAAAGAGAAGGTTGGAAATGTTGTAAAAAGCTTAATTCTAATCCATTTTGGCATGTATGAAGTGTCCCTAGTTGATTTGAACAAGTTCGGCTAAGTTGTCAAAAATGTAAAACAATTGCAAAAGATGCAAAGTTGCAACATTGCAAAAACGTAAAAAGGTTGCAAAAATATAGTGGATCAGTTCTAGAATTGGTTAGGCAGTTAAAGGGATTGGAAAAGGTTTATGATGCAATGTTTCTTTGAAGTATGGAGTAGTGACCAGTTTGGAGGGGGTTTGTCAAGGTATATTCATCAAACCATCAAACTCCCTAATAGTTTTGAGTGGTAGTTGCAGAGCCATGGAGGTTCAATAAGGTTGTAAGTTCAATTTATAATCTATTTTGAAACTTTAACATAATGAATAGGCTTTCATTTGAATCATCTCCAGTCCATTTCCATAACGTTTGGTGCAAGTTCTGATCAAATTTGTGAACATTGTCAAAACCCTCAGTAAGGGTAATCAAGGAAGTTAAAAAATGAATATCTTTTAGTAGAACTGGTGGAAACATCTAACCTTCGGTGAAATAGAAGATCTATACATGTATTATATTGATGGAAAGTGGCAAGTTATTTGATGATGGTGTGAAAACATTTCATGAAGGCCCTAGTAACTCTGTGACCAAGTTTTGACTGACAACCCCCTGATCAATAAGTTTCTGAACTTTTGGTTGTTAAATATGAAGTATTCTGTGTTATAAGGGCATGAAGTAATGTATTACAATCAAGGGGGTCATATTTCAATTTGGAGTTTACCTTGTGTGTATTTGTTGATCACTGCTGATAAGAGGAAATCTGATTGATAAGTATCATGGTGTTCCAAACAAAGAATTGACAACTCTTGTCATGATAAGAACAGTGCAATTGAGGTATACAGACCCTGTTTTAAGTATTATGTTCTCCTTCAAACATTTAATGTGGGAAGAAATATTGCTACTGCTGATTGAATGCTTAAAGAGCTTTTGTTTAACAGTTGGTCTATTGCTTTGTTATTAGAATCTTGAAGGTTCTTTGAACAGGGAGTTATAATTTTCTTGAAATGTTTTCTGTGTAGTCCTTTAAGCAATGAGTGTTAAGACATGGAGGATTGATTCTCCTACAGATCTTGTTTCAGATTATTGTTTGTCTCTCTTGTGTTGAGTTAGTGCAAGTAGGGAAGGGGCTTAATTGGTCAATGGCTAAGGTGTCTCTGAAGACAATAAGACATTGAAATCTGTATTGGGATCAACAAGCATATGAGGATAGCCTCAGAGCAGACAAATCCTTTTATAAAAGGTAATAATACTTTTCTGTTCTGTCAAAATAACTGTGGTTTGACAAAGGCCAGTAGTCTTAAGTCAAAGTACAGAGAGAGAGCTCCAAGTATAAAGGTGTTTACAGTATCACGAACCTTGTAACATTGTTGGAGTTCCCATTGGGGTTTTTTGTGTATGGGAAGTTGTGATTAGATATATTTTTGTTAATAACTTAATAGGGCCTAAAAGCCTCTTTGAATCTAATTTTTGTACGAGTCTTGATAATGGAGAGTATCTCTAATTTTCTTTGGTTTTCAAAGTGCAAAGATGACATGTAAGGATGGTTTTAAAATGTTCTGAAGTGCATTGATCCTTGTATGCACTAAGTCCTATTTGCCTAAATGATGGCTTAAAATTGAAGGCGTGAGAATCTTGAAGTGTCAAGTTAAATTAATGAATTTAATCTTGTTAAATGTCTCTTTGATCAGGTTAATGTTCTTGAATAAAGTTGGGTCAATAATACCCTTGAAGATTTTATGGTTTTGTGTATGATGCTCTACATCATTATTAAAAATCCCATTTGCAAGTAAAAATTCTTCCCATATATATATATACACGCTTGTGCATCTCATTTCCATACAGAACACTTACATTCCATCCACCTACAGTGCTCCAAAAAAATTTCCTATTTTTATCTTTTTTCCCACTTAAATAGCTGATTTCATTAAATTTCTTCATTTCTAGTTGCTCAAAGGTCTCCCATTCATATGTAGTATGCATATGCTTACAGATCTGCAAAGTTTGAGCCTCTAATAGTGTCTTATGGATTCATCTGTCACATGGAGATGTTCTTACATTATGGGATTTTCATATTGCAATTTCATCCATAGGTGCCCTTGCTATGTTGGAAGAGCTGGTTTCTCCAAAGGCAAAAATAAATGAAGTATCAATATGATAAATACCAAAACTCTATCTCACCTTTCTAGGCAGCCTCTTTTGTTGATGAGATAATGACCCAAAACTTTGACTTCTAGACTTGGCTAGATTTCTCAAGAGTGGAAACCTCTTCGAAGAAAGAGATGGCTCCTATTATTCATAATCATATATAGATGAGGCAAAGGTGTTTGAAAGGAATTTCACCGGACTCCCCTTGCAAGAAATTCAATCATTTGGAATTAATTTGGATGTTCCCGTTGGAGCACAAGAGGACAAAATTCTCATTGATCCTGAATTTGATGAATTGAAGGACACAAATCTTCCTAAAGTAGATTGGAGTAAGGAGGTCTTTGACTTAGCAGCTCAGACTACCCTTGTGCTCAAGAGAACAATTGATTGGCTTGAAGAGAAGTGGAGGAAGAAAGGTGTGCCTTCTTGTGAAGAGAAATTTACTAGCCCTTCAACCCAAGGAGAGACTCTTGCAACCCCCATGGTGATCAATGTAAGCATAGCTATTAGCCAAACACAAAGTATTATACTGAGTGGTGGAGATGAGTAACCTGACAAGAATCAAGTTAAGATAAAGAGCATATGTGAACTGGATGAAGAGGATACCCCTACTAAACAGAAGGAAGTTGAAGAGGATCTTAATGTGGCATTTTAGTGCCATATCTTCAATAATGGAAATATCATCTTCTCCTACTCCTACTACCCTTGTAACTCTTCCACTTACATCTGCTAGTGCATCAAGAGCAGGTGTTATAGATAATGTTGGGTCAAGCCTTACTTCCCATGTTTGGTTGACACAAGAAGTGGAAAAGAAAAGAAGGAAAGTTACCCTAAATGCTGATGAAGTTGACATTGTTGTCTTACTCCTTCAAAGTTTAGGAATCCTAAGAAGGCTAAGAGGAGGTCTAGAGTCATAGTTGATTCTAGTATTGGATACAACATCTTGGAGATAGTAGACATTGTTTGGGATGTAAGCATGGATACAATCACAGAGGCTGACTACAATATCTCACATGTGGATATAAGATCCATTAACCTAGAAAGTGAGGCCTATCAAGAAAATTTTCATATAAAGGACTAACTAAAAGAGCCCAAGAATTGAAAAGGAAGAATCATGAGCTATATGAATGTTTGGTGCAAGTTCAATGGGCACACTTTTCTATTTAGTTGGGGAGTTTGATGTAGGAGCATTTTGGATTTGCTCGATGACTACGTTGGAGTTCATGGGAGGAGGCTCAAAAGTTACTTTGGAGGGTTCTTGGACTAGTACTTAGTTGAAGGAGTGGTGCTCTGTCGTTGAAGGGAGCTCGACATGTATTGGGAGCTTGACATGCTTTGGGAGCTCAGCATGCTCTGTGGAGCTCAGCATACACTTGGAGCTTGACATACTCTGTGGAGCTTGGCATGCTTTGGGAACTCGACATTGCTTATGGTTTGGTTGATGCTCGGCTTGGTCTTTTTGACACTCAGCTTGGTCTTGGTTCTTGTTGGTGCTGAGTTGTCTATGAGCCGACTTTTGGCATTTGATTTATGTATGGGTATTTAATTTGTGTTGTAGCCAACTTTTGGCTCAACATATATTTAATGTGAGGGATTTAATTTAGTTTGTAATGAACTAGGCCTACTTGTGGTTTAGTTGGGTATAAGTAGGGGGTTTTATGGAGTCTTTAGGCATTGAGGGATCCATCTTAGAGAAGAGGATGCGAACTTTGAAGAGCTAGTAGCTGTGGTTTGAGAACTAGAGGATTGCTTGGTGGACCTGAGAGTATAAGTGTGGATTCATCTTGGTGTTCTTATCTAGTTGTGGATCTGGACTAGTTGGGATTGAGTTTGTAAGTTGGATCTTGTAGAACTATTATTGTAATTGTTGTTGTATTTAGCCCTAACCCACAAGGCCTTATAGCCGAGCATATTGCATGAAATAGTTATATCTGTGAATAAAGTATTGTGATTTAATATCAGATCTTGCTATGTTGTTGTGTTTCCTTTGTGTAGTTATTTGTTGGGGGCTAGGACATCTACTTTGGGGATTCTCTTGCTTTGTATTGTGTCAAACCTTCAGGTTGATCAATGTAAACTTTCTCCATTCAAGAAAAACAGATTTTACATCCATTTGATACACTTTGAATCCTTTAAATGCAACATATGCAAGCAATGTTCTGACTCCTTCAAGTCTAGCAACATGAGCAAATGTTTATCCATAGTCTATTCCTTCTTCTTGAGCATATCCTTTACACACTAGCCTTGCCTTGTTTCTTGATACTTCCTCATTTTCATTCAATTTACTTCTAAAAACTCAAAAGAGTCCAATTTTTGTTCATTTCAATTTGTTCAATCTCTTCATTCATTATCCAACTTTCATTATTCAATGCATCTTTAATAGTTCTAGGTTCAAATTTAGTAAGAAAACATGTACCTTTTAGTTTATTCCTTGTCATTACTCCTCCTGTCTGATCTCCAATTATCTTCTCGAGTGCATGATGCCTTCTGACATATCTAGCAAGTACAAGTACCTTTCTTCTTGATTCTGGACTTGGTTCACCATGCTCTAAAATTCTATCATTTTCTGAGCTCTACTTGGTTCCCACTGTCTAAGACTCGGTTCCCATTGTCTGAGACTCGGGTTCCTCTATCCGAGACTCTGTTCCCACTATCTCCAACTCGGGTTTCTCTGGCTATAACTCAAGCTGCTCTAGCTGCAACTCGGGTTGCATAATCTGATGGGGTGGAGCAATCACATTTGCTTGAACCTTTGATATGGTGTAGACTCAAAGTAAACAAAGTTTTTGTAGTTTTTAGGTCCCTTAATTTCTTTTTCTTCACTCTTTTCTACAATCTCATCAACGTTTACATGTATACTTTCTATAACCTCGTGAGTAGCAAGATTCAAACATTTATATAATTTTCTCTTGTTGGAGTGCCCTAGGAATATGTCTTCGTCACTTTTTACATCAAACTTTCCTTTCCTTGTCTCTTTCAAGATACAATATATGCTTCCAAATATTTTGAAATAACATACATTAGGTTTATAGCCATAGCATAATTCATATGGAGTTTGATTTGTACCTTTCTTTAGTTGAACTCGGTTCAAGGTATGAACTATTGTGCTGATTACTTCTTTTCAGTGTTTGGATGCAACATTTTTCTCTATCATCGGTGTTCTTCCACAACTCCATATTGGATCTATTCCTTCTTTCTACTATACCATTCTGCTAAGGTGTACCTGGAGCAGATAGTTATTTTTTGATTTCTCTTTCATTCCAAAATTCATTGAATTCATTAGAGATGAATTGTCCTCCTTATTTGACCATAGCCATTTTAATTTCTTCCTCGTCTCTTTTTCAACTCTAGCCAGATACCATTTGAATTTATGAAAAGCTTCAGATTTATCTTTCAAGTACATTATTGACATCATCCTAAAATAATCATCAACAAACAAAATGAAATATTTATCTCCACTATAACTTTCAATACCTATTGGTACACATAGATTTGTATGAACTAGTTCCAAGACTTCTTCAGTATTGTAATTCTTACTTTTGAAGCTTGATGTAGCAGGCCAATACTCACAGAAAATTTAATAATTTCATAACAAAATACAAAATTCAAAACCTTTCAATTCTTCATTCCTTCCCAAAAACTACTTTTACATGGTTCTCAAACTCTATTAAATAACACTACCACAAAAAAAAGGAAATTTCCAAATTTGGCAGATTTCGACAACAGAAGAAATATGCTATTTTTGGTAACTTCAAAAAACCCCTGAAAGCAATTTCGAAGTTTACTAAATCTACCCTTTAATCTAAAAAGATGAACTGCCCACTAATCTCCGAAATTTAGAAAGAAATTTCAGACTTATTACAAAGCAGAAAAAATAGAAAAACACCTAAGCTATTTTAAAAGTGAAATTTGGAGGTCAAAATGGAATTTCTAGCTCTCGAAAAAATACTCGAAATGGCCCCAATAGAGTTGTTTGAGTTGGAATCCATCTCAACAATAGATTTTTTTAAAAACTCAGAAAAAACTAAGAAAACCCAGATTCGAGTCAAAAGTTATGACTCTTCGAACTCCCTGCATCAAAGCTAGTCTTACCCAACTTTTCAATCTGACATTGTTTGCATATGGTCATTTCAGGTTTCTTCAGATTTGGAATACCTCTGACTCTTATTTTCTTACTTATAGTGACCAAATTATCAACATTTACATGACACATTTTTTTATGCCATAACCAACTTTCCTCTACTTGTGCCAAAAAGTATGAACTTTCAATGAAATCAAGATAGAATAGATTACCTTTAGTCTAATTGCCAATTCCAATTAGGTTTCCTTTACCATCCATCATCTTGGCCTTCTGATTCATGAATACTACTTTGTATATAATGTTGTTCAGTTGTACCACACTTCAAAGATTGTGTCTTAGTCCTTCAACCCAGTAGGCATTATCACATTTGAGCTCATTATCACATTTGAGTCCTTTCCTTTTGTCCAGATATAGTTTTTCTTTACATGTTGATTCTATGTTGTGAGATCCAAGAAGATAGTTATCAAAGTTATCCAACTAAAAAGTTGTTAAGTCTTCCCACTAGTGCATCCAAAGTTATATCATTTTTGGGATCACATCTCAGCTCTTGAATAACTAACACTCTAATTGCATAAATATGAAGAAGAGTTCTTAATACCTTGTTGACTATTGTCACATCATCTATTATTCCTCCTACAACTTTGATTGCACTCACACTTGTTTTGATTCTTTCATTGTATTTAGTAATGTTTTCATCTTCTCTCATTCTCATATGATCAAACTGGCCTCTTAGACTCTCCACTTCGGCTCTTTTCACATTTTCATCTCCTCCATAGACCTTTTCTAGTTTGTTCCACAGCTCATGGGCAATAGGACATTCTTTGACTTCATCAAATTCTAAATAATTGAGAGAGGTAGCAATGACAATTATCATTGTGTTGTGATTCTTCTTATCCAACATCTAATCCACAGTCAAATGCTTAGGAGGTTCCACATACTGGTTCTCTAGGAAGTGAAGGCTTGTATCTCCAATGGTTCCCAAATGCAACTTCATGAGTTCTTGCCATGCTTTGAAGTTTTCTTTGTTCAACTTGAGAATCTCTCTTTTATAAGACATCTTGATCTTTAGCTTAGGTCCTTGTAACCTTATCTACAAGCACCAACAACTTTGATACCAATTGTTGGAAATATAAGAGTAACTAAGAGGAGAGGGGTGAATCAGTTACCACTAAAATAATTCTAGATCCCTTAGATGTCGAAACAAACTTCTTATTAACTCAAATCCTTGCACAACTCGGTTAGAACTAGAGAATCACTGTAACTCAATTTACAAAGAAATCTTGAGATATTAATGTGTATTAGCCTTTTATAACTTAGTTGTAGAAAGATAAAGCAGTAAGCAAATAACATGAACATAAGAGACACCAAGATTTAATGTGGAAACTCAATTTGGGAAAACCACCAATGCAACTAGTTACTACTTTTCACTCTTCTAAAGTGGGCCCTGTTAGGAGCCAACCCTCTTAAAGGTTACAAAACACATTGTTAGGTTTGACCCTATTAAAGGATTTGAATCAGCCTGTTCGGAGTGGCCTTATTAGAGGTTTTGAGACACTTCAATCTAGAAATGTCACCTTGTTAGATAATTTACAAAATGATTGTTAAGTCAACTTTGTTAAGAGATTTATTCACTGACACAATTGTTTGTTAGTAACAATGATTGACCTGATTGATGAAGCAACTGATTTGCAGATTCAAATCTCTGATTTGGTTTATTCTCTCGATCCTTCTTGATCAGAATGTTCTTTGTAGCTCCTTAGATATTCTGCCCTTAATCAAAATTCCTTCTTTATTCACATCTTATCTTGTTCCACAACTTGCATATTTTCAATCCACAACTTTACCTTTCATACATATGAGATACAAGGTTAAGTCGAGTTAAATACTCTTACAAATAAATAATTAACATCCTCTGAGTTGGCTAACATAAACCAAAATAATAAACAAAACTATTCTCTTGACACTAAAACTGGGTCACTCAGTTACCACTGAGTTCCTTTGGTAACCAACCTGACTCAATTTACACTAAAGTCCTTTGTTAACCGACTTAACTTGGTTTGCACAAGATTTCCTTTGGTGACCGACCTAGCTCAATTTATACTTGATTACTAAACTTGGCTTCCTCTAAACTTATGCTCGGTTGATACTAGAGTCTTCTGAGCTCAGTTACAACTGGTAGTGCTCTATCAAAATGTGATATATGTGTAACATCAATGACAATCATACAATTGAATAATTGATTTCAACTAAGTTTGAATGTCTAGAACCTTCTTGGGCAACATAAAATTTCTTATTAAGAAATGTCCGAACATTGTCTAAAGCAACTCTGGGTGATAGTTTGCAGCTTTGTCTTGCAAATCACTATAATGAAGACACCCATGTGGGTTAGCATATTGTCATTCTGAATTATGTAATTCTACATTTGTGATGATAATAAGAAGCCCATGTTTTGTTCTTACAAATTGTAGATGTTTCTTTGTTTTCGTTATGTGTTTATGATATTAAGGGGAGCACCCTTCATCAAGTGGTTCCTGAGTGAGTGGATAGATCACCAACTGTGAGGCATTTCGCACCAAGAATGTGGTTTGGGTTGAGCGTGTAGACAGATCGTTGATTGTGAGGCAATTTGCACTAGGGTTTTAGTAGAAGCGTGAAGATTCCTCCACAAAGAGAGTGTGGTGGGAGAGTTGTAGGTGTTACATCTAAGGGTTTTAGAGCTCTCTAAAGACAAATGCAAGAATTGGAAGAACAAATACACATAGGAATAAACCTTGTCGTAAGAGATGAAAGCGAGGATTAGGACGAGGAAGAATAAAATGCTGAAGTAGAGACAATTCTAAACCCAAAGGAAGAGAGGCTTTTCAAGGCCATCTCTAAGATTGGAAAAAGACTAAGTTTGAGGTTCCACATGTTTATGAAATCTTAACGTAGAGTAGCTAATCGATTGAATCGATGAATTAGAGGAATATTTTGAGTATGAAGATATCAAAGATCTTGAAAGGGTCAAGTTTCTGAAGGTGAAATTGAAGGGACATGTGAACATCTAGTGGCAGGAAATTTAGTTAGAACAAAAAAAAAAGAGGAAAGGAAAAAAATCACTTGATGGGATAGGATGATAGCTAAATTGAAGAGACAATTCATTCTTGTGGATCAAGAGCTAGATGTGCTAAAGAAAATGCAAGGTTTGAAGCAAGTAGGAAGATTTGTTCAAGAGTATACTGAAGAGTTCTATCGAGTTCTCATTAGAACCGGCCGTACAAAAGATGATAAGGAGAAATTTTCTTATTATCTTAATGGGTTAAGGCCAAAAATTCATGAGGAGTTGAGTCTGGTTTGAATGATCAGTATTGAGGAGGTGTGCTAGTTTTCCCTAAGAGTAGAAGAGAAGTTCAGCAAAATTTTTGATAAAAAATATAGTGGTAGAGGTTGCAATGGAAGATTTGGTGGATGATCTTATGGAGGCCGAAATGATGATCAAAAGAACAAGGATGAGGCAAGCAGTAGTAGTCAAAACCTGAGGGGGAATAATTCTAATCATTTCCATAATAAAAAAAATTGAGACAAGAGAGGAAGAGGTAGAGGACAACGATCTAGAAGAGGAGGCTTTCGTGGGAAATGTTTTCACTGTGGAGAAGAAGGGCATAAAGCATTTGAGCGTTCCAAGTGGCAAGGAAAAACAAATCAAAGAGCAGAAGGCCAAGCCAGAGTTGCACATGTTATGAAGATGCCAGATCATCACATTCTGAAGATGCTGAAAGAGGAGAAGTCCTAGTTAATCAAAGATTCTTGCTGAGTGGTAAGAATAAATCTGATCAAAGGAGGAGTTTGTTTCGCACCGAGTGCAAATGTGAAGATAAGTGTTTTGATGTGATCTTTGATGGTGGAAGTACTAGCAATCTGGTGTCAAAAAACATGATCACAAATTTGAAGTTGATGTGATATCCCCATCTAACATATATAATCTAATAATAGATAAATATAATGTAAGTATTATACTTATATTAAAATGATTAATCATGTATATAAATTAAGAATATATATATATATATATATATATATATATATATATATATATATATATATATATAAATACTATATTAATTAATATATATGGTTAAATATAATATATGATTAAATATAACAAGGAATATGCTTAAATATACTATATAATCATAATTAATATATAATATGATTATCTTATTAATATAATTAATATTAATGAAGAGGCATGACTCTTGGAGATATGCATATATAAATATAAGATACCAAACAATGAAAAGATAGAAGTATATTATTACACAATGGATACAAATAAAAGACAAATACAAGAATGTCTTCAAACGGAACATTACAAGTCAGAGCACAGCACAACATCCTGCCAGCCTGTGAATGCAAATGGAAGAATATGATGAAATGGATACAAATGAGAGGAAAATCAGTAAATGTCCTGAAATATAGTATAATATTCTATGAAAAATCTTTGATTAATATGATACGAGTTAAAGAAAATGCAATTCATTAGAAAAATAAAAATATGTTAGCTCTCATGAAATCAATGTAATATTGTTAAATACAACATTCTTATAGCCTCGACTGTTAGATACACAAGGAAGCCATGGTACATATCGTATGGTATCCCTTTTTGAGAAGTTTGTGATGAGGAGCGAAATTAGCAACCATTACATGAACAACACCTTCATTATATTCGTAACCTGTACTATAAATCAGAATTGAAATATTTGTACAATGATTACAATGAGTGAACCATTATTTCTGAAAGGATTCTACTGTGAACAACCTATGAGCAATGAAAAACGTTTGAAATACTGCCATATATCATGAAATAGTAGTAATATTATTGGAGGAAGTCGTAGAGTTTCTGAAATAGTCAACCTGATAATTAAATAGACATTCACAAGGAAGCCTACGAAGAGGGTAATCGTAAACAACGAAGGAAGAGGGACTGAGAATTACATTGGAGCATACATAATTAGAGCAGCAAATTTTTTGGTGATTGAACGATACCAAAATACTAATCAAGGGATGTGAAATAACGATTAAAAATTCCAAAATAGAATCAACAAACATACTGCAGAAAGCTCCGAGGAAGGCTTCAAACATCCACAATTAAACTCGCAACAGATACTGAACTATTTATTCCCTTTGAATTTCAGACAATGAATATGTTGTTGGGATGAGACTGGTCGTCCTCCTACCTTTTAATTTGCTGGGCTTTCTGAGTTGAATATTAAATATTAATATCATAATTACAGAACCGGAAAAACGAAATAGAAAAATAAGTGCATATGCGAACTCTTGTCTGGAAGGAGCTCATTATTGCACTCTATTTCGAAAACCCTATACATGGGGCTGGAAGGTTGTGTTGAATTTTTGAAGGAAGGATAAATAATAACAAAAGGAGAGTGGATATAGAAGGAGATGAATGATTGAGGAAGGAAAAAACATAATTACTACGAAGGTCTTACCTTACATCATTTCCAAGAAGACACCGAGCCAGCTAACAATCAACACCAAGCATTGAAGGAAGACGAGTGGGACGTGTAATGAACTCATGAAGACATAACATACATAGTTCACTTATCTCGTAAACAATTGGACAGGAGGTGACGGTGGCTAAGTCATCGCACGACCCTTTATAATTAAAAGGGAAGGACATAGACGTCATCCACGTGCAGACCAAGATTCAATTTGATATTAAGGAATACACGCATGATATGATATGATATGATATGATACGATAGATTTTAATGACGTCCACAAGACTAAAGTAGTCTATGGGTCCCATGCAATCACCCTCCCGAGTCAGGAGCGGAACTAGTCAGTTGTAAAGTTTTGGATAACTTGTCTCTCCTTCTCTGAAATTTGGTAATCAAATCCGCTGCTCTCTTCACTTGATCTTCCTCGAATAAATAGTTGAAGTCCTTGTTCTACAAATTTTTTGTATAACCAGATCTGATGTCATTGTAAGCCAGACAGTCCTTGACAAAGTGCTGCTCTGTCTCAACTATTTCCATATTACAAAATAAACATGTTCTGTCTGCCCACTCTTCTTTTGGAACTTGCCACCTACCAATTTCACATTGCAGCTGATGTGAACTAGTTCTAAGTTGTGCCATCAACATTTTTGCTTTCTAGTTAATAGGTGCTCTTATATAGGCCTTTTCATCATGACTATAAGTGGGATTAAATTCTTTAATGTAATAGGATTTTTTCCGCCCTATGCGTCTTGTCCACAGAATATTGTGAAATTTTTCATTGACAAACTTTTTTATTTCTGTAATGTTATCCGAGCAAGTTTGGATGTTGATATCCCATTTTCGCATCCATTTGTCATTTTGCTTCATCCATGTGCTTTTCCGCCTCACAAGTTTTTCCTCTATGATTAACTTGGGCCAACGATGTGTTTCCAGACCTTGGGTTTTCTTTAAGTAGCTTATCATTCAGACCAAAGCAACAGCTTCTAATGGATAGGAACCCACCTCCACCAAAAGGATCTCATACGGAACTGTGGTCTTGACTTTAAGATTGCATGTGATGAAGTGTTTTTGAATTCTTTCTACTTGCTGCCATTTTTGTTCAGACATACTACCTCCCCACACTTCACATCCGTATAAAATAACCGGAGTGACCAGCAAACCAAAAAGAGTTTTCATGGTCGTCCAATCCCATAATTCTGCGTTCCTGCACTTGTTTTGTAAAGAGTATAACGCCTTCTAGCCCCCTTGGATCCTTTTTGATCTGCAAGTATCCCAATTGAGTTTGTTATGAAAATCGATGCCCAAGTATTTGTACTCTTCCACAATCTCAAGTGGGCTATTTTCCAATAGAAACTCATCTTATATGCCCCTATTCTTCTTCAGCGAGAAGATCATAATTTTGGTTTTACTAGTGTTAACTTGCATTCCTACTTCATGAAAAAAATTTTCTAGTGCTGTCAAGTGCTCTTTCAAACCTTTAGTTGTTCTAGCAAGAATTATGAGATCATCTGCATATAAGAGAAATCTTATCACAAAGTGGGCTAGCTGCACCCCCTCACCATTGGTCTTGTTTATCCACTCTTCTAACTTGTCAATATAGAGCCCGAATAATGTTGGAGATAGCGGACACCCTTGCTTAACCCCGATGTTGCTGTCAAAATTTTCTGATAGCCCTTCTGTCATTCTGATTTTAGTATTATTGGTGTATTAAGGTATATTTGCATTAAGGTAGGTGTGTTCATCAAATTCAATTCGGCAGTGGAATAGAGAGGAAGGGTTATTTTTTAGGGTTTTTTTGTCTTGTTATGTTGAGTTGATTCGGTTCAGATGTGGAATTGAGAGACGATAGGCCCATCATCGAGGTACGTGGAATTATATAAATCTTTATTTAATTTGTTAGTGATACGAAGAAATTCTAATATTCCAATTAGAACATAAATAGAATAATATTTGGTATGATCATAAATATTGAATAGAATTAGTAAATAAGAATCTATAGGATATTATACCTAATGCTATTAGAAGTATATATAGATTTTGTGAATTTAGAATTAGAAATTATTAATGGAAATGATGAAAAAGTACAATTTGTATTATATAGCAAATTGTGGATTGGAATACAATAATATTCATGACACTATAATAGATCACTCTCATTCTCTATTAGTAAATTCTAAGTGAAGAAAGTGGAGCCATCATCATCTCAATCTCTACATTTTTTTGTGATTTTATTTACATATAATACATGGATACCCTTATTCAAAATGGGTGTTGGTGAAGAAGACGTGTGAGTCTCTTTAAGGAGAAATGAGGTTGAAATAAATAAGAGAAGTGTAAGGAAAGGAACCATTGGAACGTGGCCATAAATGCACAAGAGAGCTCAAAAGCTATATGCTTTTATAGCAAGGAAAGTTGGGAACCAGGACATATATGTGGGAAAAAAAGCCAAGTTGAAGAATGGATGCTACACTTGATAAGGGAGCTAAAGGAAGGATGAACAAAGAGATCTAAGCATAATCAAGAAAGTAATTATGAAGATACAAAGGACTGACAAGAACTAGATAAGCTACAAATTTAATGGTGGTAAAATGTTAATAATTAATAAATCAAATTATCTTCTAAGTAGATCACCTTGATGGATGTCAAAGGTTGTCATCAAGGCCAAGAGGGCC
Source organism: Cupressus sempervirens (assembly GCA_028749045.1). Lineage (NCBI taxonomy): Eukaryota > Viridiplantae > Streptophyta > Pinopsida > Cupressales > Cupressaceae > Cupressus > Cupressus sempervirens. The sequence goes on from CM053789.1 coordinate 933,942,247, forward strand.
AAAGTTCCGCTTTTGGGATTAGGTAGGATATTTAAGAAGAATAAGATTACCTCCTAAGTAGACCACCTTGATGGGTGTCAAAGGTTGCCATCAAGGCCAAGAGGGCAAAAGTTTCGCTCTTGGGCTTAGGTAGGAAGAATAAGATTACCATCTAAGTAGAACACCTTGATGGATGTCAAAGGCTGCCATCAAGGCCAGGAGGGCCAAAGTTTCGCTCCTGGGCTTAGATTGGTTAAGTTAAGATTTGACATCATGTCAACTTAATTCAGTTACGAATTTGCCAAATAGACCACCTTGATGGATGTCAAAGGCTGCCATCAAGGCCAAGAGGGCCAAAGTTTCGCTCTTGGGCTTGGTAGGGTATTGGTTTAGAGCTAATTTATCATGACTAAACTTTTATTTGGAGCTATTATATACATGTACATGCTAATAATTGTTTGTGTTGCAGGATCTATGATCAAAACGCGTACTGGGGAAGTATATTTAATAAATTATCCCTTTACTCTACTTCATTGTGAAAAATAACTTTATAGAGAATAAAAAAATAATGTATGACATGTGTCTGCATCATGTCTTCATCTGTTTGCACCGTGTTTGCTTCGTGTTTTCATTCATTAAAGATGTATATTCCATAAATCTTTTAGGATTTTGGTACGCCAATATATTTTGTATCTATGAAGGAGTTTGTCTATGAATAATTTTTCTTGAGGACAAGCAAATTAGAGAGGGGAGGATTGTGATATCCCCATCTTGACATAAATAATCTAATAATCTATAAATACAATATAAGTATTATATTTATATTAAAATGATTGATCATGTATATAAATTAAGAATATATATATTATTATATATATTATCATATATATATATATATATATATATATATATATATATATATATATATATATATATATATATATATATATATATATATATATATATATATATATAAAAGATATTAAAATACTATATTAATTAATATATATGATTAAATATAATAAGGAATATGCTTAAATATAATATATAATATTATTATCTTATTAATATAATTATCTTATTAATGTAATTAATATTAATGAAGGGGCATGACTCTTGGAGATATGCATATAAATATAGGATACCAAACAATGAAAAGATCATCAGAGAAGAATATTATTACATAATGGATACAAATTAAAGACAAATATGAGAATGTCCTCAAACGGGACATTACAGTTGAAGAGGTAGAAACACCCATGTCCATACTGTATTGCTTGGGTGAAAGATGACCACAAGGTCATGGTCAATGAGCAATGCTCAGTGAAGTTCAAGATTGGGGGCTACCAGGATGAGGTGTTATGTGATATCATACCTATGGACATATGTCATGTGTTGTTAGGTAGGCTATGGTAGTTTGACAAGCATGTTGTACATGATGGGCGAGAAAATACCTACACTCTGACAAAGGATGGAGTGAAACATAAGTTGAAGGAGAATGAAGAAAATGTATGTAGTGCTGCTAGAATATGGTTTGTTGATAGAAAGGATTTTCTCAAAGGTATGAAGCATGAGCATGTGAGTTTTTTTGTAATTCCAAAAGATGATAAAGATGAGGAGGTATCTACAGATGTTGCAAATTTGTTGAGAGAGTTTCCTGATATTGTGTTAGATAATGTATCTGATGGATTACTCCCAGTGAGGAAGATCAATCATGTAAGCATGCTTTCGCACACAAGTTTTTAAACCTTGTGAATTGGACCTATGGAGAAATTGTTTCAGTCTCTTGTAGGTTTTGTTACTAACAATTCCTTTGTAAAGTTTGATCTATGAAAGAGTGGTGTTATGCACCTGTGTTGAAATTGAACTTGAACATTGAAGTTTGAAAGTTCAAAGTTTGAAATGCAGATTCATTGGTTCAGGAGTTCAGGTTTAGAGGTTCAGAGTTCAGAGGCTCAATGTCTACAATTTCAATGATGCAAAATTAGAATTTCAATAGTTCGAAAAGACGAAACAAGTTCAGAGATTCAAAATCCAGATTCATCAAGGGTCATAGCAAGAGTTCAACTTTAAGGTTCAAAATGGTACATTTTAAAATTTAGGTTCGAGTGCCACAACTCAAAAGGTGCTGGTTCAAAATGTGGAAAGTACATATTCTAGAAAGTGGAGATTTCAAATAGCCTGAACCATTATAGGAGAAACTCCGCAAATTAAAATGGAGTTTTGAATGATTAATGAAGGTCAATAATCAATAGAGAGGCAATGGTCAAAATATTTGAATAAACATCAGATCGGTTATTTTAAGCAATTATGACATGTTTTGAAGGATTTTGAACCTCCTTTATGTTTGTCCAATATGTTTATACCCATCTTCGACATTGGAATCCTTTCGGAGCTTTAAGAAAAAATATGCCCGTTGTGTGCTCATGATCCACATCACACTCGAAGTGTTAAAATCCAAGGCTCATGTGAAAGAATGATTCTTTTGAAAACCTCATTAAAATGTGTGAGATTAACATTATAAAGTAGAGTAAAGTTGAAGTTTCCTGTGTTGAAGAAGTGCGCAAACCATTTGATGGAATTGCAAACCAGAGCACACCCTGAATCATGTGAATGTTCGGGCTATAAGACTCAATCATAGGCAATGTGATTGAGGAAATAAGGATAAAGATACAACCTTCATTTCCAAGGATAGTTTGAGAATACAATGCTGAGGCCGGTATGGAGGAAATTGAAGATGGTTTGAGTTTGCATCCTATCAAACTCGATATTATCCTTAAAAATTGACAGCTCTGATTCCATTTTTAGTGACCCGTGAAGTTTCATAATGGACATCATCAACATCTTATATTCTAGTATATCACAACCAGAAATTAAAGGCATAAATCTAATTGAGCATGAAGAATCAAAATATAGGCGAAGTCACTATTGCACAACTGCAAGATAGGCGTGTGCTAATCTTCTGGGTATCGACTGCCTATGAACAGTGATTCCACGCACAAGAATAGTAAAAATATCAAAGAGATTGGGTTACGATACACATCAATAGGATATAGGAATTGGTACTGCAGTATGTGCTTAAGGCATCATCGTGTCCATAATCCGTATTGCATCATGCCAATAAGGTTTGATCTCTACACTAGAATTTTCAACCTCGACAAGTCCAGATTCCAGAAACACACTCTGCTCATAACCCCATAACTGACATGTGAATTCTCGATGTGGAGTCAAAGGAATCTCAATAAGAAATAGGAAATCTCGTGTGAGATGTGAGAATGAAGAATATAATACCAGGTTTTTCTAATGGCATCAATGAATGCACCGAGTGGCATTAACAGTATAAGTCGTAGAATATTGGAAAAAGAGAGTGACAAAGTGCTTGGCAAAATGTCGACATACATTTACAATGCTATTTTCCACGGTTGATTTTATATGAATCTTTGAATAACACATAAAAGTCGATGACTATATGATTATCAAGCTTCCCATCAACATTCAAATTTCTCTTCCTTTCGTATATAAGACATCAAAAGATGATAGCATGATCACTTGGAGCATAGTCGTATTTATCTGCAACATTCCAATATGAAATGAAGAGATTCCACATGGATGTAAGGGTAAGTAAACCACCACATTCGGGCCTATGCATTAAAAAGATTCAAACTGACATCAAACTTCTATGATTATCAATAAAAACTTATTAATGGTTGATTCTTGAAGTGCTCAGCTTGGGATTCAATAAGTTTTGAAGACCCGATACCTACAGAGGTGTATTTATGTTATTAAATAGACCATTTTCCCTTCTACGTGGCCTCCATGTATATAACGTGTCACATAGAAATCTGGCATATCACTAACCAAGTTAAAGACTGACAAATGTCGTCTCTCAAGGTCATTTCACAAGATAATTAGATCATGTGTGCCAGTGAAAGAGATCGAAGACGTAGAAGAGGCAGCTAAAATCGTCCAAATTAATTTAGAATATAGGGCATGTGTTAACAGACATTAAATGATCCCAAATCAAATGATCCAGAGTAGAAATAGTAATCGGTTTGCTTCAGAAAGTGACAAGATGAGTTGATTATTAGTAATTTAAACGGGAAGATTTGATAGGTCATCAGATATATGCCATTTTGTAAAGAAATAAACTTTAACTACTATGTCTACGAAGCAAGGAATCTCATTAAGTTAAGATGAAGATATTCTCGAACGGTAAATATCAAGGCCAGTTTTACCAAGATCCAGTTACAACAAACAAATAAATTCTTCAAGAAGCTATTTTTATAAGCAATTTTCTAGAATATAAATTCCTCAAGAAGTTATTTTTATAAGCAATTTTCTAGAATAGGGGGCTCTCCTTTTTCGGCGGGTCCTAAGGCTACAGGAAGAGGGCATTCGGTAGAGGTTGATCGTAATAGGGGATAGAGGAATTAGTTGTAATTCTGTATTTCTTTGTAATTGCAAGGACATGTTACTTGTATGATTTCCTATTATGGATTCATAATAAAAATATATTATGTTTGTCAGATCTTGTGATCTGAAGATGTAATTCTGGGATTGTTGCTAATCATATGGTCATTACTTTCGTGTTTTGAATTCAATCCTTTGGTTATTCATAGTCACAAAATAATATTTTGTTTTCTTCATTTCTTTGTGATGTAAAGGGGAGTTGAATGATCAGTCATATGGTTGCTTTCTATTCTTTCTTGGTTTATTCTATTCTTAAATCCTATAATTGCATTCATTCCATGTTGATGGGTGAATGTCAGTAAACCTTTGTGTCTTCCGATATAAGACATAACCAGCCATCTAATTCATTGTAAATATTTTTAAGAGGGAGTTGTACCTCTTAATTCAGAGGAGAGTTATCAATCAATCATAACTCATCCAACTGTTATTACATTTTGTTCTTCTTTTCAGGCATATTGATTCATTATTTACTTTTCTTTTTGAAGGACAAATTGGTTTACAAATAGTTTTTTGGTGACTCTACAAGGGAGAGATAGCGAAGTTCCAGTGCTTTATTTCCTTTGATATCTAAAGGTACCTCCCTAAGGACGGAGGTTGGTGACTCTAATTCAATTTGGTAAAAGAAGTATGATGTGCTATGGCTTTGGTTGCAGCCCAGCCATGGGGGGCTTGAATCGGGTTGTTTTCCTTACCCCAATATTTAGCCCTACCTAAAAGATCAATGAAATATCTCCCAATTATTTTTGTTGATACAAACCAAGATCCCAATGATCACATTAAAGTGATTACAATTTCTTGTGGGATTCTTGGTGTGCAAGAAGAGGACATCTTTGTCAAATTATTTATTAGAAACCTCATTGGAAGTGCAACAGATTGGTTCCAGATTTTGCTAGATGGTTGTATCACTTGTTGGAAAGATCTTGAGGTAAAATTTCTTCAAAAGTTTATGCCTACACTTGATGTTGCTAAATTACTATTTAATTTCTTCCAAATCAAGATGAAAAAAGGGGAGGCCATGAGGGATTTCGTTGATAGATTCAATAGAATTGTTGGTAAGATTCCTCTAGCCAGTCAACCAATTAAAAAAAATCAGTTGTGTGTTTTCATTGCTTCCATGCAAATTGAAGTTATATTCTTGCTTTTGCATCTAAAAGTACAGAGGTTGCAAGATGCACAAACAAAGGCTATTGGTTGGGAAGGCAATACGATCATTAGCAAGTTGAGATTTGCTAAACCCTCACAGGTAGAAATAAGCACTTATAAACAAAAACATTATCTAAAGGTGAAGCTTGCTCAAAAAGGTCTTGTTCTCAAAAAGGCAAAATCAACAACCCTTGTTTCTTTTTGTCAAAATTTGATGATTTTCAAAGAAGAAGATTTGCTAATACCTCTTGCGCCATGATTAAAAATAGTCCCCATAATATGGTTGGAGGATATCATCTACATGTTGAATATGATGATGAGGATCTTCAAGAGCCCACATTTTCTAGAAATGGTTCCTTGGATATGGTAGAATTTTGTTGCTTGCATGTTGAAAATAATAATGAGCACATTCCTCAATCATCTGATCTAACAACTTGCCTTGCTATATTTCCCATCGAAGGAGAACTTGGCGGTGACCAATAAAATAAAAGCCTTCCAAAGGTTTTCTCATTGCCAGAAATTAAGTCTTTTCAATTTGAAATTCCTAATGTTGTTTCAACCACTAGTGATAATTAGTAAGAACATGAAGACTCTTTAAAAGATTTTTCTTTTCCAAAGTTGGAATCTTTTTTACATGATATTGATGATATACACTCAACCAGTAGCCTTGATCAAGAAGGTGTAAGAAATCAGCATGGGCACAAAAGGATTGATAAGGAAGGGATAAAAGGCATTCTCTTATTTGAAGGACAAGTGGAATGTAAGACTTTCCTATTTGATTGCACATCACACCAAGGAGAATATTTTCAGCCCAAAGCAATGGATACTCATGAAGAGATTCCAAAGGACTCAATCTCTTTTTCTAAAATGGAAGATAGTATGAGTGTTCATGATACAAACTGACTCATTGAAAACTAGATCAGATTGTCACAACCAAAATCCTATGGAATAGAATGGTTGTTTGGATCTAACACATCATTCCAAATATCTGCCCAATACATGGTAATCATATCCTTTCTCATATTTGTTACATAATGGCTTCTTGGAGTCATGCATTTCATTTTTCATCCTCTTTTTTTGTACCGGTACATAATTTTCTCAACCGGTTAATGGCTTTCCATAAAGTAGTTAGGTGCATTCTTCAATGTATGGGTTGCTTGCCCTATCCTTTGTACCTTTGTACATAATTTTTATTGTGCTCAGGTATAGCTTGCTTTGTTGCACTACAACATTTGGGGTCAAATTCTGATAACAATTTGTGATGGTGGTGTCATTTGTGGTCATTTTCATTTTTTTTTACAAGTGTCTCCGATGTCTGCATCATAATTGTGAAACCCTCGCAAGCATAAAACAAAAAAAAAAAGAAAACATGACAATCATTTTCTATTTGTTTTGATTTTGGAGAACTGCACACGAAAGAGGTGGAGAGCTCCGAATGAGGGTGGAGAGTTGTGAACGGTGTCGTGGCCCTTGTGATTGGTGCATTTGGTTGGTGTGCCCTTGTGATCTTTGCATTTTGTTGACATGCCCTTGCTCTGTGATTTCTTTTTTGTGTCATGCCCTTGATTTGTGATTTCATTGTCGTGACGTGCCCTTGCTTTGCAATTTCATTTCCATGTTGTTCCTTTGTGATCCATGTGCCCTTGCTGTGTGATTTTCTTCAAGGGCAAGAAGAGGTACGCATGTAAATATTTTTTTCTTTTCCTAGTAAACATTTATGTCTTTATATTTCCTTCTAAACATGCATCTCTTTATATATTGAGAGAGATCTTTTTTCAAGGTGCTTATTACATATGTGATCCAACTACATACATATTCCAAAATCTAAATAATAAAATAATAAAACTCACTCAACCCGTGCTAAGTGACTTAACTCAAGATCCTGCACAAAAATAATTCAGACCACAAAAAATGGGCATAGTTCACAATTTTTTTTACAAAAACATATCATAACAGATATTTTTAGAAAGAAACAAGCCATAACCTAGTTAAATTGGTCTAACTTTGTTCATTAGCTGGGTTGATTACAAATTCCTGTAGAATTGTCATCAGATTAGGTACAATAAAATGAACAATCAATATTATCAAAAATGATCTAGCTGCATATATATTCTAGAATCCAAATAATAAAACAATAAGACTCACTCAACCCGTGCTAAGTGACTTACCTCAAGATCCTAAACAAAAATAACGCAAACCATGAAAAATGGGCAAAGTTCACAAGAAATTTTACAAAAAAATATCATAGCAAATATTTTTAGAAAGAAACAAAGCCATAACCCAGTTAAATTGGTCTAGTTTCTGATTAGCTAGGTTGATTACAAATTCCTGTAGAACTATTATCAGATTAGGTACAATAAAATGAACAATCAACTTTATCAAAAATGATCTAGCTGCATACATATTCTAAAATCCAAATAGTAATAAAATAAAACTCACTCAACCTGTACTAAGTGACTTACCTCAAGATCCTGCACAAAAATAATGCAGACCATGAAAAATGGGTAGAGTTCACAAGAAATTTTACAAAAACATACCATAGCAGATATTTTTAAAAAGAAACAATCAATAACCCAGTTAGATTGGTCTAGTTGTTGATTAGTTGGGTTGATTACAAATTTCTGTAGAACTATCATCAGATTAGGTACAATAAAACAAACAATAAAGGGCATAATTCAGATCATGTGTATTATAGCTTTTTAACACATAATCAAATTTTTGGTAGGTTCTATTCTAATTCAGGTTGGAAAATATTTATTTCCAATTTGAAACTCTCAATTCAAAGGATTAATACTATTATTGATAGAGAAAACTTCATATTAGATTAGGAATCTTATCTTCATGATTTGTTCCTATAAAAACTCTTGACTTTCATCGAATACCTCTCCTTACATGTGCAGATTTTTCTGTATACAATATTATTAAGATGAAGGATTTGTATAGTAATCTGATTAGTTTTCTATTTACAACATATTCACTATATATGGTTGAAACCACATGGCTTTGGTTTCTAAGATAAGCACTATCTTTCCTTCATTTAGAAGAAACAACATAATCTTGTGCATTATAGTTAGGGATAATTTTTTTAGTGATGTAGTATGTTTGAGACTACTACTCCCAAACATAACTATCTCCCCAGAAATGACTATCCTTGGATATTTCTCATTATATCTCAATGTATTCTCTCTCACTGAGAGTCAATTTTTCTATGTTTCTAGCTTATCTTCTAGTATGGATTTTAAGCTTAGTCTCTTTGATGTCTTGTTTTTTTTAGAGTTAGATGATAGTTTTCTATAATTATTTTAATCATATAGAATCTATTCTTTAAGTTTTGTCCTTTCTTCATCATGGACCACATTGACTAAATGATAAAAAGATCGACATTCATAATAGATCAATTTGGATAGTATATGGGGATATTTGCATCCTAGATTGGAAACCTTCCCCTTTTTTTGGTCTATCATGAGGGTAAAAACCCTTAGTATACACTAGAAAGGGAATGCTTCTTGTCCTTGAATATACTTCTCTCATAAAGATTATTTATCTTTATGCCCTACATTAGATATGAAGGTATTGTGTGTATTAAGATTCTTGGATAACCATCCATATTTCTAGAAAATGATTTTACTTTATTTAAAAGTTAGTTTGGACTATCTTATATACTTTAAAAAAATTAATCCTTAGTCACTTTCAACCTTTCAATTCTTTGGGTTTTGTTTCACTTTTTTTTCCATTTTGAACATGATATCTGTATAATGCACAATCGATATATTTATATGATATAGGATCAATTTAAATTAGGTCCAAGTTTGGAAATCAGCATTAAGCTTCATGGACCTACGTATGAAATAGTATTTGATGGGCGTATAGTATAAATCACAATCAAGGAATTTCATTCTCTATGCATTTTTTGGTCCTTAGAGTAGTTTATAAAAAACTAGGAAAGGAGTTCATTTTTAATCTTGACAAATAAAGAGTTCCCTTTGACATTGCATCAATGTTCATTGCAATGGTCTATATGGTCAAAGACCACAAAGAACAATTCATAACTCAATAAATACAAACAATCAAGGCTTGTGCTCTTAGGAGGAGGATCAAGGATAGGTCCCCATCATCATGGTAACCACGCACAACATGAAACCCAAGATCGTGATTAAGGACTTCAAACTCATGTGGATGAACTAGGTGAGATCACCTCCCTAACATGGCTATCAAAGTGAATGTGATGGGGACAAATAATAATAGCCCAACCCATTGGGAGTTAGCAAGGTAGATCTAATATCAACACCATGTTCTTGCTTCTGAGCTAATAGTTCTTCAGGTGCATTTTCTTGTAAAACATTAATTTTGTTGAACAATTGTAAACTCTTAGAAAATGGATTCTTCTTTTCTATTATCATTAACGAGCTTCCCTTAAACAAAATCAGAATGAAGAGGCATAAATACACTTAATTTTTCTTTCAAAACCATATGTGCATATATAAACATTAAGTACACCATGCCCAATATTTTTGTAGACATACACATTAATTACAAGGGAGTTTGATCAAAATAGGGAGGCAATCGCTAGATTGTTGTCTAACTTTCAAAGATCTAGCGATGACAAATGTTATTGTCCTTACAAGTGTTGTAACAACTCAAAGACAAGAAGAATCAAAATCAAAATAGCTAAGAGACATTGTTGGGAGAATGGTCACACTAAAGGAGGGTTTGATCATCCATTGGTAAGTTGTTTGTTATATTGTTTTCACAATTAATATACATATGAACCACAAAACATGGGTTTGATTATCATCATTTTTATATAGGTTGATCTTCCTAGGGTAGTATGTGATATGGACCAACACATCTTGGAGAAACATGGAGGTGTGAGTATTGAAGGAGAAGATCATGATCCCATGGAAGATGACGATCATGCACCACAAAACACATTTGAAGATGATGGTACAAATGCATTGATCCATGACATATTTGGTACTAGCATTACTAATGTTGCTATTGCTGCTACTGCTGCTAATGATGAGGATGACATTGAGGCTGTCCATGATATACCTCTACTTGAGAAGGAAAACATGACCCTTTATGAAGAATCCCAATCAAGTCTCCTCTCTATTGTAGTGTTGTTGGTGAATTTGAAGGTTATGAATGATTTATTCAACAATACAATGTCATGTATGCTAAGGTTTGTGATATATGCCATTATAGTCTATAAAAGGTGAAGTATGTACTATTAAGATTGTATAAACTAATGACTAATATTTTTTGTTGTAGATTGATAGGTGACTATTTGTTACCACCATCAAATGTTCTCCCTCGCTCGTACTGAGAATTATATGCCGCTATGAAACATATTGGAATGAAGTATCAATCAATAGATGTTTGTCTTCAAGATCATGTAATCTATAATTAAGAACACAAAAATGAAACATAATTCCTTGAATGACATACGAGCATATATCGAGATGACCAAGTGAAAAAAAAGGTGCCTCGCAAGGTTTTTAATTACATCCCCATGATTTCGTGTCTTAAATGATTATTTAGGTGTAGTAGCTTGACATAATTTATGGATTACCATGCACACAATAGAAGTTGAGATAACCTCAAAATTTCAGGCTTCCTTTGGCAAGTGACGATGTTAATCTATATGGAGAGATGAGATCTGTTTACTCAGTCTAGCCTATTTTTGTTATCAACAATAACCTTCCTCCATGGATGTCAATAAAGAGGGAGCACATTATTTTGGAAATGATTGTTCCAAGTATTTAATTATTTTATCTTTACCTACATGTAATTATATGTCTTGGAGTGAAATGACCACAATAATTACCTAACATTGTTCATTCAACTAGGTAAGTACCAAGTTGAATGAACATATTTAATCCATTTGTATCATTATCTTGTAGGTCTTTGAATAAAGGGAAAATTTGTATCTCCAATGTGTGGTCCAAAGATGAAATCCCGTCATTCCAAAACTTTAAGAAACCATGTGTTTGATGAGAATAGGCATAGTTAGCCCCAGTGTTTGAATAGGTGCATTGAACATGGGAATTAGCTACCCCTAGGTGTATGTGTTCTTATCACTCGGTTATTAAAAATATCCCTTGGTCTCATAGTAGTGGAAGAGGCTTTCAACCCATAATACTAGAACCTTATTGGTATCACAGTTGTAGAAAATGAAATTGGAACCGAAACCCTTACAATGAAAGAAGTATAGGAATATATAAATAGGAAGAAACTCCTAGATAAGATTTGATGATGCCATGGGTCCACTTGAAACTCTTCTTTCTATTGCTATTGACACTATCTCTTCTCTCTTTAACTGAAAATAAAATCTCATCACCATCATATAATAGATTTGCAAAATATCTTCATAAAATGACAAGAAACCCAACTTTGTTGGAGGATATCAGATAAGCAGGAGTCTTTAAGTTAATTCTATTTGTCTTCTATTGCCCATCTCAAACTTCTTTCTGTCGGCAAAGCCTTGATATGTGCAACTGCTTTCCAAGACATTCATTTCTTTCTTGGTGGTTATTTTGCAAATCTAATTTTATCTAATTTTCCACCACCTTACTCTACCTGAAAATTAGATGTCCGTCAAAACTATGTAGCTTGTGCATCAACTCATCCCTCTTGGCTCTTTTTCCTTACTCGAACTCTACAATCTGAGTAGATAAAACCAATTTTTTCTACCACCTTAGTCAAATCTTCAGTTGACTACCCAGTGAGCTATGTGTCACCATCAAATAGGTTGGACTTTCTACCTTGTCACCTTTTCGTAACCTCGTAGCTATCTTTCCTTGTTGACCATGCTGAACTACGATGTTGCAAATTCTCCATTCTAACTATGATCATGCCTTCAAAACAATTTATGCCTTTATCATTCTAACTATTGTGACCATGCAAGATAACTCATTCTTAGTTGTTTGCTGCTTTACAACCCTTTTCTATAACTGCTACGCTTAGCCCACAATGTTGCTACTTTTCTTTGTTGTTGCTTCACAACAATTTACCCATTAATCTCATCTCTAGCTACGACCACGTGACGAGGGCATCCTTAACTATTTTCTTGACTGCCAGAAGGCTTCACAACTTCACAACCACAAAATTAACTGCCAACATAACCATGCAATGGCGCAACAAAGGCCTTATACTCTGTGATTAACTTTTCCTTTATTTCACAGTTTCGCATCCTCATAACTTAACCATAGGTTTAACCCTGCAAGGATGTGACTAAGCCTTTTGTCACTTCACCATACTAACTAGAGTTAAGCACTAAGCTATGGAAATACTGTGATAGATGAAAAACTTGACTACATGGTAACCTTATCATAGCTTTACAACTTGCCCTAGATTATACCTATCTGCCTTTTTGAAGGAGCCAAAACTATCAAACTTTATCTAACTTTACCAAAAATGCAACTCCTTCAAAAACTTGGACATTATCCTCTCTCATTTTACAATCATACGAATGGCATAAGAATGCTTACCACATGGAACCCTTTGATTTGTTGGATCTGCTACCTCTACTCTGTCAGCAAGCTCTCACCATATGTCAACCTCTCGCACCTTCATAGTCTTAACTCGTGACCATACTTTAACTCTTATGAACATGCGATTAGTTGTATTTCTCATCATCTCTACTCAAACCTTTGGTTTGCACTAACTCCCTATGACCCTGCGACTACCCTTACCACTTTATAGCCCTTTCAAAACCTCACAGGGTTGCGGTCCTTAATTTCATTTATCAATATCACCCTATGACTATGCAATCAAAAGACTTCATGCAATTCTTAGTCATGTCTACCAAGTCATGACTTATTCTCTTTACCACTTAGTTACATCGTGATTGTGCAAGTTAAAAATTCTTAGCCAATCACCTAGTTGTAGTCCATAAAATGGATACTTCTCCTAACTATTTGACCAAGCAATCAAACACCCCTTTGGTCCTTGTAACTACTTTCGCTAGGTTATGGTCTACTTTGACTGACTTCCATGTAACATCATGATTGTGCAATTATATACAACCTTCCATACTAATTGTTTTGCTAAGTCCCTGACTTCCTAGCTTAGATTATTTAAATGTGTGATTGTGCAACTGAAGGATTTCATGATTGCTTTTGTGTTTGCCAAGTCACGAATTACTTTCTTTACTATTTACCTAGCATTGCAACTGCATGACTAAAACATAACTCAACATAAACCCATGCAACCATGCAATCCATTGAACTTAACCATCTTCTTAACCTTAATCACACAATTGCAACATAAACTATTACCTGTTACTTAACCCTTCAAAGCCACGACCAAAACAATCACTACTTCTTCGCAGGATTAACCATGAGTTATCTTAAACCTTCTGCGATGTCACAAACATGTTGACATTCCAATCATGTTTTTTATTTGTGACATACACTTATTCAGTTTGCAAGTATCTATCGAGCATATTGTATAGTTAACAGTGTTAACCAAGCATTTCAGTTGCTACTGAGTTATATAGTTGCTACCAAGTCCTTTGGATAGATTTCAATTTACATTGAGTAGTTACTACTATGGTGATGATCAACAGTGTACACCGAGCATCTCAGTGTATGTCAAGTTTACCAGTGTAAACTGAGGTGTGCAGTGCTTACCGAGTTCATAGTTGATATGATGTGTGTCTAGTCTTAACTAAGCTACTTAGTGTTAACCAAGTGACTCAATTTATACTGAGCTCGTAGTGATAGCATTGACCAAGCTATGCAGTGTGAATCGAGTGATTCAGTTTATATGTCGAGTTTCATAGTATTCATCGAGTCACCAGTGCAAACCGTGTTCAAGACTACTTAGAAGTGATCAGTATGGACCAAGTTTCTATGTCTACTAGGTGCATGATGATGCCAAGCATTGGTAGTGGATGCCAAGTATTAGAACCTCACCGAGTTAGTCTTCAGAACGCGAGTTTCTACATTTTGGCCAACTTAGTAATATTTGTGTAAACTTGTATTGTGGCTGACTTTGTAATTATGTAATTGGATTGGTATATATGTAATGTATTCTATCACATCCAAATGAATGAATGTAAGTAATGTAATAATCAAAGAAGAGAAGAAAAGAAAATTAAAAAGGCTACAATAGTATAAGGAGAAACAAAGATTTATCTATCACAACAAGATGATTTGTACACTCAGAGGAATCTCATTCAGCAAACCAAGTTGTAGATTAGAGATCAGCTACTACTTCATCTTAATAGGTGGATCAGTTAAATCCTTTAACAAGGTAGACCTAACAGTCTTGTGTAAATCTCTTTACCGAGTGCATACTTCATTGTATGTTTGTAAATCCTTTTGCAAGGTGGACCTAGTAGTCCTTATTGCTTCTAACAGAGAAAATCATCAGAAGTGATCATTGTAAGCCTTAACAAGCCAACTTTATACTACAATACTAAAGCTTGTGGGTATCATCCCGACCCTAGTTTTACCTTCTATTTGGAAGGTTTCTGGGTCACCAAATTGTGTGTCAAAAGTGTTATATATGCTTTAATGTTTTCAGTTTCTCATGCATGCAATTAGAATCAGAATATACATGAAGGATTAATTGCTAATTAAGGATTAAGTTTTATTGGTTACTAATTCACTCCTCCCCTCTCAATAACTTAGCCTTTGATAAGATTTCCAATAATTGGTATCAGAGCTTTGTGGTTCTCAAAGAAAATTTTAACAACTTGAGCAAAGATCAAAGGTAATGGAGGTATTCAGACTTGACAAGGCTATTGAAAATGAGAAGCTAGATTTGGAATTAGCTATTGGACAACTCAAGAAGGAAAAAGAGAAACTCTCTCAATCCTTGAAAAGAAGAAAAGATCTTGCAATCTAGATGAATGATCCACTCTACATTGAAGAAAGAGTTGAAGACATCCATTCAAACAATTCAGATGAAGTTGATGAAGCAATCAAAGAACTATTGGAAAAGAATAGTACTCTTCAAGAAGAAGTAAGAAAACTAAGAAGAGAGCAAGAAATTTAGTCAGTAAGATTGTGTGAAGACATTGAAGAGAAAAACAAGATAAGAGAAGAGATAGAAGAAAAGAACAATGAAATTCAGCACCTATCCCTTCAGCAGACAAACTTCATTGATCAAATCACCAATGCAAATGAAGAAATCACGAATCTAAGATCAGAGAATGAAAGATTGCAGAATGATTTAAACATTGAATGGAAAATCAATAAAAGGATGATGAAATCTCAAGCATACATGAATGACTTGAATAAGCAAAGCCATTACATACAAAAAGAAAAAGCAAGAATTGGATATACAAAAGAAGGCAAATCATCCAAGCAAGGAGCTTAAAGGAATTAAAAGCCTACTTGATGTCACTGTGGTAAGAAAGTTCATACATCAAACAAATGTTGGAGCAATGAAAAAGTAAAATTCAATTGAAAATACTACAATTGTAATTAGCATGGTCATAGAGCAAATACATGCAAAGAGAAACCAAAATTTGAAGGCAAATGTCACAAATGTAAGAAACATGGACACAAGTCATCAAAATGAAAAACAAAGATATTGAATCTAGCAGAACAGATTGTAAAAGCTATATTTAGTTGGAACTACAACACTTGGTGCTAATGTCATTACTGTGGAGAATTTAGACACATTGGAATGAATTGTGAGAAACATCACATGAGGAAAAGAGATACTACCAAAATATGTTTCATTTGTACAGAACTTGGTCATCTTTCCAAGAACTGTATGAATATTGGAAGAATTGAAGATGAAAAGAAGGTAAAAGTCGATAACATCAGAAAGTAGATGAGATAGTAATGTGTTCCAAAATATTTTGAGAATGCAAGTCCGAGCAATGATGATCAAGTCACTCAAGAATTGGGTGATTCCAGTATTTCCACTTGATCTCTCATAGGAGAACTAGAACTAGGATATTAAAGAAGACATCTAACATCAATTCCAATTGACAAGACAAAAGATCCATATCAACATTCAAGATTCAAAGGAATCACCGAGTAAGAGATGATAATCACTATTGAGTTACTATCCTTATTGAGCGAGGTTGGGTTATAGACTCTACCGAGCAAGGTCAGGAGTAACTAAATTTTATGTGGTTACCGAGTCGTGGAAGACTACTAGTTACAAGTGAAGTGGATGACAATCTATCATTTGAGCAAACAATTGGACTAGGCATTTATGGTGAAATTTGATAAAAAGGGTGAAATTGAAGTCATTTCTCACCGTGGATTTTCAAGAGCTATTTGTGCGAAGAAATCTTCAAAGTATTCAAGTGATTTGAGCGAATTATTACCGAATTTTTTCATATTCTCTCAAACCCTACCGAGTGAAGATGAAATCCACCAAAAACAAGGTGAAAAGAGGCTTAGACATGTTGGTTTGTGGTGTAGAATGGAAGGCACCAGATTTCAAGATGGCTCTTGCAGTTGTAGAAACCCTAGATCTAAATGGAGCGCAGTCGCAAATCTCTCCCAAGGTACTATTGATTAATGATATCCATTTGCATTTCAAATGTGCTATACAAGATATAGGAATAGAGATGGATGAATGCTTGAAGGAGTTATGTATTTATGGTGCGTTAAAACCTGAACATAAACATCTCGAGGCAAAAGGTTTAACTCACATGCCATGGGATTTCAAAGTAAAATGGATAAGGTTTATCCTTAGTCATGTGCACAACGGTCAACTATGGTTGGAGCAACCAATTTTGATAACTAAGAAGATGATCCACAAGATCACTGGTCTCCCAATGTGGGAAAAAGCTAAAATGACTAAAACCCTAGGTCAAGTTGAACTGGAGAAGAAAACCCTTGCTCAGTGGGATTGAATGAGAATGAAGATAAGTAGTGTCACTAATATGGAATTGAAGTTTGGCATTCATGTCATCACCCACAAATCTATAGTTCGAGGAGATTGAATAGTGTATCCTATGAAGCAGTTGATTTAGCGTACAAGGTGCTCAAGAATAACCTTTCTCTTGACTTGGCCGAGTTATTGTTGAACCAATTCAACAAAAACATGGAGAGCATCAGAACTTCCAAAAACAATCCATGTAAGTTCGGTTCACTCTTGACATGTTTATTTTTCTATGTTCATAAATTCTTCCCATCAAAAGGTACTGTGCTTTGGAGAAAAGATGTACTAGTCCTTTATCAAATTAATGAGTATATTGCTAAAATGGGAGAGAATTATACAAGTATTATGGACAACTATTTTGATATATTTAAGAATAAAATGAACAACAGATTCAAGATTCTGAGGAAATTAGTGGAAGATTACAAAGATGATGTTTGTTTCATGGTTGATAGTGACAAGGTATACATTCAGGCAGTTCGACCAAGAATTACATGGGCAAAACCTCTAGGATATGAGGTCAATATTTATGAAACTAAAGACATAATTAAGGAATTAATAAATGAGCCCATTGATCCTAAGGCTACTTACTTTGGCACTTGTGATGAGGCAAAGGCTAGGATAGAATTATAGATCAAGTTCCCTTAGGTAGATAACAAGGGCAAGAAGAGTATTGCTAAACTGAAAACTAGTTCCGTGCTTTTGTTAATTGAAGAAAAAGGAGAGGATGAAGAAAATTCAAAGGAAGAAGATCCATTAAAAACAAAAAGTAAGGTAATCATTACCAAACCTTCTACTATGTTCACTAGAAGATCATCCCAGAAGAAAACAAATAAAGAAGGAGGAGACATAATTTTCAAGAGGTCTCCACCCACCTTTGAGGAAAGAATGGAAGAGTTGGAATCATGTTGTAGTACTAAAAATTTCAAGGCACTAAAATATGAGATCAGGACTGTAGAAAAACATAAGCAAATAGAAGATATGTTGATATCCAAGATGGGTAAGTGGAAGTACTCATCTGATCAGCTTACTTAGCAGATTCCTAGTGCTTTGATGAACAAGATTAAGCCAAGATGGGAGCATGCCATGCAAATTACAAAAGATATATATATATATATATATATATATATATATATATATATATATATATATATATATATATATATATATATATATATATATATATATATATATATATATATATATATGAGTAGACCCTGAGGTAGCTAATGTCAAATTTGGATGACAAGGAGGTGAAAGAATCTTTGAAGGAAAATGAAGAAAAGTTAACTTTAAGATTCAATACTTGTCTTATACCATTGAAGGATATAGAGCATGTTTTGAAGAATGCTACAAATACATGGAAGAATTTTTATCTTCTTCACAAACTGAGTGATTTTGTAGTCACAAACTAAGTGATTTTGTAGTAAGTGTAAGTGAGAAGGATGATGATGATGATTAGGAGGAGAAAGATGAAGAGGTGATTCATTTTGATAATGTAGATGATGATGAAGAACAGGGGTAGGAAGCTACTAAGGAAGACATGCAAGATTTTGAGGAGACTGACCCAGTAAAGATTTCTATAGTGGTCATTGCCTCACTTCCTCATTCTCCCAACAAAAAATTGATAACACCAAGCCCAAAGACAGCCTCAACAGGATTGATTGTGACCAGCATTGAAAGCACAAGCACTCAATTAATCTCTACACCTATCTAGCTCAGTACTTCATTGATAGGAGTGCCAAGCACTTCATCTACCAAGTAGCAAGTTCTTCCATTTACATTAATTTTGACTACACCAGGTATTCCTACTACCAATATTTCAATGAGTATAGTTTCCACTTTTTCAGCGAGTCCTACCATTTCAACAATTATTTCCATTCCTAGTATGCAAGCAATAAGTGCAAGGATAGTTGAGACCAAGCCTCAACCAAGCACAAAATTTTTGGGTAAAGGAAAAGAAAAGGAAGAGGATATAGATCTTGATGAGGAGATTTTCATTCCTAAATTGGACATCTCAAATCTAAATCCAGATCAAATACAAACTTTTTGAGAACTTCTTCAAAAGAAAGCCAAGCAACAAAGGATTAGAGAGGAAAGAAACAAGGAATTTAAGATCATTGAGGATGCTAACAATATTCTAGCAGAGGCTCTAGGTATAGAGGTTGACACTTCTCAACCAATTTTGTATTAGTTGGTATAGGCAATCCATAAATATCATGAAGATTTGGATGAATAGGATAAATTATTGTAGAAAGTTGAGAAAAAGTTTGAGAATAAGGTTTTAGAACTTATTGCTCAACAAATTGTCATTCATCAAGTAGAACTATCTACTATTTTAGGCTCTCTAGAGACCTCTTGTATTAATGTATCTTTACTTTTTTGGTAAATTATGTGATACATCAATTTTCACAAAACAAATAAGAGATAAATTGTCAAAAATCGATAAGGATCTAAAGGAAAGTGCACAAAAATTGCAGCTTGACCCAAGCTCTAGCTCTGCCCACTTTAATAAGGTCATATTTCTGATAGGTATGCAGGTAGAATTTCTCAGAGAAGAGGCAAGAATCAAATCTACATTGATAGATATTAAAAACATGATTCTCCCTAACATGGATGCACTATAGAAGCACATTGCACATTCAAAAATGCTCATCCATGACAACAACTTCTCCATTGTAGACCACATGATAGAATTGTTAGCAGAAATGCAGGTTGCATTGCACACATGCAAGGTCTTGTAAGAGAATTGGGATAAGAATTTGGCACTTATCCTAAAGGTACATTCAAATTTCTTGTCACATTTTGGCATTACTGTGTAAATAAATATATATCATAAATCTCTGGCATTAATGTCAAAAAGTGGGAGAAGCTATAAGAAGATATAAGGGGGAGAAGATTGGAGAAGATGTAAAGAGAAAATTGAAAGAAAATTGAAAGAAGATTGAAAGATTGTAAAGAAAATGTATATTGTATAAAGGGGAGAAGATGTATTTAAATGAATATATTAGATGTATAGTATACTATATAGTATTTATGGGGGAGCATTACCATATACAAAAATATATCTCTTACAAAACCAAATTTGAAAAATCTCAAAAACATTATGCTCTACTGAGTTGGGGACATAAGGTGATGGATTAAGATATTCTTGAATTCAGTTTTGACTGATAAGTGTTTTTGTCACTAATGCCAAAGGGGGAGATTGTTGACATTCTAGTCATGTTTTTTATTCGTGACATACACTTATTCAAATTGTAAGTATCTACCAAGCATATTATATAGTTAACAGTGTTAACCAAGCATTTCAGTTGCTACCAAGTTCTATAGTTTCTACTGAGTCCTTTGGACAAATTTTAGTTTATGCCAAGTAGTTACTACTATGGTGATGATCAATAGTGTAAACCGAGCATCTTCGTGTATGCCGAGTTCATCAATGTAAACTGAGTTGTACAGTGCTTACCGAGTTCACAGTTGATGTGATGCGAGTCTAGTTTTAATCAAGCTACTCAGTGTTAACCAAGTGACTTAGTTTATATCGAGCTCGTAGTGATAGCATTGACCAAACTATGTATTGTGAATCGAGTGATTCAACTTATATGCCGAGTTTCATAGTATTCGTCAAGTCACCAATGTAGACCAAGTTCAAGACTACTTGGAAATGATCAATATGGATCGAGCTTCTACGTCTATTGGGTGCATGATGATGTTGAGCATTGATAGTTGATGCTGAGTATCAGAGCCTCACCGAGTCAGTCTTCAGAACTCAAGTTTCTACACTTGGACGACTTTGTAATATTTGTGTAAACTTGTATTGTGGCCGACTTTGTAATTGTGTAATTAGATTGGTATATATGTAATGTATTGTATCACATCCAAATGAATGAATGGAATTAATATAATAATCAAAGAAGAGAAGAAGAGTAAATTACAAAGGATACAATAGTATAAGGAGAAAAATATATTTATCTATCATAGCAAGGTGATTTGTACACTCAGAGGAATCTCAATTAGTAAACCAAGTTGTAGATTAGAGATCAACTACTGTTTCATCCTAACAAGTGGATCAGTCAAATCCTTGAACAAGGTAGACCTAACAGTCTTGTGTAAATCTCTTTATCGAGTGCATACTTCATTATATGTTTGTAAATCCTTTTTCAAGGTGGACCTAGCAGTCCTTATTGCTCCTAACAGGGCATATCATCAGAAGTGATCATTGTAAGCCTTAATATGCCAACTTTATACTACAATACTAAAGCTTGTGGGTATCATCCCCACCCCAGTTTTACTTTCTATTTGGAAGGTTTATGGGTCGCCAAATTGTGTGTCAAAAGTGTTATGTATGCTTTAATGTTTTTAGTTTCTCATCCATTCAATTAGAATCAGAATATACATGAAGGATTAATTGCTAATTAAGGATTAAGTTTTATTGGTTACTGATTCATGCCTCCCCTCTCAGTAACTTAGCCTTTCATAATATTTCCAATAAATTACATTGACACTTAAATCACCATGGTAATCATCTTTCACACAGTCAGACCATTAAAACCTTTAATGCTAAAAGAAGCAATGACCATGCGATCAATGAAATCACCTATTTGCACCCCTAACGGTGCAATTATCCTCAATAGTTGCAAAGTTGTGCATACTAGGAAATGTAATTGTTTCACATAGTCACACCTCCACAAACTATTAGCATAAGAAATGGGGCAATGTTACGACCAAAGCAGTCGCAATATCACAACTTGAAATTTATAAAGGGGCAAGAAATTAAAACATATGAAAAGGACTTAGGGACATTAAAGATAAGAAATATTTCATGTATCCCTAAAACATGTCAACTTATGAATATGCATTAAAAAACATGACATGACCATGACCTATGGTTTGTATAAGGAATGACTTAATTTTGAAACCCTAAGTAGTCTAGACATAGCTTCTTCTTGATTTTCATAGGGTTTTACAAGATTTTAGGTAGGGTAAAAAATTAGGCCAACAATGGCTCTGCCTAGGAATTCATGCCCCTTGTGGGCATGGAAAGAATTTAGAATCACTAAAGGAAGCATACCACACACCTGACAACAAAAATATCTCTAAAAAGCTTATTGAAAACAAGAAACATACTCTAATTGTATAGGGTGATGGCCCCAGGTGACCAAAACCTCTCAAAACCTCTTACCTCTATCAAACACCTCATTTTCATTCACATCTCTTTGAGGAAAGCTATAATTATCATTTCCATCAGTTTCACCACACCCATCATAATTTATTATTAGCAGATTAGGTGAAACAAAATTATTCTCAAAGTGCATATAAAAACTTGAATCACTCTCTCCATCTTGCTCACTATGAAAATGCATATTAACATGCTCTTGAATTCCAAAATCAAATTGAGGGTCTTTAATATCAAAAGAATCATGCATGCTACTAACTAGAAACACAAAGTGCTCATACTTTTCTTCATTCAAAGAGTCATATTCATCATACATTTACAACTCACCTTGTGTATCTAAATGTGAAGAGTATGTGAAATATGTTCTCTGCCCACTTGTAGTCTTATTAATCCAATTAGATTTTTTATTTGTTGAAACTTGTTCACATTGAAAAAACTACTTAGTCACCAAGTCTTAAAAACTATCCTAAAAATGCTGACACAAAATATGCTAATCATAATCATAGTCTTCATCTAACAAACTATTAGAGGGAACCTTGAACTTATCATCACATGATTTATTATCATATAAAAAATATCCATAGTCAGATTGGCAACCCTCATTGTTTTCCTCTTCATCATATGAAGCATCAAAACTTATTGCAATAATATCACCATGAGAAGAAATTGAAATAGTACCAAACTTACCTTCACTAACATCCCCTACATCTAACAAGTCATCATGTGCACAGACATTCAAGGTACTATCAGATCAATCTCCAAAGCTTGAAAAAGATGGTTCAAATTTTGTATCTCTTTCCACATCAAAATTTGGGGAAGTGACTTGACTAAATGAAGAAACAACATAAAGGAAAATATGAGCATCCTTAGAAGAACTTACATACTTTTCAAAATCATGAGCTAACAAAGCTAAAACTTCATTAGGGCTCAAGAAGACTTCCTCACAAATCTTCTCCTCTTGGCTTGATTATAATCTGGATGACATGAAAAAATAGAACCATTAGCATGACAATTTGAAAAATCAAAATCATCACTACACTCATTTTCATCATAGTAAGAATTACCTCTACTGTTGTTATACACTTCTTCAACTTCATATACACTACCACAAGACTTATTTTTAGTTACATATCCGTCTTCCTCATGCTAACTGCAATCCTCTCATTTACCTAAAGTTGAATCCTTCTCTTTGCACTTAGAAGATAGATCATCATTATTTGCAGATTCCTTACATTTATCTTGGCTTTCAACACATTTACCATCACTAGTAGAAGATATAACATGGATGCTATTGTTATCACTTTCCATCTTCTTTATGAATACTTTAGCTTGCAAAAGCTCTTGTATTCTTACAGGGGCTGGCCAATTAATTGAATCAGGCACAAAAATATCTAGGTTAGGAAAATTCCTCAGGTCTTGAAGAAAAAGGCATCTTCATGATTGCTGATTTAAACTTTATATAAACTTTCTCAACATTTAGACCCTAAGTACTTCCTACTACATTTCTTATGAAACTAACAATCCTAACGTGGATTTGCTTGTTCAACATAGCAATAGTATTAACCACAGTCTCATAAGTTTCAAAACTTGGTAGACTAACTTTAGATTTGAGATTTGATTCCATTTTATAATAAAATTTTCATCTCTTTGCTTCACTGAATAGAGGCAACCATTTATTTTCATTTAACTTTCATGAAAGGGAAACTCATGAAAAGTAAAATACTTTTTAGTGTTGATGAAAAACTTAGATATGTTGATCTTGGTATAGGTGTAAATTATTAAACTCCTTCACACTATTGATCAAAAGACATGTAGAGCCACCACCTCCTTGAAGAGGACAAATAAAATCACAACTGTGATTCACTATCTAACATTTAGATCTGAGAACAATAGATACATACAACATTTTAAACTTTAGATCAAGAATCTAATACTTCTTTTCCAGGAACCACTATCAAGAGCTTCAGATATACTCATACAAGGTGAAAGTCCTTTAAAATATACAATATGAAATCAACTAGGAAAACTAGTACATAGATACAAAGTCACCACTCACACATGTGAGAAATAAAATATAATTTGTCACTTGACAAATCTGGACCAGACCTTCAATTGCAAGGAAAATGAAAATCATCAAACCACTCTTGGAGATTTACAATCCTGAAAAAGAGAACAAACCCATGTTGTTCATTCTTGATTCTAAAAACTACAACAATTCTTAGCTGAACTGATTGATTATGAATCACTAGTAACATTTCAATTTTTGTTCAACCTTCAAAGCTATTATTGTCCTGGACAAGGTAATCACTGGGGTGCATGAAATTGAGTAAGAAACTGGAAAACGTATAAGAGACTCACTATTATAACTTTTTTCATGCATTACCTTCTATGGTATTAAATCACCTTCAAATTTAATACATCCCTAGCAGAGTCGCCATTTTTTGGCTCCTAAATTAATAGCATTTGAATAACCTAGTGATAAGAACACATACGCCTAGGGGTAGCTAATTCCCATGTTTAATGCACCTATTCAGACACCAGAGCCAACTATAAGGCTATTTACTCTCCTTCTTCTCTTCAGGTTCTGTAAGACCTAGGTGAGTGGACCTTAGATTCTTTACATGGTACCAGTGTCAAAGCATATAAATGAATATGTAAAATAGATAAAAACCTATGAATCTTCTATGCTTATGAAAAAAATCATGGATATCAAAATAGCTAATGACATAACACATGAATTTGATAAACTTAGTGAGGATAGCTCTTTTCAACTCTTCAACATGATAGGGAAAAGAAATTTGATTAATGATGTTGATATGTTAGCATAACCCAAGTATGAGCAACAAATATATGCAATCTCCTAGCTGATCAATCCCTTATCCATTGGTCATTAACTAAGTCAAAACATACACATGGATACCCAAAATATACTCACATACCTAGATATCTGATCCATCTATTCTCCTTGCAAATAGACATCTATCTTCAAAATGAAATTCATACTTATCAGATCCTCCCATGATCCCTACAATTCTGTCAATGCATATCAAACAATTTACTTGAGTCCTTGACCCAACAACAAAACATGCAATGGCATACAACTTCAAAGCCAAGCTACAACTGGACAATATGCACCTATGCATGTATCACTAGAAAATTACAAACCCATGAAGATGGAGACAAATTTTATACTGAAACTTTCAACAAAGATTTCCATTAATTTCCTTGAAACTCAATACATCAAGTGTATGCAAGACTCAAAATATATACAATAGATGACTATATAACCTAAATTCTTCAAAAGTACTACACTATTGATCATTTAAAAAAATACTAAGAATGGTGGTGGTATCACAACAAGAAAATTGGATTCATCCTTGTGATCATAGTAGTAAAGACTAGAACCCCTTGGTCTCACAGTAGTGGAAGAGGCTTTCAACCCATAATATTGGAACCTTATTGGTATCATAGTTGTAGAAAATGGAACAAGAATTAGAACCCTTACAATGAAAGAAGACAAGGAATATATAGACAGGAAGAAACTCTCGGATTAGATTTGATGATGTCATGTGTCCACTTGAAACTCTTGTTGTTGTTGTTGTTGTTGACACTATCTCTTCTCTCTTTAACCGATTAGATAACAAATCTCATCACCATTAGATAAAAGATTTTCAAAATATCTTCATAAACTGATGAGAAAACCAACTTTTTTGGAGGATATTAGATAAGTAGGAGTCTTTAAGTTAGTTCCTTTTGTCTTTTAGTGCTCATCTCCAACTTCCTTCTACCAACAAAGCCTTGATATCTACAACTACTTTCCAAGACATTCATTTCTTTCTTGGTGGTCACTCCAAAAATCTATTTTTATCTCATTTTCCATGACCTTACTCTACCTATAAATTAAATCTCCATCAAAATTGTTTATCTTATGCATTAACTCATCCCTCTTGGCTTTGTTTCCTTACTCAAACTTTGCAATCTAAGTAAATAAAACCAATTTTTTCTACCACCTCGGTCAAATTTTTAGATGATTACCTAGTGAGCTACATGTCACCATCAGGTAGGTTGGACTTTCTACCCTGTCACCTTTTTTCAACCTCACAACTATCTTTCCTTATTGACCATGTTGACCTGCAATGT
This sequence comes from Cupressus sempervirens, assembly GCA_028749045.1. Taxonomy (NCBI): domain Eukaryota; kingdom Viridiplantae; phylum Streptophyta; class Pinopsida; order Cupressales; family Cupressaceae; genus Cupressus; species Cupressus sempervirens. The sequence continues at coordinate 933,969,008 of CM053789.1, forward strand.
TGCAAATCCTCCATTCGAACTGTGATCGCACCTTTGCAGTAGTTTATGCCTTTATCATTCTAACTATTGTGACCATGTGAAATAGCTCATTATTATTTGTTCATGGCTTGACAATATTTTTCTATAATTTCTACGCTTAGCCCACGATGTTGCATTTTTTCTTTTTTGCTGCTTCAAAGCAATTTACCCATTAATTTCTTCTCTAGCTGTGACCATGTGACGAGGGCATCCTTAACTATTTTATTGACCACCAAAAGGCTTCACAACTTCACAACCATGAAGTTAACCACCAAGGTAACCATGCAATGATGCAACAAAGGCCTTACACTCTATAATTACCTTTTCCTTTTTTTTTGTAGTGTTACATCCTTAGTTTTTAACCATAGGCTTAACCCTACGAGGATGCGACTGAGCCTTTTTCCTCTTCACCATACTAACTATTTTTAAGCACTAAGCTAGGGTGATGTTGTGATAGATGAAAAAATTGACTAAATGGTAACCTTATCATAGCTTTGCAACTTTCCCTAGATCATACCTAATTGCCTTTTTGAAGGAGCAAAAACTACTAAACTTTATTTAACTTTACTGAAAATGCAACTCCTTCGAAATCCTAGACATTGTCCTCTTTCATTTTACGATCATATGACTAGCCTTAGACTACTTACCATGTACCCTTTGATTTTTTGGATCTACTACCTCTACTTTTTCAACAAGCTCTCGCCATATGTCAACCTCTTGCACCTTTGAAACCTTAACTTGTGACCATATTTTAACTCTTGTGAACATGTGATCAACTGCATTTCACATCATCACTACTCAAACCTTAGGTTAGTACTAACTCCCTGCAACTATGTGACTACCCTTACCACTTTATAGCCCTTTCAAGACCTCACAGGGTCACGGTCCTTAATTCCATTTAGCAATCTCACCCTATGACTGTGCGATCAAAGGACTTCATGCACTTTGCAGTCATGTCTGCCCAGTCGAGGCCTATTCTCTTTACTACTTAGTTAGCATCACGACTACACAAGTTAACAAATTCTCAGCCAATCACTTGGTTGTGGTTTCCAAAATGGATACTTCAAGTGATCACGTGACAAAGAAATCAAACACCCCTTTGGTCCTCATAACTACTTTCTCTAGGTCATGGTCTGCTTTGATTGGCTTCTACTTAACATCGTGACTATGTGATTACATACATCCTTCCATGCTAACTTTTTTTTTTGGTCATTGATTTCCAAGCTTAGATTGTTTAACTATGTGATTGTGCGACTAAAGGATTTCATGACTACTTTTTTATTCACCAAGTCACGACTTACTTGCTTCACTATTTACCTAGCATTATGACTGTGTGATTGAAAGATAACTCAACATAAATCCATGTGGCCATGCAATCCATTGAACTTAACCATCTTATTAACCTTAATCACATAGTTGCAAAATTAACTATTACCTACTACTTAACCCTGCGAAGACACAACCAAAGTAGTCACTGCTTTGCAAGATTAACCATGAGTTATCTTAAACCTTCCATGACATTGCAACCACACTTAAACTTAACCACCATGGTAACCATCTTTCACATAGTCACATCATTAAAACCTTTAATGTCAGAAGAAGCAATGACCATGCAATAAATGAAATTGCCTCTTTGCACCCCTAACTGCGTAATTATTCTCAACAACTATGAAGCTACGCACACTAGGACATGTAACCATTTCACATAGTTGCACCTCCACAAATTGTTAGCATAAGAAATGGACTAATGTTGCTTCCAAAGCAGTCACAACATCACAACTTGAAATTTATAAAGGGGCAAGAAATTAAAACATACAAAAAGGACTTAGGGACATCAAAGATAAGCAATATTTCATATATCATTAAAACATGTCAACTTATGAATATACATAAAAAATCATGACATGACCATGACCTAGGGTTTGTATAAGGAATTATAGAAATTTGAAACCCTAAGTAGTCTAGACATAGATTCTTCTTGATTTTCACAGGGTTTTACAAGATTTTAGGTGGGGTGAAAAATTATGCCAACAGGCACTTCCTCCACAAAAAACATAAGTATCAAAGTGCTAAAAAACATCACCTATGGAAGTTGGAATATAATATAATTCAAGTTCATCAAGGCATTAGTATTGACCACCTTCCAAAGGGACTAAAATTTTATCCCACAAAATTTAGTAGGCTTCCCTACTATAAGCAGCTATAAATTGTTCATTTGTTTGATACCATGCATATTTGAAAGAATGTAACAGAGACATTGTGGGAAATATTGGATGTAAGATGTGACAAATAAAAACTTGCCAAAAATTATAGCGGCATTCATGATTCCAATCATGCAATGAAAAATATCATTGAATCAAATAGCAATGGAGACTAGATTAATGCAAGTGTCCTTCCTTAGTTATTAACGGAGTAGCAAAGTAATGCCATAAAAGAAGTCATATGAGAAAAGAGATTTCATATAGGATTTTCTATGAATATAAGAAAATCTCATATCAAAGAAATGTGAATTTGGCCTAGGACTAAAAACACATGATTGGCATACCTTCAACAAGGTAAGTCGCGGTCTTTTGTATTTACAATATATTTGTGAAACTGCAATCAATTTTCCTTGTATTATGTTAGAAAAGAATGAAATGATCAGTTGACAATTGTTGCAGTATGTGCTACCCCTATTTCTCCCAAACAACTTTGACAATAATATCCAACAAGTGATATATGATCTTGGAAAATACATGAGGTAAGTAGTAATATTTGTTCAATATATCAAACAAGTAATATATTGTAAAGTCTCACATTTATATGTTTTTCTGTCTTGAATCCCTTGTAGGTGGTCGTCATCTAAAGAAATCCATAAAGAAGATGTAAAATTTTGGAAGAAAATAATTCCTCCACTAATGTGTGAAATGTAAAAGTGTTTACCTTCATCTTTTTTTAATGCACAAGAACACTACCTCATACACCAAGTTGAGGAGATTGAATTGTGTGGACCTGTACGACCTAGGTCAATGTGGATGATTGAGAGACACTTGAAATTTTTGAAAGGTTTGGTTCGGCAAAGAGCACTTCTTGAGGGTTCTATGATTGAGGGATATATGGCATAACATATGATGGTTTATGTTAATATCTTCCTAATCTTGCATCAAAGACCCATATCGCTTATATTTGGGGTCTCGACTCCATTAAAAAATTTGAAGGGGAGTACTTGGTGGAGAAAGGTAGATTTATAAAAGTGAAAGGTAATAAATTATGAGATTTTATTGTAGTTAATTAATTCTTGATCTTCAAAATAAATTTGTTCTAAGTCATCTATTTACGTTTGTATAGCTGCTAAAGAGTGGGATGCAATATATTTGTTTATTGCAAAGAATCAAGATTGGATGATGGTATGGATTGAATGAAGTCAATATTTTGTTCATGGATAAGAATGGGAATTCGTGTCTTCATTGGTTAAACAAGGTCATTTTAATGGAGATCCAATGTTACACAAAAGGAAATAGATTTAGCATATGGTTTAAGATATCTCTAGGTACTTATAATTTTGTTAATCAACTATATGTTTTCTAACTTGTGATGGAATAATTTATACATGTTTGACATTATTGTAGGTGAAACACCACAAGACCATGTTCTACAATGGTTATAAATTTTGCATGAAAGATTTAGATGACACAAAGAGAACTTGTGATTCTAAGATAAGTGCAGTCTTCCAGGTGACCAATATTTTATCTAGAAATGGCTTACATCCTTGACAATCTCAAAATTGATACTATGGAATTTTGGTTGATATATGACTATGAATTTAATTCTTTCAAATTAGTTCTCTTTGTCATCAAATAGTACAAACTATGACTCGATCAAAATGATCCTGATTAAAATATTATTGAGCATAAGAAAGGATTTCTAATTATTAATACAAGGTTGCTTGAGCCAGTTGGGGATGAGCCCTATGTTCTTCCAAGCCAATGTGAGTAGGTATTTTACTTAGAGGTACCACATAAATTGTGTTGGTTATTTTTTGTTAGACACGATCCAAGGGGAAGGTCGATAAAGTATAATGCGATGGAAGAAGAAGATATCAAAGAAGAGGAAGAAGTGGATCATGATCGAGAGTTAGTCGATGATGCTCCTAAAGAAAATGATGTTGTTACTGATCACAATGATGATGCTTCTACTGATGATGATGATGATGATGATGAGGATGATGATGGCGATGATGATGACAATGATGATGATGATGTTGATGATGATGATGATGACGATGATAACAACCAGAATAGTGGTGGTGATAATGTTGATGACAACGATGATCTTGATGATGAGATGGATGAAGAATAATATCAATGTATATACAAGTAAACATTTTCTATTCAATTTTTTATTTTTGAATTATTAATACAAGTAAACATTTTAAATTGAATTTGGTATATTAATACAAATTTAACTATAATATGTGTTAGGATTAAGAAAACATCTTGTATTGCAATTGCAGGGGATGCAAATGATGAGCATGTTGAGATCCAAGTTGACGGACAAGATGATGTGGTTGGACAAGGTAAAGAGAACTACAATGATCTTTAAAATATTTAAAGTCTCAATTTTTTAAAACTTAACCCTTTTATTTGTTATTACAGAGGACCAACCTTTGCAAAGGACAACGAGCGCATGTCCACCGGTGAGAAGAAATATCGACGATGACATGGATATGCCTTTGCAACAATATAGGGAAGGAAAAAAAAAGAAAAAAAGAAAAAAGAAATGATTCATGTGAACTTATGTAACTTATTTGATAATGACTGATGTTTATGTATAGATGTTTTATTTATGCTTTATTGAATATTCTAATAAATCTTATGTTTTAATGTTAATGTGAATGTTCTAATGAAACTAATGTGTTAATGAATGTTATCATGTGATAATTCATGAATGTTACATTTTATTAATAGATCAAATTAATTTTAAATGTTAATAGGAAATGTAGATGTTGGGGCTGGGGAGGGAGAGGGAGGGAGAAAATGAGCTTCTAGCCTCACATGGTTAGCCCTGATTAGTAGATAATATTAAACTATTATTGAAACCAAGTGAAGCTCAACATTAACCTATGATTGCATGACAACTAATTGTATGAATCTCTTTATTTTGACAATGCAGAAGGATGCCGTAGTCAAACTCATTTATTTATGAAATTTAGTTGTAGTGTATGAAGTATTCGAAAAAATGGCTTTATATGAGATTGCCTCAAATTATTCCTCTCTAAGGTATTCTATTGTTTCTATTTATCTGCAATCATGTTTGATTGCATTTGATAACTTTCGTTGTAAATTGGGAGACATGAAGAATTTGAATAGTGGAAAGAAATGATATTAGATCATTTTAAAGTATACATTGATTCATGAACTATTCTCATTATTTCTTTTGAGTGTGGTGATATTTTGAATAATATTACTGGGAGGAAGCAAAGGATCATAAAGTCTATATGATATGCAACACTTAATGGAGAAAGCAGGTAACATTTATAATTTCACAATTTATAATCCTTGTTGCAAATTACAATATGAAAAAGTCAAACATCATTGACTACATCTCTAGCTAGGTTTATATATGATATCTACTAATTTGAATTTTGAATTTTACTTTCAAAATACTTTGGTTAAATTATAATTTATACGTAATTATATTAGTTACTGTTTCCAAATGCCAAGTTCATCTTTTCATTTTAATATTTTATGATATTTAATACTTTTCTACTGGTCAATTTGTGGGTCATTCTACTAATTTTCTATTGTCCATGCTCATTAAACATCTTGATCACAAGAATGTGGTGTAGCAACCTTAAATGCAGATTAATATCATTGAAATTTTGGCTATCCTTGCACAACAATCAAAATCAAAATCTTCTGTAGCAATGGTTGGTGCCATGTTTGATCTAGCAAGGCATTTGCTCAAGAGCATGAATTTTACTTACGAGGCTTCCAATATCAGTGATGATATAAACAACTAGAACAAGACTTTTCAAGCTACAATTGAAGAGTGTTTGGTGTAATTTGCAAAAAAGGTGATAAATTTAATAGTTCTTTTCCTTTTTTTAATGTACAAGTTGTTAGACGACACATATGAAATTAGTATTAAATATCCACTAATATGTAGAGTTGGTCAATATAATGCAAAGTTAAACTTGTTTAGATACAATCCTAAAGAGGTGCCAAGAAATTGTCTAAAATATTGCTTCTCCTATAGATGATGGATAATATGTTCTCCACAATCCCTCTTCCTCAAATTCCTATTATTATGACAACAAATTTGCCACCAAAATTATTTCAAATCTCATAAAAATTCCATAGAAACTTCTCACGATACTCTCTTCAAAATGCTTTGTAAATTTGCATTGTCCTCTATACACTCATAAATCTATCCATAGAAGCCTTCATATATGCACTTTATCTTTTCTAATAGATCCATATTAATCTTGTGTGTGCTTCCCGATTCACAACCCATGCTCTTGCCAATATCATAATCTCTTTTATATCTCGATACCTTCATGAAAGAATGCAAATTTTTTATCAATAAAAGGCTATAACTAGTGTTTATATTATATAACTAGTAAAAAAATGATAATTACAAGGATGAAATACATTCTATATGAGTAGAACATCTTTTTAAGCATCCTTGGAGAATAATTATCTAGTGTTATCTAGAAAAAATTTCCACAAACTCAATAAGTGATTATCCTCCAAAGAATAAGAGAAGGAAGATAAATTTCAAACAGAGGATTATCATTACATGTATTCAATAGAGTAGCAACATTGTGTACTTCAAAAATATAAAATTAATTAATATTCACTATTATTAATAGATTTTCCCTACTATAAATTGTGTAACAATATTATAATCATGTATGTAGTAGCCACAACAAAGAGATACATTCAGTTATTATCTCTATTGCAAGCAAAAAAATTAAGAGAATTTGAAACAAAAGAGTTTTAAAGTCACACTTTCCTAAAAATGTACACTAGAGATAGATCAATCACATTTGTAAGAGGCATGATCATTAATTGTGCTAAAACTATGATGACCATAAAGTGTTGAATGAGGATTCTCTATCTATGGAATTCATATTTTGCCAGCTGCATATAGCAATTGGAGAAAGCTGCCCATTAACTCACCATAACCAAAATGCACGTAATTTGATCCCAATGTATAAGAAAAGAAATGCATGAGAAAAAACACAATATATGACCCAAACAGAGGACAAAACTAACATCAATAGAAAATTTAGAGCAGTATTTGCACCTCTCAAAATTGAGCATACCACTAAACCTTCAAAACTACAAATGCCTTGTGGGACCTAGAGTTTTCTTCTTGATTGTTGAATCTTAAAAATTTCTTAATGGAATTGAACTTCTTATTTTCATAGCATATTTTGGTGTACTTATATATTTAGAATAATCACTCTACTATATATCAAACTTCCATAATAGAGCTAAACACACACTAAAGACTATTGATCACTAAAACATGACTATTCAACATAAAGATATATCAAACTTTCCCAAACATAAAAAATGGAAAGAAATGTTCGTCATAATAGAAATGAACACACACTAGCGATAGTTGAAATTTATACTTGAACATATGATTACAATAAAGGATAGCAGTCAATAATATTTTGATCCCCTCCCAAACTGCATTTATGGGACTCATCTAAAAACTAAATGTGGCTGAAGCTCTATTCTTAGATAGCATGTGTAATGTCCCCAATCAGGACATTAGGGTTTTAATTCTGATTGCGCATATATTTTCCCTTTTTTCCTCTGTATGAACCTCACAATCCTCTTATCTTTATAAAATTTGATATGATACCCATCTCAATATTTGATATTATATAAATATGTATATGTATGTACATTTCAAATAGTCATGTCCTCCCATTAACATTAATCATATTAATGATAATATAATTAATTATATATTTAAATTAATAAACTTAGTTAAATTAATTAATATCATTATATATACTATTGCAATTGCTATATTATAATATATATTATTTTAATAATATATTAACTATATATATTATAATACTTTATATTAATAGTGTTTTCATATCTTAATTATTATAATATCATAATATTATTATTTATTTATAATTATATTAAATTATCATTTAATTAATTTCTTACTTCCATATTGTTATTATAATGTGATATTATTACTTATAAAATATTATTACTTTAATTCTTATTTATTATTTAAATTATATGTTGGAGTGGGGACATCACAGTCCCCCGCTCTCGAATTTTCTTGCCCTCAAGCAAAATCTTTCATACAAAAAAAAACATATTTGCATTCAAAAAACAAGAGATATTTATGAAATATGAATGAAAACACAAAGCATACACGAAGTAGACACGATGCAGACAGATGAAGACACGGAGCAAACATGATGCAAACACATCATACATTATTTTTCACAATGAAGTAGAGCAAAGAGAATAATTTATGAAATATACTTCCCAATATGCTTTTTGATCATAGATCCTACAACACAAACAATTATTAGCATGTACGCGTATATAATAGCTTCAAAGAAAAGATTAGTCATGATAAATTAGTCCTGAACCAATATCCTACCAAGCCCAAGAGCAGAACTTTGGCCCTCTTGGCATTGATGGCAGCCATTAACATCCATCAAGGTGGTGTGCTTGGAAAATTCTCAACTGAATAGAGTTGACATGATGTCAAGTCTTTAATCAATCTAAGCCCAAGAGCGAAACTTTGGCCCTCCTGGCATTGATGGCAGCCTGTGACATCCATCAAGGTGGTCTACTTAGGAGGTAGTCTTACTCTTCTTAAATATCCTACCTAAGCCCAAGAGCGAAACTTTGGCCCTCTTGGCCTTGATGGCAGCTTGTGACATCCATCAAGGTGGTCTACTTAGGAAAACTATCAAGTCTTTAATAAATCTAAGCCCAGGAGCAAAAATTTGGCCCTCCTGGCCTTGATGGCAGCCATTGACATCCATCAACGTGGTCTACTTAGATGGTAATCTTATTCTTCCTGCCTAAGCCCAAGAGTGGAACTTTGGCCCTCTTGGCCTTGATGGCAACCTGTGACATCCATCAAGGTGGTCTACTTAGGAGGCACCAACAATATATCTTTCTTATTTGTTTTCTCACATCCTTTACTATATTTCCATGTTGTCCCATTGTTGTCCCTTTCAAAAATCTTGTTTATTTTCATTAGAAAATTCCCTAATTGTTTGATTATGACCTATTAACTTGGTCAATTAATCTCATTCCCTTATAACTATTCAATTATAAGAATGAATAATAGATACTTGAATGTTGAATAATCATCAAAAAGACTAATAAAAATATTTGATGAAAATATACGAAGAAAATAAATAAGTTACCTCATTACCCATATGTGTCTTCATGGTCTTCTTAAATCTTCTCCATTCACTTGGCTCCCTTTTTAGTTCTTCTCATATGATAAAGCTCACTATCTTATCTTAATGAAAGGTTCTTTATTTTATTATTATTATTTTTTCATAATCTTCTTCCTTGATCTTTTTTAGAATAGATACTATTTGATTACCTTCTTTAGATGTATTATGATGATATGTGTATCTACACTTTATTATTTTTTGATGGCTTCTTCGGATAATGTAAAGGAAATCAACTTTCACCAAAAAAATTCATTAGTCTCCACCCTATCAATATCAAAAAAATAGTACATGTCCTCGTTGGTGAGTCATCCACCTTGTAAATATATAAGGCTGATCTAAAGAAATGTTCTTTGCCCTCATTAGTGATGGCAGAGAAAGCCTTCTCAAAATCTGCTCCATTGCATCATGATCCAGATCAATATGAGTATCCTCCTCATTTTCATTATAATTATTATCCTTCTCATTTGCATCAATAGTGCGAGTTGAAGTATTTGGCTACTTTACACATTCAGTACTAATTGCACCATATCTCTCTTGAAATATCATTTAAAAAATTGAAAGCAGAACATCTGTGCAACACGCAAAAATTAGGGTGCACCAGTGAGAATTGAACTCTGCATTCCATCCCACCATTTTGTCAAAAATTTTCAAATGATCTATAATCCAACCCAAGACCGATCTGTCTACCTCCATTATTTTTCTTATGTTTTAAGATGTTTGGGTGTTTTTCTTAAAACATAAATAAATGAAATGATATTATATATTATGGCTCGTACTCATCGATTCAAACAATTAGAAAATAAATTATTGCATGTTTGAAGCTCCAAAGATGATAGGACTGGTGATTTGAAATAATCATAAATGGTTGAAAGATAATATTACAGAGATATATATAATTGCAAAAGAGGCTTCGAGTAATGCTTCTAGATCTTATGGATCCACAAGCTCATATATTGATTTAAATAGCAACATATGTAATGGTTTATACATAATGCACTAAGTATGGCATGGGAAAGAGTTTTCCTCAATAATATGTATCCTAATCTAAGCTACGATAGATTCAACAATGTCCTAAAGAAAAAACCAGTTACCCACAATAATGATATGCATTTTTAGAGTAGTGGAATAAAATTTATTTCAGTTTGTGTACTATGTTGGGATGAAAAATGCAATGACACTCTTTGAGAAAGTTCATAGAATTGCATTCAAATGATGCATTTAGATGTAGAACTACACTTATATGGAAAAGATGTAAGTGTAAGTGCAAACAAAAAATCATTTGTTGTAATTGTTTTTTCCTCACTGATAAAGAAACAGTTTAGACTAGAAAGAGCACTCGCATATATCTTGTAACTGTGATGAATATAGAGCGAGAATAATCTTCAAAAATAATCTCAATTTAGTTATTATGTTTTGGTATGGCGAAGACAAGTATATTTCTTTATTTCTTTTGATCTGAACATGTTTGATTCTGTATGGTCTTGAATTTATCCATTGATTAAACTCAGATCTTTGTGTAATATTCTCACAGGATGGCAAGATCGAAGCTCTAATACCACTTGTAATGTCCCCAATTAGGACATTAGGGTTTTATTCTGATTGCGCATATATTTTTCCTTTCTCCTCTGTATGAACCTCACAATCTTCTTATTTGTATAAAATTTGATAATAATTTGATATGATACCCATCTCAATATTTGATATTATATAAATATATATATGTATGTACATTTCAAATAGTCATGTCCTTCCATTAACATTAATCATCTTAATGATAATATGATTAATTAGATATTTACATTAATAAACTTAGTTAAATTAATTAATATCATTATATATACTATTGCAATTGCTATATTATAATATATATTATTTTAATAATATATTAACTATATATATTATAATACTTTGTATTAATAGTGTTTTCATATCTTAATTATTATAATATCATAATATTATTATTTATTTATAATTATATTAAATTATCATTTAATTAATTTCATACTTCCATATTGTTATTATAATGCGATATTATTACTTATAAAATATTATTACTTTAATTCTTATTTATTATTTAAATTATATGTTGGAGTGGGGACATCACAGCATGGCATGTGCAGATTTGAAAACTCTGGAGCATTGCATTTGTTTCTACTACTATAGAACCATATTTAGTAGACCCAATATTGTTGTTTTAAAATACATTGGTCAATTTTTCTAGGATTTTTCTCATGTCATGACTTCATATAGAAAATAAAACAATGGAACTTAGACTGAGTTGTGTATAGTATGAAATCTATCTCGCTATCCACTCAAATACTTTTAGTCAAGAACTAAGTAGAATGGTGTGGAAAACAAAAAAAAAAAGTGGTAAAGTGTGTAGAATTTAGATAACAACAATATCTAAGGAATTCAAGATTAGAGAAGTGATAGTCATTTCTTTTCTAATAATTTAGGATCAACTGCTTTGTCATGGATGGAGGAAGGTGCTTTAACAATCATTCCTTTTCTAACAATTTTTGTGGAGTTCTAAATAATCTTCTTAACCACATGCATGCCTATATTAGTCAGTTACAACTAAAAATGAACAAATAAAAAATAAATATATCTAGCAAATATTTAACTTTAGTACAACATATATGTATAAGCTTGAAGAAGAGATGAACAACATTGTACTTGTGCCCTTTCCATATGATAATTTAGACATTTCTAGTCCTTGGGATACCACTTTCACCATTGGCTAAATATTGAAATAAGAGTATTGCATTTTGATTAATTTTTGTTATATGATTTCAATTAAACTTTGTTGAATATTAGTTTGATCTATGTTCTATTCAATGAGCCTTGTCACAACATACTAATTCAGAGATGGAATATACATGCTCGTAGAGTTAAAATCTTAGCAACCATGGGAAAAACCACACCAATAGAGAAATATGAACCTCCAAAAAAGAGACAAGCAAGGAAGACATACATCCCCCATTGAAACACTAATAGGCTGAGTGGACAGGACATCACAAGGACCAAGGAAAGGAGCTCTAGCGACACTATCAACAACAACAAGAGGAACTCAAACCGCAATAGAAGAAATAAGAACCATCACAAAAAGTTCTTGAATCATGTGATCTTCTACATAATTTTGTTAGTTATTAAGCATGATTTTAAGATCATACTCACAATATGTTGGTATACATTACTTAGAGGCAAGTGATTCTTGTAAAACACTTCACAAAATCACATGCATTGCTCATTGATTTTAGGGGATACTTATATAATGCTATGTATTAAATATTTTCTATTGAAATCAACTATTATAAAAAGATAATAAAAGAAAAATAGATTTAGAAGAAAATATTTAAAGTAGATCTTATGCAATTTAGGACATTTACAATGTTAGGTAGACCTACAGGAGAGTAAACAAAGTGTGCTTGAGAAGGAGGAAATTTTTGCTACATGAATGAAGTTGCGCCACATTGAAAGGACCTTATAAAAGAAATGTTAAGAAATAAAAAGGTGTGGTAAATCCCTTGAGAAATGTGTAGATAATTAAATACAACACAATATCTCATCATGTGTCAAGACATGAGATATAACAAACATTGAATGATACCACAAGGAAAACTTATGAGGAACATGTTAAAATAAAATAAAATAGTTCTTTGTTAGAAATACATTTTACTATGTTGATCACATGTGTACACTATTTAGCACAAGTCATGTAGTTTCCTCTTTGGCCCCTCTCACTAAGATTGTGTTTGACATTCTTCTAAGTTGTCTGATTGATATTGCTTTTGCTCAAGCATTTCACAGAGTGTTGCATTTCCATTTCCTTTTTATATTACTATATATAAGAAGCCCAACATCATGATTATTTCTCCATACAGGAAGCCATGGATTCAACATACATTTTGTGTCTAGCATTAGTTTATTGAGGACTTGACATGAAAGTAGGCAGACCACCACTAAAAGGCCACTTGGAAACATTTGGTAGTGGTCCATCTATTTTCATGTCAAGTCCTCAATAAACTAATGTTGCTCACAAAATGTATGTTGAATCCATGATTTCCTACATGGAGATACAATCACAATTTTGACCTTCTTATCTATAGTAATATAAAAATAAAATGGAAATGCAACACTATCTTTGAAACACTTGAGCAGAAGTAGTATCAATTAGACAACTTAGAAGAAAGTCAAACAAAATCTCCGTGAGAGGGGCCAAAGAGGAAATTACATCACCTACTCTAAACAACATACATGTGTGATCAACATAGTAAAATGTGTTTCTAACAAATAAGAACAGATTATTATTTTTAACTATTTTAGTAGGTTGTCACAATTGCAACAACTTGGTCTAACAAAATGTTGTTGGACCAACATCATTGCCATCACATATTCATCACACTTGCAATGGATAGATCCATGACACTACTATCATATACCATTAAACTTGTGACAAACATTCTACCAAATGAATCTTGGCCTTAGAGCGTGGGCATCACTATTATGATGGCATTATGAAACTATAAGATGTCATGATTGCAATGATGGCCTATTACAACTACGACAATGTGACGATGACCTCTTGGCCTTTCCTTCTACCGATATGTGATGACTTTTTTTTATCACAATTGTGATAGAGGAGTACACCATCATAATTTGTGATGCCAAGAGTCTGATGCCCATTTGACATGAACAAATTCTTGGTACTATTGCTTGGGTGATGGTTGACCATAGTAATTGCGACAACCTATCATCACAATTCGAGTCCAAATGTAGTAGTGTTGGTTTTGGTTTTAGTTTTTCTCTTTTGTGGCATTGGTAATTTAGGTGTTTGGTGTTCCCTATTCTCCTACTCTTCCCCTCTTTGCAAGTAGTCACATTGATATCTATTGTATGTTGACTCTATTTTCCTAATGACCAGGCACTGGTCTCCTACCAGAGGCTTTCTAGATTCTCTATGTCCCTTGCAGAACACATCCCCAATCAGAGCCAACTATAAGCATGCTTTCACACATGAGGTTTTAAACCTTGTGAATTGGTCCTATGGAGAAATTATTTTAGTCTCTTGTAGGTTTTGTTACTAACAATTCTTTTGTAAAGTTTAATCTATGAAAGAGTAGTGTTCTATACCTATGTTGAACTTGAACTTGAACCTCAAAGTTTGAAAGTTTAAAGTTCAAACTGCAGAATCATTGGTTTGGGAGTTTAGTTTTAGAGGTTTAGAGTTCAGAGGCTCAACGTCTACATATTCAAAGATGCAAATTCAAAATTTCAATAGTTCAAAAAGATGAAACAAGTTTAGAGGTTCAAAATCCAAATTCATCAAGGGGAATACCAAGAGTTCAACTTTAGGTTTAAAATGGTATAGTTCAAAATTCAAGTTCAAGTGCCACAACTCATAAGGTGCTAGTGAAAAATGTGGAAAGTACATATTTCAAATTGTTAGAAAGGACAAGGTTGTCATTGCACCAAAAGATCGACCTATTAATGCATGATACAACCAATAGTCTTATTGAACCACAAGAGGCGGTTAAGCCATATCATGAATCTTGTGAGGGATGCTAGCCCACTACCAACAATATCCCTCCCAATGTCATTCAATGTGGCTAGCAAGACTCGAACTTGTGACCAAGCTCTAATACCAATTCTTAGAAAGGACATGGTTTCTGTTGCACCAAAAGATCGACCTATTAATGCCCAATAGAACCAATAGTCTTATAGAACCATAAGATGTGGTTAAGCCATGTTGCAAATCCTATGAGGGATGTTGGCCCACTACCAACACAAATAACTTGAACCATTGCAGGAGGAACTTTGCAAATTAAAATGGAGTTTTGAAGGATTGATGGAGATCAATAATCAACGAAGAGGCAATGGTCAAAATATTTGAATAAACATAAGATCAGTTATTCTAACCAATTATGACATGTTTTGAAGGATTTTGAACCTTCTTTATGTTTGGCCAATGTATTTATACCCATCTTCGACATTAGAATCCTCTTGGAGCTCCTCCTCCTAGTGCTTGATGAGTGGTTTTTGGGAAATGGCCTTTTCTCCTAGAAGTGGACATTTCACCTCCCTAGCCTGATATGAAGGATGCTGACCAGGCCACTGATGCTACTATTGATGGATGGACTATTCCCAATCCATCTCCCAATCCCAAGGATGATTGGGGTTTTCATGATAGAGATGAGCCACCTCCCTTAGTAGGAACTAATTTAGCTGCCTGAGGTTTCTTTATATGTTTTTTTTGATGAATAGTTAATGTTTCTGGCTTTAGTCATGTGAACTCTCACGCGGTGATCTTGTATCCCCCGACCCTTTTTTGTGAATTGTAATCTTTGTATATTATTTATTAATAGAAAAGGACTATTCATAAAAATTTTGTTGTGTGCTCATGATCCACGACCCTTTTCTATGAATTGTAATCTTTGTATATTATTTATTAATAGAAAAGGACTATTCATAAAAAGTTTGTTGTGTGCTCATGATCCACATCACACTTGAAGAGTTAAAATTCAAGGCTCGTGTGAAAGAATGATTCTTTTGACAACGTCATAAAAATGTGTGAGATTAACATTATAAAGTAAAGTAAAGTTGAAGTTTCTTGTGTTGAAGAAGTGCGCAAACCATTTGATGGAATTTCGAACCAAAGCACACCCTAAACCATGTGAATATTTGGGCTATAAAACTAAATCATAGGTGATGTGATTGAGGAAAAATTGATAAAGATAAATCCTCCATTTCCAAGGATAGTTTGAGAATATAATATCGACGTTGGTATGGAGGAATTTGAAGATGGTATGAGTTTGCATCCTATCAAACTCGATATTATCCTTAAAAATGGACAACTCTGATTCCATTTTTAGTGACCCATGAAGTTTCATAATGGACATCATCAAAATATTATATTCCACTATATAATGGCTAGAAAGTAAAGGCATAAATCTAATTAAGCATGAAGAATCAAAATATAGGTGAAGTCACTATTACACAACTGCAAGATAGGTGTATCAATTGCCTATGAAAAATGATTCCTACACAAGAATAGTCAAAATATCAAAGATATTGGGGCATGATACAAATCAATATGATGTAGGAATTGGTACTCCAACATGTTCTTAAGGCATCATCCTTTCCATAATCCATATTGCATCATGTTGATAAGGTTTGATCTTTGCATTGGAATTTTCAACCTCGACAAGTCTAGATTCCAAAAACACACTCTTCTAACAACCCCATACTTGAAATGTGAATTTCCTATGTGGATATGATGAACAAAAAACATTTTATCAAAGGAATCTCAATAAGAAATAGGAAATCTTGTGTGAGATGCGAGAATGAAAAATATAATACCAGGTTTTTCTAATGGCATCTTAAATGCACTGAGTGGCGTTAACAATATAAGTCATAGAATATTGGAAAAAGAGAGTCACAAAGTGCTTGAAAAAATTCCAACATACATTTAAAATGCTATTTGGCATGGTTTATTTTATATGAATCTTTGAATAACACATAAAAGTCGATAACTATGTGATTATCAAGCTTCCCATCAACATTCAAATTTCTCTTCTTTTCATAAGACATCAAAAGATGATAGCATGATCACTTGGACCATAGCCATATTTATCTACAACATTCTAATATGAAATGAAGAGATTCCACATGGTTTCAAGGGTAAGCAAACCACCACATTCAGGCCTATGCATTAAAAAGATGTAGATCGATATCAAACTTCTATAATTATCAATTAAAACTGATTAAACATCTATCAACATTACAATAGTGATATAATTTATGGCTAGTTCTTGAAGTTATCATCTTTGGATTCAATAAGTTTTAAAGACCCGATACCTACAGAGATCTATTTATGTTATTAAATAGACCATTTTCCCTTCTACATTGCTTCCATGTATATATAGTCTCACACAAACAATCTAGCATATCACTAACCAAGTTGAAGACTATGACAAATGTTGTCTCTCAAGGTCATTTCACAAGATAATTAGATCATGCATGCCAGTAAAAGAGATTAAAGATCTAGAAGAGGTAGCTAAAACCATCCAAATTAATTAAAATATAGGGTATGTGTTGACAAATATTAAATTATCCCAAATCAAATGATCCAAAGGTGGACATAGTAATCGATTTGCTTTAGAAAGTGACAAGCTGATTGGATGATTAGTAATTTAAAAGGGAAGATTTTATAGGTCATCAGATATATGCCATTCTGTAAAGAAATAAACTTTAACTACTATGTCTATGAAGCAAGAAATCTCATTAAGTTAAGATGAAGATATTCTTGAATGGTAAATATAAAGATCAGTTTTCCTAAGATTCAGTTACAAAAACTAAATGAATTCCTTGAGAAGTTATTTTTATAAGAAATTTTCAGGAATGGGGGGTTCTCCTTTTCCAAAAGGTCCTAAGGCTACATGAAGAGGGCATTCTGTAAAGGCTAATCATAATAAAGGATAGAGGAATGAATTGTTATTCTGTATTTCTTTGTGATTGTAGGGATAGGTTAATTGTATGATTTCCTATAATGAGTTCATAATAAAAAAAAATTATGTTTGTTAGATCTTGTGGTCTAAAAATGTAATTCTAAGATTATTGTTGATTGTATGGTCATTACTTTCACATTTTGAATTCAGTCCTTTGTTTATTTATATTTGTAGAGTAATATTTTTTTTTCTTCATTTGTCTGTGATGTTAAGGGGAGTTGAATGATCAATTTTATGGCTTCTTTCTATTCTTTCTCACTTTGTTCTATTCTTAAATCCTATAATCGCATTCATTCCATGTTAATGGGTGAATATTAGTAAACCTTTGTGTCTTTCGGTAAAAGGCATAACTAGTCATCAAATTCATTGTAAATCTTCTTAAGAGGGAGTTGTACCTCTCAATTCAGAGGAGAGTTATTAGTCAATGATAACTCATCCAAATGTTATTACATTTTGTTCTTTATATCAGGCATATTGATTCATTATTTACTTTTTTTTTTTAAGGACAAATCTATTTACTAATAAGTCACTAGATGGATTTGATTCTAGGAGTAAGTTTGCCAAATAAGGTAGCACATAAAATGACAGCAATAGAAAATGAAGCTCGTTAAATAGATAAGTTCATGAATTATTACAGAAGGAATTGATTCAAGGGAGTCTAAGTCCATGTGTTGTACCAACAATATTAGCACCAAAGACAAATGGAGAATAGAGGATGTGCATAGATTCTTGTGCTACCAACAAGATCACAATCAAGTATAAATTTTCATTGCCAAGGATGGATGATATTATGGATTTTTTGAGTGGAGCTCTGTATTTCACAAAGATGGATCTGAAGAGTGGATACCATTAGATTTTCATCAAATTAGGTGATGAATGGAAGACCGCTTTCAAGATAAGGGAAGGACTGTATGAGTGGTTAGTCATGCCTTTTGGGATAACCAATGCACTGAGCACTTTCATGTGGCTCATGAATGAAGTACCAAAGGATTTTTTGGGTAAGTTTGTCATTTTTTACCTAGATGATATATTTATCTTTAGTAAGAAGTTGGTGGAGAATTTGATGCATATTCGTAATGTCTTTGATAATTTGAGGGAAGAAAAGTTGCTGATAAACTTGAAGAAGTGTAGTTTGTGAAGGAGTTGGTGTACCTAAGATTTGTAGTCTCAGCACAAGGTCTAAAAATCAATCCAGAGAAAGTGAAGGCTATTTTTGAATACCCAACTCCAAAGACTTCTATAGAGGTAAGATCTTTGCATGGACTGGCTAGTTTGTATAGAAAGTTCATAAGAAGTTTTAGTAGTATTTATGGATGCTTGACTAAAATAATGAGATGGGACAAGAAAAAGTTTTAATGGATATAGGAGCAGATAATAGTTTTAATCTGTTGAAATAGAAAGTTACATAGTAGCCTATTTTAGCACTTCAAATTTTAACAAGGTGTTTCAAGTAGATTGTGATGCCAATGGTACTACAATAGGAGTTGTTTTGAACCAAGAAGGTAGGCCTATTGCTTATTTCAAAGAGAAATTGAATAATTCCAAAAGAAAATATTATTTTTATGATCAAGAATTTTATGCTATAGTTCAAGCATTGAAGAAGTGGAAGCACTATCTTCTTCCTAAGGAGTTTTTTTTGTATTCTAGTCATCGAGCTTTGCAATATTTGAATAGTCAAGGAAAATTAACCCAAAGGCATTTGAAGTGGGTTGATTTTTTGTAGAGTTATATATATTTTTTGAAACATAGGAGTTGAAAGTCTAATAGAGTTGTAGATGCTCTTAGTAGAAGACAAATTTTGCTGACAAAAATGTAGATTAAGGTGGTTGGGTTCAAGGAGCTCAGTAATTTATATCTAGAGGATCTTGATTTTGGTGAAGCATGGAAGGCTTGTACAAAACCTGTTACTCTTGATAGGACAAAGTGGTTAGATTTTATAATCCAAGATGGTATGTTGTTCAAAGGAAGCCAATTATGCATTCCAAGAAATTCATGAGAGAGAATCTCATCAAGGAGAAGCATTGTGGAGGATTAGATGGACACTTTGGGAGAGATAAGACCATTGCTTTGGTTGTTGAGAATTATTACTGGCCACAATTATAGCAAGATGTGAAGAAGTTTGTGTAGAGTTGTAGAGTATATCGAAAGGAGTGAAGCAAAATATGGGTTTGTATCAGCCATTACTTGTACTAGAGAAGTCATGGGAGGATGCCATCATGGATTTCATTCTTGGATTACCAAGGACTTAGTGTGAGAATGAATCTATTTTTGTGGTGGTTGATAGGTTTTCAAAGATGGCACATTTCATTCCCTGCAAGAAAACTCGTGATGTTGTTCATGTGGTAGAGTTGTTTTTCATAGAAGTGGTGAGACTACATGGTCTACCAAACAGTTCAAATCAAGATACTGAATTTGTTGGGTATTTATGACATGTAGTGTGGAAGAAATTGAAGATATATTTGAAGTTTAGTTCATTACATCATTCACAAACTAATGGACAAATAGAAGCTGTGAACCAGAGTTTAGGAAAATTGTTGAGATGTTTAGTTGGAGACAAGCCAAAAGGCTGGGATCTAATTTTACCACAAGAAAATTTTCATATAATACATATGCCAACAAGAGTACTGGTAAATCACTATTCTAGATTGTATTTGGGAGCAGTCTCAGAAATGCTTTTGAATTGTGGCAGTTGGATAAAGGAGAGATAAGTAGTGCTTTGAAAAATATCCACGAGGAGGTGATGAAGCACAATATAAAGATGAACACATAGTACAGGGCTAAGGTAGATGCAAAAAGGAGGTATAAGGAATTTTAGATTGGAGATGAAGTCATGGTTCATTTATGAAAGCAGCATTTTCCATTGGGTACATATAATAAGATAAAATGAAGAACTTTGGATTATACAAGATAGTGAAAAGGCATGATTCTGGAAATGCCTATGAAGTGGAGTTGCCTACTGAATTGAACATTTCACTATTATTTAGCATTTTAGATTTGATAGATTATAATGAAGGAGGTGATGGAGATAAATTCATAGAAGTGTAGTAGAGTATTCCATCAGCTAGTTCGACTATAAAGGAGATTGAGGAGATACTGATAGTCGTGTTGGCAAAAGTACAGGGAACAGAACTTATGAAGAATAACTAGTCAAATAGAAAGGGAGGCTAGTCAAAGATTCATCATGGCTATAAAGGGAGGAGGTTAACCATCTTGGTTTTCCTTTGAACACCTAAGATGTGATGGGGTCAATTCGCAAATTACCTCGAGTGTCTGATGTAGGAGCGTCCTGGGTGTAAGAGAAATCTTGCATCAACCAAAAATATTTTGTTTTAGTTCTTTGAATAAGGGTTGTCTTTATGTAGATTTTTTGTCTGTTGAGGCTTGCTACTTAGTAATTCATTCATATTTTCTCAAAATGTCCTAATTTCAGAGATGGATGCTCATCTTAGATATATTAGCCCTCTAGTTGAGGACCAATGCCATATCATGAGTATTCATGGATTTATTATGGATTTTCGCTCTTCAATTTTGGTATTAAAATTTTAGGCTCACCATTGAAGGCCTAAATGTTCCTAGATGAGGCCAAAAAACTCAGCGGATGGGTCTTTGTGCAAATATGAGCCTGTAGATCAGAAAATGAGGCTTCCAAAAAGTGGTTATAATAGTCAATCAGAGAAACTATTCAAAAGTTATGACCTTCCAAAGTTGGACTAACTAAAACTTCCAAAATAAATGTCAAAAATATATTTGGCCAACTTTATATGTATTTTTAGAGTATGTCAACCCTAGGTATTAAGTTTGAATGTCTAGAACCTTCTCGGGCAACATAAAATTGCCTATTTAAGAAATGCCCAAATATTGTCTAGGACATCTCTGGGTGATAGTTCATAGCTTTGTCTTGCAGATTACTATAATGAAGGCACCCATGTGGGTTAGCATATTTTAATTCTATATCTACGACAATAATAAGAAGTCCATATTTTGTTCTCGCAAATTATTGTTGTTTTTTTTAAAAAAAATTGTTATGTGTTTATAATATTAAGGGGAGCACCCTTCATCAGAGACTTTGAACACTTTTACTTTGGGGGTAGTCTAAGGTTACTCTTAGTGTACCTTGTGAGCCCAACATGCTTCATCTTCCAAACAAGTGGCTCCACCTACTATAGCCATCTATGACCTCATGAATCAATTGTAGTGGACTCCAGTGCAAATTTCTATCTTTGAGTTGCTAGAGTTGTCTCCTTTGCACAAAGAGATCCTAGAGAAATCTCTACACATAGCTAATGTCCCTACAAATATTGATGCTAAGAAATTCTAAGCTATGGTGAATCACATTTCTTCACCATACTATCTCATCTTTTCGGAGGAAGGTGACAATTTTCTTAGTCTTCCCCATATTCTTTCCCTTCATATTAAAGTTCAAGTCTTTTGCACCTGAGTCCAACGAGTACTGATAGTCAATGGTGCAGGGCTAGATATTATTTCCTTCAGTGTAATTCAACAATTGGGAATGTTTGAATTTTTAATTGATCCTCTATGGAGGATAACCATAAAGGCATATGTAAAAGTTCACGACAATATTTGGGGTCAAGTTACAATGATAATTTGTGGCAGAAGTGTAATTTGTGTGTGATTTTTATGTATTTTTTTGCAAGTGCCCCAGCATCATTGTAATATCAATGATTCCCTCATTATTGTGATGCCCATGTGATTATTAAAAAAAAACATTTGTCATTTTCCTCAAATGTGGTTGCGCACGCAAAGAGAAGCTAGGATGAAGTGGAGCTAGAGCAAAATCAAGCTAGGTAAGGATAATCTTTGTAATGATAAGACCCTAGTAGAATCATTTGTATTTTGATGATAAAATTACCATAACTCACTTCACGATACATTGTTAATGATCCATATATAAAAACTTCAAGCAATGAAGGTAAAACATATGATATATGCAACAAAAGCTTCCACCACAAATGATAGTGAGTTATACATGGAATCATGACCAATATCATTACCAAAAAACCATTAAACTAGTACATTGGAGACCAAATTTTGAGGAGCATTTGTCAAAATTTTGGCAACCTACTGTCAAACTTCAGACAAAAAAGAGAAATGACCCTCATTGCAATTTTTGTGTCATTGAAACTTGCTAAGAATCAACAATGATACATTGGGTTTTGTGTAAATTGTGAAACCCTCAAGCATGGTTAATAGAAAACTAATAAAATGTAGAATCCTCATATTATATGTGCAAAAAAAACCCATGTTAGGTAAAAAGAGGGGGATCATTGTAAATTTTGTTTTTTTTGGTGTAAATAAGTATTTACTATTTACACTTTACTTAAATTTACTTAGCATAATGCTATATTCACATTAGTTTTCATGTAGACACCTAGGAGTTTGCATATTCATATGAGTTGTCATGTAGACAACACAATAGTTTGCACTCCAATTGAGCACATGTTGTCTACTACATCTCTTTATGGGATACACCTTTTTATTCTTATCCTCACATTTTTGCATGTACATTCACTTATAATAGAGGATAATCCACTCTTGGTGGACATGTGCTTAGTTGGTATGCTTATCTCTTTGCATGACTCCTAGTCATTTGATTTCTTTTATATACAAAGAACTTCTATGATGTAATCATCCAATTATTTGATTAACCCATTCTAATTTGATCATATCTCATCTCTCTTGTGCTATCTCTTGAGATTCTAGATCTTGGCATTTCATTCTTGCCTTAGGAAAATTCTTACATGGTATCAAAGCAATATGAGTTTCATTGCATAGTCATTGAAGAGTTTTTTTTTACAGGTCAAGATTGTAGCTTGTTGGTGCAAATCATATATTGGTGTCACATTCAAAGGGTCAAATAAATCCCTAAATTAACTCATTTTAATCCAAGTTGGACATTTGAGGAGAAGTCTAGAGTTTTTTTTTTAGAAGTGTAATGGTGGCGATTCAGGAAAAATAATTACAGAGGTGATTTTCAAACAACAATATATCCCTCATGTAGACTCCTTTTTTTGAGCAATTTTTTTTTCTTTTGGGGTAGAATTTCATGATCTACACATTGGTGCAGGATGTTTGTGATCTTTGTTTTTGCATTTTTCTAAAAATTGTAAATCTTGATTTTTGTAACTTTAAAGGCTTTGTTGGGGCTCATATGGACACATATTCAGGTGCATAATTTATTGTCTACTTTCCAAATCTGGTATCAGTTTAGAGTAATTTTGAGTGGACATAGTACTTTCAAAATTTGGTAATTTTTGGCCTATTTTGGCACTTATAATTAATTAGATCCTTGACAGATCTTGTGTCTTATCTTGTTGAGTCATATATAGCTTCATATTTGTTGTTGTAACTATCAAAATCAGAAGTCCACTTTGGTTCATTTTACACTTTACACTTTATTTAAGTTTACTAAGGATAATGCATATATTCATATTAGTTGTCATGTAGACACCTAGGAGTTTGCATATTCATATGAGTTGTCATGTAGATAACATAATAGTTTGCACTCCAATTGAGCACATGTTGTCTACTACATCTCTTTATGGGATACACCTTTGTATTCTTATCCTCAAATTGTTGCACATGCATTCATGTACAATGGAGGATAATCCACTCTCGGTGGACATGTGCTTAGTTTTTACTTATCTCTTTTCATGACTCCTAGTCATCTTGATTGTCTTTATATACAAGGAACTTCTATGATGTATTTATCCAATTATCTAATTAATCCATTCTCATTTGATCATATCTTGTCTCTCTCATGCTATCTCTTAGCTTCTAGATCTTGGAATTTTATTCTTTCCTTAGAAAAATTCTTACATGGGGTGTTGGTGTAAATAAGTATAAATACTATTTATACTTTACTTAAGTTTACTTAGGATAATGCATATGTTCATATTAGTTTTCATGTAGACACCTAGGAGTTTTCATATTCATATGAGTTGTCATGTAGACAACAGAGTATTTTACACTCCAATTGAGCACATGTTGTCTACTACATCTCTTTATGGGATACACCTTTGTATTCCTATCCTCACATTATTGCACATACATTCATACATAATGGAGGATAATCCACTCTTGGTGGAAATGTGCTTAGTTGGTATGCTTATATTTGTGGATGACTCCTAGCTAGACATCTTGATTGCCTTTATATACAAGGCACTTCTATGGTGTAATCATCCAATTATCTAATTAATCCATTCTGATTTGATCATATCTTGTCTCTCTTGTGCTATCTCTTGAGCTTCTAGATCTTGGCATTTCATTCTTTCCTTAGCAAAATTCTTACATGGTGTCAAAAATATACCAAATTCTTATAGTTTCTTTGGTCATGTAGGAGATCGCGCAACAACTTGCACATGAAACACTTCTATGGTGTAATCATCCAATTATCCGATTAATCCATTCTAATTTGATCATATCTTGTCTCTCTTGTGCTATCTCTTGAGCTTCTAGATCTTGGCATTTCATTCTTTCCTTAGCAAAATTCTTACATGGTGTTAGAGATATACCAAATTCTTACAGTTTCTTAGGTCAAGCAGGAGATCATGCAACAACTTGCACATGAAACATGGTAAAGAAGTATTGGGACAATTGTCATAAACTATAAAATAACAACATATTATGGACTACAATGAGAGTTCATTCATTTTATGGAATGTTTGAAGGGATTTTTTGGTTTATAAAGGATTATTGGTGAGTTATAGATGCATTGTAGGGTTTAGAAGATAAGGGACACAAAATTAGGAGCATTTAAGTGATTATCTGATTAGTGTTAAGTTACTATCATAGTATGACACTAAATTAATGTTGAAGGATTCAAAAGGAGTTAATATTGTATTAGAAAAGTGCCCTGGGAGGTTAAGTATATCTTGGTATAAGAGTCTTTAATGTTAGTAAGGAGTGAATCCAAAGATGGAGGGATAGAACTCGTTTAGGTCTAAAGCAAAGGTGTTTGAAATATGTAACAATGAATGATTAGATATTTAGTATATGAATCCTAATACATAGCCTTATATAATGACATATACCCAAAAGGATGAAATCAGTAAACATTTAAGTTGTAATAAGATTTGAAGATGATCAACGTTTGGACTAATAAAAAAGTTACTGGATGGAGAATAATATGTATGAGCAGTCCAAAGGTGTGGACATGATGTAAGGTGAATTGTGAGGGAAGAGTGATCAAAAATAGAGGTTGTGATAAAAAATTAGACTTAGAAAGTGATCAAAAAATAATATTTTGAATAAAATTAACGGATCGATGTTTGTGGAGTGGGTTTGGAGGCTTGAGTAGTAGGGCCAAGGAATATGACATAGTTTATTGACTGGTCTTGATATTCTAAGAGCATGATTGGTTGGATGGGTCCTAGAGTAGATCCAAAAATTTGAGTTTTGGATAGTGATTTTGGAAAGGGTAGATGATGTATGAAGTTGTATCTCACAAATAGTTTGAGAATTATCCCTAATGATTGGACATTGTTTGAAGCCACAATTTGCATTCAATGTCATTGATAATGATTCTTAAGGTTAAGATATATGTGAAAGAAAATAATATTGATGTAGGAGCATCCTAGGTGTAAGAGCAATCTTGCATCACCCCAAAAATTATTTATTTTTAGTCTTTTCTATTTTAATAAGGACTAGTAGATAGGGTGGTTACTGTTTATGGGAACTTTCTATTTCTAGTAAGTTTGTCATACGAGATCAATATGTTCTTTTTTTCTTAGGAAGGTTCATTTTAGAGTCGTAAGCCTACCATAAAAATCTCATTGCTCCACTTAAGTATTAGAGAAGTTATTGTGGATTTTTGGTGGAAAATTTTGCATAAAAATCTTCAAGCTCACCGTTGGAGGCCTTAGAGTGCCTGGATGAGGTTTGAAAACTCGACGAAAGGGTGCTGACACTATTTTGAGCCTATAAATCATGAGCTAGCATTTATGAAAATTTGTTATAATAGCCAATTAGAGCAATAGTTCGAGAGTTATGGCCTTCCAAAATTGGGCTACCCAAAATTCCCAAAATATTTGTCAAAAATGTATTTGGTTGACTCTATATGTATTTTTAGGATTTATCAACCATGGTATTAAGTTTCAATGTCTAAAACCTTCTTGGGCGACATAAAATTTCCTATTTAAGAAAGGCCAGAACATTGTCTAGGACAACTTTGGGTGATAGTTTGCAGCTTGTCTTGCAGGTGATTGTAATGAAGGCACCCATGTAGGTTAACACATTGTACTTGTGAAATTTGTAATACTGCATTTGCAATGCAAATAAGAAGTCCATATTTTGTTCTCGCATTTGCTATTGTTTCTTTGTTTTTGTTATGATTTTATGGCATTTATAGGATCACCCTTCATCAAGTGGTATTAGAGCTAGAGTTCTTGAGTGACTGGATAGATCACCGACTGTGAGGTAGTTCGCACTAGGACCGTGGTTTGGGCTAAGTGTGTAGACAAATTGCTAACTATGAGGCAATTTACACTAGGGTTTTAGTGAAAGTGTGAAAAATGCCTCCATGAAGAGAGTGTGACGTAGGTGTTACATTTGAGGGTTTTAGAGCCCTCCAGAGATAAATGCAAGCATTAGAAGAACAAATGCACAAAGGAATAAATCTTCCTATAAGAGATGAAAGTGAGGATGAGGATGAGGTAAATGAAAATGTCAAATTATAGGCAGTTCTAAGCCTAGAGGAAGAAAGGTTTTTTAGGGCCATCTCCAAGATTGGAAAAAGACCTATGTTTGAAGTTCCCACATTTTTGGAAAATCTTAACCTAGAGGAGTTGATCAATTGGATCAATGGACTAGAGGAGTACTTTGAGTATGAAGATATTTATGATCCTGATAGGGTCAAGTTTATGAAGGAAAAATTGAAGGGACATGAAAAGATCTGGTGGCAATAGGTTAAGTTGGAGCAAAATAGAAAGGGAAAGGAAAAAATCACCAGATGGGAACATATGATAGCTAAAATGAAGTGAAAATTCATTCCCATGGATTATGAGCTTGATCTATTGAAGAAAATGCAAGAGTTGAAGCAAGCAAGAAAATCTATTCAAGAGTATATCAAAGAGTTCTACCAAGTTCTCATTAGAACCTGCCATGCAGAAGTTGATAAGAAGAAAGTCACTCATTATCTTAATGGATTAAGGCCAAGCATTCAGGATGAGTTGTGTCTAGTTTGAATGAATAGCATTCAAAAGGCACACTAGTTTTCCCTAAGAGTTGAGGAGATACTGAGCAAGAAGTTTGACAAGAATAGTGGAAGAGGTCACGGTGGAAGATCTAGCAGATGATCTTATGGTGACTGTAATGATGATCAAAAGAACAAGGAGGAGTCTAGAAGTAGCAATCAAAACTAGAAGGGAAACAATTCCAATTGTTTCCATGATCATAACAATAGAGATCAGAGAGGAAGAGGCAAAGGACAAGGATTTGGAAAAGGAGGCTTCCGTGGGAAATGTTTTCACTATGGAGAAGAAGGGCATAGAGAATTTGAATGTATCTAGCGCCAAGGATGAATAGATCAAAGAAAAAAAGGCCAAGCTAGAGTTGCACATGTTGATGAAGATACCAGGTCCTCACATTTTGAAGATATTGAAAGAGGAGAAGTCATAGTTAACAGAAGAGTCCTGCTGAGTGGTAAGAATAAACCTAATCAAAGAAGGAGCTTATTTCACACAAGGTACAAATGTGAAGATAAGTGTTGTGATGTGATCATTGATGATGGAAGTACTAGCAATCTGTTCTCACAAATGATGGTCACCAAGTTGAATCTAAAGAGGTAAAAACACTCATGTCCATAACATATTGATTGGGTGCAAGATGACCACAAAGTTATGGTCAATGAGCATTGCTTAGTGAAGTTCAAGATTGGAAGTTACTAGGATGAGGTACTTTGTGATATCATACTTATGGACATATGTCATATGTTGTTGGGTAGGCCGTGGCAGTTTGATAGGAATGTTGTACACAATGGGTGAGAAAATACCTACACTCTGACCAAGGATGGAGTGAAACATAAGTTGAAGCCATTGAAGGAGAAAGAAGAAAAGGTATGTAGTGCTACCAAAATATGTTTTTTTGATCAAAAATAGTTTCTCAAAGGTATGAAGTGGGAGCATATGTGTTTTTCTATAATTCCAAAAGATAGTAAAGAAGAAGTAGAGGAGGTTCCTCCAGAAGTTGCTGATATGTTTGGAGAGTTTTATGATATTGTATTAGATAATATTCCTAATAGATTTCCCTTAATGAGGAAGATCAGTCACCAGATGGATTTGGTTCTAGGAGCCAATTTTCCAAAAAAGGTAGCACACAGAATGATACCAGCAGAAAGTCAAGAGTTGAACTAACAAGTTCATTAGTTGTTGTAGAAGGGATTGATTCAAGAGAATCGAGGTCCATGTGTTGTACTAGTTGTTTTAGCACCAAAGAAGAATGGAGGATGTGCATAGATTCTCATGCTATCAACAAGATCACAATCAAGTATAGATTTACATTGCCAAGAATGGATGATATTATGGAATTTTTGAGTGGAGCTAAGTATTTCACAAAGATAGATCTAAAGAGTGGGTACCATCATATTCATGTCAGAGAAGGTGATGAGTGGAATACTACTTTCAAGACCAAAGAAGGACTACATGAGTGGTTAGTCATGCCTTTTGAGCTAACCAATACACCAAGCACTTTCATGCAGCTCATGAATGAGGTACTAAAGGAGTTTCTGGGTAAGTTTTTCATTGTTTACCTAGATGATATATTGATCTTTAGTAAGACATTGGAGTAGCATTTGATTCATATTTTCAAGGTGTTTGATAAGTTGAGGAAGAAAAGTTGTTCATAAACTTAAAGAAGTGCAGTTTTATAAAGGAGTTGGTGTACCTAGGATTTGAAGTCTTAGCAAAAGGTCTAAAAATGGACCCAGAGAAAGTGAAGGCTATCCTTGAATGGCCTACTCCAAGTAGTGCAACAAAGGTAAGATCTTTTCATGGACTGGCTAGTTTTTATAGAAAGTTCATAAGAGGTTTTAGTAGTATTTGTGGACCCTTCACTAAAACAATGAGGGGATAGGAAAGAGTTTAAGTGGAATGTAGGAGAAGATAAGAGTTTTAATTTGTTGAAATAGAAAGTTACTAAACAACCTATTGTAGCACTTCCAGATTTTAACAAGGTGTTTCAAGTAGATTGTAATGCTAGTGGTACTGCAATAGGAGTTGTTATGAGCCAAGAAGGTAGATCTGTTTCTTATTTTAGTGAGAAGTTGAATGATGCAAAAAGAAAACATTTTGTCTATGATCAAGAATTTTATGCTATAGTCCAAGCATTGAAGAAGTGGAGACACTATCTTCTTCCTAAGGAGTTTGTTTTGTATATTGATCATCAAGCTTTACAATAATTGAATAGTCAAGGAAAATTGAACCAAAAGCATTTGAAGTGGGTTGAGATTTTGTAGAGTTATACATTTTTTTTGAATTATAGGAGTGGGAAGTCTAACAAAGTTGCAGATGCTCTTAGTAGAAGACAACTTTTGTTGACAAAAATGTAGATAGAGGTGGTTGGGTTCAAGGAACTTAGTACTTTGTATCCAAATGATCCTAATTTTGGTGAAGTGTGGAAGGATTGTACAAAACCTATTACATTTGATAGGAAAAAGTGGTTGGATTTCATGATCCATGATAATATGTTATTGAAAGGAAGCCAATTGTGCATTCCCAGAATTTCAATGAGAGAGAATCCCATCAAAGAGAAGCATAGTGGAGGATTGGTTGGACATTTTGGCAGAGATAAAACCATAGCTTTGGTTACTGAGAATTATTACTAGCCACAATTGTAGCAAGATGTAAAGAATTTTGTACAGAGTTGTAGAGTATGTCAGATGGTGAAAGGAGTAAAGCTTAATACAGGGTTATGCCAGCCATTACATATACCAGAGAAGCTATGGGAGGATGTTAGCATAGATTTTATTCTTGGATTACCGAGGACATAGTGCGGGCATGATTCTATTTTTGTGGTGGTTAATAGGTTTTATAACATGGCACATTTTATTCCTTGCAAGAAGACTAGTGATGTTGTTCATGTGGTAGAATTTTTTTTCAAAGAAGTGGTGAGACTACATGGTCTACCAAAGAGTATAGTTTTAGATCAAGATACCAAATTTGTTGGGTATTTCTGGCATACATTGTGGAAGAAGTTGAAGACAAATTCGAAGTTCAATTCATCACATCATCCATAGACTGATGGACAAATAGGAGTTGTGAATCATAGTTTGGAAAACTTGTTGAGATGCTTGGTTGGAGATAAACCAAAAGGATGGGATATGATTTTACCATAGGCATAATTTGTATCTAATAATTATTTCAATGGGAGTACTAGTAAATCACCATTCTAGATTGTATATGGGAATAGTCCTAAAAATGTTTATGAATTATGATAGTTGGATAAAGGCAAGATAAGTAGTGCTGAAGAAAAAGATTTTGCTAAACATTTGAAGAACATCCATGACAAGGTGAGGAAGCACATCATAAAGATGAATACATAGTATAAGGTTAAGGCAGATGTGAAAAGGAGGTATAAGGAATTTAAGATTGGAGATGAAGTCCTAGTTCATTTGAGAAAGGAGCATTTTCCAGTGGGTACATATAATAAGCTAAAGATGAAGAAGTTTGGATCGTGCAAGATAGTGAAAAGGCATGATTCTAGAAATGCATATGAAGTGGAGCTGCCTAATGAATTGAATATTTCACTAGTATTTAACATTTTACATTTGATAGAGCATTATGAAGGAGGTGATGAAGAAGAAGTTGCAGAAGCGCAGTGGAGTATTCTAGTAGCTAGTTCAACTCCAAAGGAGATTGAGGAGATAATGGACAATCATATTGGAAAAAGTACTAAGAAAAGAACTTATGAGGAATATTTGGTCAAATGGAAAGGGAGTTCAGTTGAGGATTCATCATGGCTAGCAAAGGAGGAGGTTAACCATCTTGGTTTTCCTCTGAAAACTTGAGACATGATGGAGTTACTTCTTGAATTACCCCAAGTGTCTAATGTAGGAGCATCATGGGTGTAAGAGAAATCTTGCACCACCCAAAAAATATTTTCTTTTTAGTCTTTTTCTATTTTAATAAGGACTAGTACACAAGGTGGTTACTATTTATGGGAACTTGCTCTTTTTAGTATGTTTGTCATATGAGCTCAAAATGTTCTCATTTTCTATGTGGAGGTTCATTTTAGAGTTGTAAGCCTACCATAAAAATCTCATTTCTCCAGCTTAAGTATCAGAGAAGTTATTGCGGATTTTTAGTGGAAAAATTTACAGAAAAATCTGCAGGCTCACTGAAAGCCTTAGAGCACTTGGATGAGGTCTAAAAACTTGATGGAAGGATGTTAGCGCTATTTTGAGCATGTAGATTAGGAGCGTGCAACTTTGAAATGTGGTTATAATAGCCAATCGAAGCAATGGTTTGAGAGTTATGGGCTTTCAAAGTTGGGATATCTAAAATTCCTAAAATAAATATCAAAGATGTATTTGGCTGACTCTATATGTATTGTTAAGGTCTGTTGGCCCTAGGTATTAAATTTCAATATCTAGAACCTTCCTAGGTGACATAAAATTGCTTATTTAAGAAAGTCCTTAACATTATCTAGGACAACTCTAGGTGATAGTTTGCAACTTGTCTTGTAGATGATTGTAATAAAGGTGCCCATGTGGGTTAGCATATTGTACTTGTGAAATCTGTAATACTGCATTTGCAACACAAATAAGAGGTCCATATTTTTTTTCTCATAGTTGTTGTTGTTTCTTTGTTTCTGTTATGAGTTTATGGTATTAATGGGATCACCCTTCATCAAATATGATATCCTTAGGCAATAGGAAGGAAATGTGAGCATAATGATTCTTAAAAAAACTTATTATCTCACAAATTGCACTCTCACAACTTGATAGTAAGGAGTCTAATTTGATGTTGTTGATTCAAAGTTAGTTTGATATGAGTTAAGTGACTATTGAGCTCATGTGGAACATGTTTAGAGTCTGCAGATGTGGATTCTTTACATGTCCATGGGGATGGATTGATAGGGTCTAAATAAAAGAAGGGTTATGTTTAGTATAAATTTATGTTTTAGGATAGTCAAATTACAATTTTTTTGGGATATGTTCCACCTTATTGATATTTTCATAGTTTCAAGTGTTGAGAAAACATTGTTACAGGTATGAGAATGTGATACAATCATTATTTTGTCACTAATGTCAAACCTGCTGCTTGCCAGTGAGACAAATGCTTACTTTGGTCTAAATGCCATCATTTGGTTGATTGATGAAGAGTATTTGAAGAAGATAGGATAACAAGGGCACCTAGAGAAAGGTTGTGTTATATGGTATATAAAAGGTGCACTAAGATCAAATAAGACAGTGATGATATAGTGTAGTGTTTATCTACTTGAGGCTACAAAGGATGGATACACTAACTAAGTCTAGTAGAAGAAAAAAAGAAAAATGTGTTTGCTAAGCTTGATCGAGTGATTAGTAGGAGCCAAGAAAAGTTAGTTCAAGCCAAGAAAAAAATTTGTTGGTGCCGAATAAAAGTGAAAATAGTGTATGCTAAGTGAATTTAGTATGTGTCGAGTGATAGTAAAAGGACTGTATGTGCCGAGTGAATTTTAGTGGATGTCAAGTAATACAATATGTGTCAAGCATCAAAAGTTAGTTATTGTTGAGTGACAACATAAAGATCGTAGATTCACTAAATCTAAACCAAAAAAGTTGATTTCTTGGATTGTGTGAAGTGTGTGGAAGATAAGCTTGATGAGCTAGTGGCACAAAATTCAAGATAAAACATTTTGAGTCAAATATGATAAGGATTGAGAAGGAAATTTCTAGAAGAGGAGTAAAATGGAAAGATGGTTAGATTCAATGAATCCTATCTAACCCTAAGATGGAAAATTTTGATTATGTAGAAAAAGATCACAATTCTCTTTCTAAGGGAATGCAAGGCCATAAGCAATAGTTGGCATGTGCGAGAACCCAAGGAAGACAAGGAGTCTAGGGTGTTGCTTCATATGGTGGCCGAATAGAAGAGTCTATAATTGACATGCAAAGCAAGAAGTCTTAAGAGGATGAATGTTTGAAGGCTGAACAAGCTATCATAGGTGAAGTGTGAAATCCAAGAAGAATGGAGGATTGAAATAGAGATCTATAATATGCAAGTGAGTTGTGATTTGTTATCAAATCAAGTCCCACTATTACTTTCTAATCATTGTATCAGTTTAGGATAAATCCTTTGGATTAAGGCTGACTCAACAATCATTTTAAATCTTTTAATAGGGTGACATTCTAATGGAATGTTCTAAAGTCCTCTAACAAGATTCACTCCTAATAGGGTGGTTTAAATCCTTTAACCAGGTCATATTTAATAGTGTGTATTGTAACCTTTAACAGGGTTGGCCTTTCAAAAGGCATCACTTCGGAAGAGTGAGAATTAGTAGCATGTTACTGGTGTTTTTTCCCAAATTGGGTTTCCACGTAAAATCCTTCTGTCAAATGTGTTATTGATTTTTTTATTTTTCATGTTTATATTTTTGTGAAATTATTTTGACCTAGGACAGTAACCTATGAGTTTATGTATTGGATGATCTAATGGATGCATGCAAGATACATGATAAGGATATATATATATGTATGAGTTTTAATAAGTGTTGAAAAGTTTTATTGGGATATTTGGACCTTGGATAACTAATTCACACCCCCTCTTAGTTATTCTAAAGTATTCCAACAATTGGTATCAGAGTATTGGAGCTTGTGAGGAATAGTTTGAAGGTACTATAAGCTAAAAGATCAAAATTCCTAAAAGAGAGGTACCCAAGCTTAACAAGGAGAACTTTCCTACATGGAAAATTTTGATGAAGCTACATCTAGGAGGACTTGGAGACTATGAACAAACTACCATTTCTATTGAGCATGTTGACCCTACTGGAGTTGCTACTGCTAAAGATCTGAAAAAGAAGAAAGAACACTATTAGACAATGTTGGAGATTTCATCTGCCCTAAGCTACATTGAGTTTGATGGCATCAAAGAATGTGATTCTACTAAGAAGATGTGGGATTCCATATAAAAGATCTATCAAGGAGACAAAAATGTGTTGAGAGCCAAATATGAAAGTCTTAGAGGTAAGTTTGATGATATGGGAATACAAGAAGGTGAGAATATAGTTCAATACTGTGCCAGAGTAAAAGAAGTTGTAAATTCTATAAGAGGAGCAACTGGTAAGATTGAAGATGAGATTGTAATTAGAAAAGTATTAAGAACACTTCTACCTATATATGTTATTAGAATCTCTACCATACAAGAGCTAAGATGCACAAAAAGTAATGATATGACCCTTAAAGGATTGATGGGTAGACTAAATACCTTTGAACTCTCTAATTTTGATAATTTCAGAACTAAAAATGTTGAATCTTCTTTCAAAGCTAAGTTGTCATTGAAAGAGCCTAAGCAAAAGAAAAACATGTTTCTAATGACAATGATACAAATGAAGATGGTGTTGAAGAGCTTGAAGCATTATTGGCAAAGGAAAATAGAAGGTAAGTTACCTATCATATGTTTCAATTGTAATGACATTGGTCACATTCTTAATAAATGCCCAAAAAGAAAGAACAATAGAAATGAAGACAAGTTTAGAAGAAAAAGAGATGAGAACAATAAAGATTATAAAGACGAAGGAAAGAAGGCTTGCTATATTGTTGAAGAGGAAACCAATGAAGAATCTAACGATCATGATGATGAGGTTGTCTATGTTGCAATGAAGGATGATTCTGATGAGGATGAGGCAATTACATTGGTGTCTTATATAAACAAGAGTGACAAATGGATCATTGATAGTGGATGTTCAGATCACATGACTAGAGATAAAAGTAAGTTCACTCCCCTTATTCATTATGATGGTAATAGTGTTAGGTTTGGAAATGATGCACCATGTATGAACAAAAGAAAATGATCAATTAAATTGATAGATAAGATCATATGTGATAATTCTTATTATGTAAGACTCAATTATAATCTGTTAAGTGTGTCACAACTGAATAATGTTGGATGTAAGGTTGAATTTGGAAATAGAAAAGTAAATATTTATGTGCTAATGCAGAACTAATTGGTAATAGTGATCAAACTAGAGGTAATATGTTCTACCTTGACATGAATGATGCTACTTGTCTAGTTGTACAATTTGATGATGTGTGGCTATGGCAAAAAACACTATGTCATGTAAATTTTGATAATTTGGTCAGTATCAGTAAGATGAAGAAAGTTAGAGGTTTTCCCAAACTAAGAAAATATGAAAATGTGATCTATAATCAATGTCAATTAGGAAAAATGACAAAGTCTAGTTTCAAGAGTAAGACTCAAAATTCTAAAGCAATTTTGGAGTTAATTCATACCGATTTATGTGAACCAATCAATGTGAAAATTTACAAAGGTGATAGATACTTTATGTTACTTTTTGATGATTACTTAAGGATGATGATTGTTATGTTTATAAGAGAGAAATTTGATGTTTTCCAAATGTTTAAGTCGTACTTAGCTAGAGTTGAGAATGAGACTGGTAAGATTCTGAAATGTCTAAGATCTGACAGAGGTGGAGAATTTACATCAAATGAATTTGAGGTATTTTGTAATGATAGAGGAATCAAGAGACAAAATTCTACATCTAGAACCCCTCCACAAAATGGGATTTCCAAAAGGAGGAATAGATATGTGATGGACTATGCTAGAACACTCATGATGGAGAAGAATGTTTCTTTGAAATACAGGAGAGAAGTTATCAATACAACTATCTATTCCCTGAACAAAGGACAAGTGAAGAAAGGTACACATTCCACACCTTTTAAACTATGGTATGGATACTCACCCAATGTACAATATTGAAAGGTATTTGGAAGCAAATGCAACATTCTTAAGGACAATAGAAATAGAAAATTTTATGCTAAAAGTGAAGAATGTATTTTCCTTGGTTATTCCATAGGAAATAGAGCTTATACGTGTTTAAATACTAACACTAACAAAGTTGTGAAAAGTGCAAATGTGAAGTTTGATGAATATACAGAAGTAAATGAAGCTAAACCTACAAAGGAACTTGAAGACTACAAATTTTTTGTGTATTTCTATGATGACAAAAGTAATGATGAAGTTGTGAACCAAGTTGCAAATCAACAACAACAAGTTCCAATGACTATTGTGTCACATACTATGAATGTCAAGTTGCATTCAGGAACTAAGATGCATTCAGGTGTCAAGTTGTAGATAGAAGCTAAAGTACATTATGATACTAAGATTAGTGCACATGAAAGGAATGTTGAGATACCTAATAGAGAAGCACACAATGATTTTGAAGCTGAAAGATCTATTGAAGAAAGTAGAGTAGAACCAAGATTGTCAAAGTATGTCAAAATACATCACCCTATTACACAAAATATTGGAGATAAGGAGGCCAAACCTATGACAAGAAACAAGTTGAGAAGTGATACATGTCTGCTAAGAATGCATGATCCTAAGTCGTTAAATGATGCATTAGAAAATGATGACTAGAGTCAAGCTATGAGAGAAGAGATTGATCAAATTGAGAAGAACAAAACCTAGTCACTTGTACCCAGACCAAAGAACAAGAATGTTATTGGAACCAAGTGGGTGTATAGAAATAAACTTTATGAAAATGGTGAAGTCACAAGAAATAAGGAAAGATTAGTTTGCAAGGGTTGTGCTCAAGAAGAAGGAATTGACTATGGAGAAACATTTTCCCCTATTGTAAGATTGGAAGGAGTAAGAACTCTGCTTGCTTACTCTACATACAAAGGTTTCAAAGTTTATTCAAATGGATGTTAAATCTGCATTTTTGACTGGTATATTAGAAGAAGAGGATTACATTGAAAAACCTAAAGGATTTTTTGATCTAAACAACAAGAACATGGTATGTAGATTACACAAAGCTTTATATGGTTTAAAGCAAGCACCTAGAGCCTAGTATGAAATGTTGCATACTTATCTTGTGAAGGTTGTTTTTGAGAGAGTTGATGACAATGGTAACCTATACTTGAAGAATAAAGGTGGTAAAGGTATTTTACTAGCTGAATTTTTTGTTGATGATATCATATTTGGAGGAAAAAATGCATTGTGCAAGACATTTAATGATGAAATGATGAAAGAATTTGAGATGTCTATGTTTGGAGAGATTAAATTCTTTGTTGTTTTACAAGTGTATAAAATGAAATATGGTATTTACATTACTCATTCTAAGTATGTAAAAGAAATATTGATTTTTTTTTGAACGAAAGATTCAAGACCAGTTAGCACACCTATGGTGATAGGACATAAACTTTCCAAGACTAATGATTCTCTAGAGGTAAATCAAACATTGTACAAGTCTATGATTGGAAAATTGCAATATGTAGTTCATAGCATAGCAGACATTGAATTAGTTATTGGGATTTTTGCAATATTTTCTCCTCATCCTAAGGAGAATCACTTAATTCTTGTCAAAAGAATAATGAGATATCTGAAGGGGATAGAAGACTATGGTTTGTACTACAAGAAGAATGACAAATTTGAATTAAGAGCCTACACTAATGTTGATTAGACTGGAAATGTTGATGACATAAAAAGTACAAGTGCTGGAGCATTTTTCTTGGGAAAGAGCCTAGTTATCTGGACAAGTAAGAAACAAAATTGTATCTCACAATATATTGCTAAAGTTGAATATGTGGCTACTGCAGTGAATTGTACCAATGTTGTGTAGATCAAATAGCTACTCAAAGGAATGAAGGAGGAAATTACTGAACATGTCATACTTTACTGTGATAACACAATTTCTATAAACATATCAAAGAACCCTATGATGCATACAAAGACAAAGCACATAGCTATCATGTATCATTACTTGAGAGAGTTGATTCAAGAAAAAGAAGTAAAGATGGAATATGTGAATACGAAAGAATTGATAGCTGCCATATTCACAAAGTCTTTACCTAAGGATTCTCATGAGTATCTAAGAGGTAAAATAGGGGTGTTACCCCTATCCCAAGCTGCTTGAACAACATAAGTAGTGCCCTGCATCAACTAAGGTGTATGTCAAATCTTACAATTTGATGCAAAGGATCTTACTTTAGGATTTGCCTAAAGTAATCATGGAGCTAAAGAAGAAGTATTATAGTCACATGCAAGGTGACAGATGGAGAACCTAAATTGCTACTATTCACATGATGAGATGACATGTCTTTGGCATTGTTGTCAAAGAGGGAGATAAAATACCCAACAAAGTGAGATAAAGATCAAAGAGATATGGATCAGAGAAAAGAATAGAAATTGTTGTCAAAGAGGATGCCACACAGAGAGGGAGATATAGTTTATTAAGATAGTGGGAGAGATATATAAAGATGAAGAAATAATTCTTCAAGATGAAAGAGGAAGTCATAAGAAAGAGAAGATGGTGATACACCTAGGATATTTTAATGACTTGAGAAATAATGAGGGAGATATGAAGATTGAGTTTGTTGTCCAAGACTAGAAAAATTGAAGATCAGAAAAGAGTTGTTTGTTAATCATGGCATAATTAGCTTCTAGCCTATAAAAAAGTTAAAAGATGTTGATAGAGAGATAGATTATAATACAAGGTATTATTTTCTTTTTGGTATTGGTTTTCCATCAATGCCAAAGAGGGAGATTATTGAGAAAAGATCGTTACAAGTATGAGAATACGATAAAATCATTATTTTATCACTGATGTCAAACCTACTACTTGGTGGTGAGACAAATGCTTACTTTGGTCTAAATGCTATCATTTGATTGATTGATGAACAATATTTGAAAAAGATAGGATAACAAGAGCACCTAGAGAAAGGTTGAGTTATATGGTATATAAAAGGAGCACTAAGATTAGATAGGATAGTGATGATATAGTATAGTGTTTATCTACTTAAGGCTACAAAGGATTGATACATTGACTAAGTTTAGAAGAAGAAGTAAAGAAAATGTGTCTGCTAAGCTTGACTAAGTGATTAGTAGGATCCAATTAAATTTAGTTCAAGCCGAGCAAAAAATCAATTGGTGCCAAGTAAAAGTGAAAATAGTGTATGTTGGGTGAATTTAGTATGTGTTGAGTGATAGTAAAAAGAATATATGTGCTTCAAGTAAAATTTAGTGGATGTTGAGTAACACAATATGTGTCAAGCACCAAAATTTAGTTGCTTTCGAGTGATAGCATAAAGATTTTGATTGTAGATTCATTGAATCTAAGCTAACAAAGTTGATTTCTTGGATTGTGTGAAGAATGTGGAAGATAAGCTAGCAAAGAGATTGTTAAAGAGGGAGATTGTACATTTCAATAATTGTTCTATTACTAATGTCAAACCTACTATTTTTTGGTAAGACAACTTCTTATATGATTTAAGTACTATCATTTAGTTGATTGATGAAGAGGATTTGATCAAAAGTTGTAACAATAGCACCTAGAGGAAAGGTTGAGTTATGATTATGTAAAGAAGTACAAGAATTAGTTAAGATAATGATAATATGATATATTGATAATCTACTTAAGGTTACAAAGGTTGGTTACACTAAGAAAGTTTAGAAGAACAAGTTACACAAAGTTTGTTTTCAAAGCTTAACCAAGTGGATAGTAGGTGTCGAGAAAAGTCAATGAAAGCTAAGCAGAAAATCAATTGGAGCCGAGTAAAATTTTATTCTAGTGTATATAAAGTAGAATAGTGTATGAAAAGTAAAGTTTATTTGATGCCAAGCACTAGTAAACTTTAGTTTGTGTCGAGTAATTTCACAAACGATGTCGAGCAACATAGTCTGTGTTGAGCATCAGAAGCTTGATAACATTGAGCTATTGTATTATTTTAAAGATCATGAATTTGATGGATCTAAGCTGACAATTTTGTTTTCTTGGATTGTGTGAACTAGATGAAAGATAAGATTGATGAGCTAGTGACACTGAATTCAAGGCAAACTATTTTTAGGCAAATTCAAAGAGGATTCAAGGAGAAGTTTCTAGAAAAGATATGGAATGTGGTATAGATTCAATGTATCGTACCTAATCCATCCTAACCCTAAATTGGATGATGAAGAATGAGCGAAAAAAGATCTTAATTTCCTATTTATAGGAATGGATGGTCAAAAGCAAAGGTTGTCATGTGTGAGAACCTAAGGGAGACAAGGAGTCAAGGGTTTTGCTTCATCAAGTGACCTAAGAGAAGAGTCTACATTGGCATGTTAAGCAAGAAGGCTTAAGGGTATGAATGCTTGAAGGATGAACAAGCTATCAGAGCTGAAATGTATGAAGGCCAAGTAGAATGGAGAACTAAACAGTGATTTGAAATCTACAAATGAAGTTGTAAGTTGTTATCAGATCAAGCCTTAGTGTTACTCTCTAACAATTGTATTGGTCTAGGGTAAATCCTTTGGATTAAGGTTGACCTAATAGTCATTTGTAAGTCCTTTAACTAGGTGAAATTCCAAGTGAATGGTCTAAAGTCATCTAATAAGGCTCACTCCTAACAGGGTGATTGAAATCCTTTAATAGGGTCACATTTAACAGTGTGTATTGTAACCTCTAACAAGGTTAGCCTTTCATAGGGCATCACTTCAAAAGAGTGAAAAAGAGTAGCATGTTACTAGTGGTTTTTCCCAAATTGGGTTTCCACATAAATCATTGTGTCAAGTGTGTTGATGAGTCTATTATGTTTCATGTTTACATTTCTACAAGTTGATTTGACAGTAACCTACAAGTTCTAAGTAATTGCATAATCTTATGGATTCATACATGATAAATAATGTTTTATGGGTTCACTAAGCTGTGAAAAGTTTTATTTATACATCTAGACCTTGGATAATTGATTCAAACCCCCCCCCCTCTCTCAACTATTCTAAAGTATTCCAATACACCAGACCCTTTCCTTATACCAAACCAAGCCATAGGTTCATGTAGAAAGTTACATTAAATAAACACTCACATTAAACAAGCACTCAAGCTACAAGTCAACCTAGTAGATTACATAACACTTAGGATAGGCACCAAGTTTACAACCATAAATAAATCATAAGATAAAATAAACTTGTGTGGCCTTAGAAGTAGGCCAACATGCCATCTAATATTGCACAAGCTAACTCTCATGGATTGAAGCTCATGAAAATAGTCACCAAAGGTTGACTGAGAAATTAGGAACATGTTACTAGTAGCCACCAAAAGAGCTCTAACTCCAGTATGATCAATCTAATCATTATGAACACATAGGAAAAATTCCATCAATATGCCTCAAACATAACCCTAATCACTTGATATGTAGGGTCCATAAAATCCAAGCTCAATACTCTTGCATCACCAACATACATGATTTCCAACTACCCCAAGATGCTTTTAAATTAGGCACCCCAAGTGTGAAATATGTTCTCAATAGCTAGAAGAACATCTTTTGGGATTCATTACATAAAACCTTAACTGGTTCTTCACATACATGTTCTCTAGGTTATCAACTTGTCTACTCTTTCCTTTTTTCCACTTTTACAAATCCTTTCCTGCAATCAACAACTATATATTTTTCCTTGGTATACCAAAAGTATGTTTCCCATTTTGATCTCTAACCCTTCAAGAATCCTTCAACTCAACTTACCTACCAACACTCAAGTTCATGCTAACAAGTTATGCATCCTACAAAGGAATCAATGAAAACTTCTTGCCACCCTTCTCAATAATAAACATATTCTTGATAGAGTTATGCATTGCCCTACAATCTACCAAGGTCGACCAAGTAATATGTTCATCCTGCCACCCTCACTTTGAAATAATGTTCATCTTGCAACCAACTGATCCTAGAAGGACAAGGATATCTTACTCTGTTCAAACCAAATTTTGAAACCATCTCCTTGGCAACTAGGTCATCAATATTACTACCATCCACAATCACAATCTATCATTTACCTATAGACTTACATTGGGTCCTCAACAAATTTCTTTTCTGATAAGGTTCTAATAGCTTCTTACCAAACAATACTCGTTGAACCAATAATTTATCTTCACCTCAGAATCATTCATTGAATCCTCATTCCCATTTACCATAATAGTTCTTCTATCCTCAACCTTCCTATCAACATTGGGACATATAAAAGACCTATTTCCTTCTTTATCAAATTTGTAGTAAGTACCTTTAAATCCACCTCTACCTATTATCCTCCCTAGTTTGATAGGTTTTGGTTAATCCTTAGCAATCATCTTATCTTTCACCAAGTGTTCCTACTTCTCCTTCCCTCAAGAATTACATTGATGTCTCCTTTTCAACTTATTTTCTTCCTTTAGAGCATATTGATAGGCATCCTTATCCAAATCAATCTTCAGCATACCAATCTCATCATAAATATTGAATCTCAAACCATTAATCCTAGCTTCCTTTTCCTTAGAAAAATTTCTATGTCTGGACCAAATTTTTAACTTGTAAAACTCCTTGGTATAATCCTTAACAATCATATCCTTCTATTTCAAAGTCTACAATATCTTAAACAATTCAAGTTCATAATTATCAAGGATGAACTTAGCCTTCAACTTAGTCACCATCAATATCCACCTAGTGATTTTCATTTCACCTTCTTCTTCTCTATCTCTTTGCAATTCTTTCCACCATAAAGAAACATGTCCTTTTAATTTAGTTTGTGCCAACCTCACTCTAAGTGGATCTCCAATATCCTCTAACTCAAAGTAGTCTTCTATCTAACCAACCTAATCAATTAGGTCCTTAGGATTAAGAGTACCTAAGAAATTAGAAACCTTCATCTTATGCTTTAGTTTCAATCGAGCTCCAGATCTATCTAACCGACCAGGTTTGTCTTCCACAAATATCTCCATTTGATTAGTTATGTCTTCTCTACTAGATCTAGCAACCTCAAAGTCTTCAATGGCTTCCTCATAACCATCTTTTGTACCCATATTCCTTGGTACACCAACTATGGCTAACATTATCTCAATGACCATATCATTCTTCATTAACT
This sequence comes from Cupressus sempervirens, assembly GCA_028749045.1. Lineage (NCBI taxonomy): Eukaryota > Viridiplantae > Streptophyta > Pinopsida > Cupressales > Cupressaceae > Cupressus > Cupressus sempervirens. Next base: position 934,013,020 of record CM053789.1, read on the forward strand.
CCATCTCATATCAAAAATTGATCTAATTTTCTTTGGAATCTCAATCTTCATCACATCATAGATATCTACAATCACCCTAGGGTCTAATCTTCTTGGAGGCATCTTCCAAGATATTTGAAAACCTAAGGCAACAAATGACCTACCAGATCAAATCTTCACTCTAATACCACTTGATGGAATCCAAGGTAGGTGTACCTCCAAAGGAGATGACCTAGCCCCCACCAAATAACCACACCATGGAAATACAATGATAACATAGAGATTCACATAAAATGTAATAGTTATTCATAATAAAGTCATAATATTTACATCTAACATGTATGGCTATAAAGCCTTTCAAGTTACAACTAATACAAAGAATAATACATATCAATCCTCATATGTGAAGATCCACCTCCTAGCTATCATCCCTCAAGATTCTCCTAGCTATGTCATGCTCTCCCCTATCATGACTCTAGACATCAAATGACCCTCTACTTATACCAAACCAAGTCATAGGTCATCCTAGAAAATTACATTAAAAAAACACTCAAGCCACAAGTTAGCCTGGAGGATTACATAACACTTAGGATAGGCCTCAAGTTTACAACCATAAGTAACTCATAAGTTAAAATAAACCTATGAAACCTTATACATAGGCCTACAAACTATCCAAAAATCCACATCTAAGACCATACAAGATAATTCCCATGGATCAAATCTCATTGAAACAATCTCTAAAGTGCATCAGGAAATAAGGAACATGTTACCAGGAACCACCAAAAGACCTCTAAATCTAATGCAATAAATCCAATCATTATGAGCACATAGGACAAGGTCCACCAATATGCCTAGAACATAACCCTAATCATGTGAGACATAGGGTCCAAAAAATCCAAGCTCAATAATCCTACATCACAAACATACATGATTGTCAACTACCCCAAGATGCTCCTACATCATTACGGGTACATATGATCTCTTCTTCTAAAATGGAAAAAATATGTTTTCTAAGGTTTTTTGCATGGAGAAACTAAAAAATTCATGGTGCATTTTGTATTAGAATTTTTAGGGTCTACCTTCAAATACTGATGGTTAGATTTGGAGAAGATACAAACTTTGAGAACATGTGATGAAAATTTTCCTCTTGAAGATCCTATGAAAAGTAATTTTCTCATAACATAAATTATTGACATTCAGTGGACTTTACGAATTCTAAAAAAGTGGTTAAAATTGGAAAAAACTTAACTCATTGAGAAACATAAACAATTGAGTGATCTATTAAAGGAATTTAAAATTATTTTTATATGGTCTTATGTTGATATGCATGGAATTGATCCTAATATTGTAACATATAATATTCTTCTTGAGCCAAATGTTAAGCCTATTAAACAAAAAATTTGAAAGATGAATCCAAGTATCACTCTTCTTTTTAAAGAATAAATTAAAAAATTACTAGATGTTGGTTTCATTATCTCTATTGCTTATTCTCCTTGGATATCAAACATTGTTGTTGTTTATAAGGGAGAAAATAAGATTTGCATGTGCACTAATTTTGGAGATTTGAACAAATCTTACTTGAAGGATGATTTCTCTTTTCCTAATATTGATATGATAGTGGATTCTACAACTTGACATGCTTTACTATCTTTCATGGATGTATTTCATGGTTATAATCAAACTTTTATTCCTCTTGAAGATCAATACAAGACCACATTTATCACACCTTGGGGAACCCTTTGTTGGGTTATGATGCCTTTTGGATTAAAGAATGCGGGTGCAACCTATCAACATGATGACTCTGATAGTTCATGATTATATACATAAGATTCTTGAATATTATATTGATGATATCCTTGTTAAATCAATAAAACCTGAAGAATGTGTGGTTACCTTGCAAAAAATATTTGAATGAACATGAAGCTATAACATGCAATGGAATCCTCATAAGTGTGACTTTGGGGTTGATACTAAAAAATTACTAGGATTTATTATTTCTAATTGTGTTATTGAAGTTGATAGTGAAAAGGTAGAGGTTATTGTTAATATGCCTCCACCAAGAAATATATCATAGCTTCAAAGCCTACAAAGGAAGATACAAGTTGTTAGAATGTTCATTACAAATCTAGATGATCAAACTATTCCATTCACATCCTTTCTTAAGAAAGATTCTACCTTCTCTTGAAATGATGAATATCAATAAGCATTTCATCAATCTAAGGATTATCTTACTAATCCTCCTATCTTGAAGCTTTTGAAACCTAACACACCTTTTTATCTTTATACATCAACTTCTTCGAATGCATTAAGTGTGGTTCTTAATCAACATGATGATCATGGTAAGGAGCATCTTGTATACTATATCAGTAGTATTTTGATCAATTATGAGATACAATATATAGAATTTGAGAAACAATATTTGTCCTTAGTCTTTTCATGTCAAAAACTTCAACATTATCTCCTTAATATAGAATCCGACATGATGCTGAAATTTGATCCTTTAAAGCATCTTTTTGCTAAGATAGACTTATCTAGACAATTGAAAAAATGGGTTATGCTTCTGACAGAGTTTGATTTGAAATTTATATCTCACAACTGTATTAAAGTGGAAGCCTTAACTGGTCATTCAGTTAAGGCTCCTTCTTCACATATAGTTATCACTCTGATTGAGTTTCCTAATACATGCATGTTATCTATGGATAAGGATTAAGATTGGAAATTTTATTTTGATGGCTCTTGATGTAAAAATAGTGTCAAAGTGGGTGTGATATTCCTCCCCCCTTATAAGAATTTTATCCCTTTTTCATATAAACTAGTGTTCCTAAGAAAAAAATAGCATTGTAGAATAAGAAGCTCTTATTTCTAGATTGTGAATGACTTTATCTCTTCAAATTATGAAATTGAATATCTTTGGTCATTCTTAATTAATTGTGAAACAAATAAAGATTTTATATCAAGTTAAGAATGATAACATGACAAAACATTGTATATCTCTTGGTATATTTAATAAATTCTCATCTTATGATATACAACTAGTCCCTCGCAAGGATAATAGGCATGTAGATACTATGGCTAGTGCAACATCTCTCCTATATCTTGATGATAATAAAGATTTTTAGTTCACTATTCACACTCACTTGAAACCTATTATTTTAGATAGTGATTTTATGGAAGAGCAATGTTCTAATTTGATTTCTAATGAATGGTTTTATAATATCTTCTAGTACTTGAAAGATAAAACTTTTCCTGAATCTACTTCTTGATATGCTCATAATCGTATTAGAAAATTAGTTGTTTGATACATTATCTTGGCTAACACTTTATATAAAAGATCTTACAATGGTCATTTACTAAGATGTCTATGAAATATTGAAATCTCAGCTGCTTTACAAGAAGCTCAAGTTAGATCTTATGGTGGACATTTTGGTGGAAAGTCACTGGTTAACAAATTACTATGAATGGGGTATATTGGCATACAATGGTGTTGGAATTACAATAGGAAAGGTAAACTTCTGGGGGGGGGGGAGGGGGGGTGAATCATTAGTTTAAACTTGGACCCATAAAACTTTCACCACATATCAATCTAGTGCATTCAATGAGTAAACTAAAATAACATGTAAAGCACATACATCTAAATCATGTAAACATGTAAGTATTCACACACATAACATTGGATATGATTACCCAGAAACCTTCCAAGTGAAAAGGTAAAACTGGTGTGCGGATGACACCCACAAATGTTCACTACTGCAATAATAAAGTGTATCCAATGAGGATTACAATGTTTTGACCGCGAAACATGATCTACCCTGTGAAAGGTCTGCCTTGTTAAAGGCTTACAAAGACTGTTGGGTCTCACCTTGTTAGAGGATTTCAACACTCTGTTAGAAGTATGCCTTGTTAGAGGACTTCAACTTACAACTAAGTAAGCACCCTGTTAAAGGATTTCATGCAATCTGTTAGGAATACTCTGTTAAGAGATTTGACTAAATCACCTATTAAAATGTCTCAGCATGGATCTTGCAGTTGGCACTTTCTTTCCTGATACAAGATCACCTCTAAACAATGTCTTCTTGACCCTTCTCGATCAGATGTCTCAATGCTGTATCCTTTACTTTATCCTCTATTCTTCTCTAATTGATTTTGCAATTCACTCTTTCTTTGTAACTTCTAAGTCACCATGAATGCTCTGCATGCAAACTATCTTCTTCACTCCTTCAATTCCTTACACTTCATCCTCCTTAAGAAGGCTTTGGTGGATTAGGGTTAGGTATGAATCTACAGCTGAGGTTCATCCATTTTGCTACTTAATCCTTTCCATTTTTTGATTGGCTGCATGTAATTGCATAGGGAATCAAAATAGAAATTTTTCCTTATCTCCAAATTACTGAAAAACAATCTTAAGTCAGCTCAAAAATGGTTTACATAATTGTTTCTGCCATTACAAAGAAATATGTCAAAATTGTCTTACTTGACATCTGAAGTCTTTGATGCTAGGCATGTACTGATCTTTATACTATGATTCAGCACTTGCATTACTCGACATCCACTATTTACTTGGCTCCCAAATCACTTGGCATGGTTTATCTACTCAACACTTGAGTGACTTAGTACATGAGTGACTTGGCACTCATTGCAACTCGCCATGGTCTAATATTTACATGTTGTGCTAGTCATGTATTACTAGTTTGGCATGAACTAAGGAAATGGCTTAAGTGTGTTGACACTCACTTGTCAAAACCAATCTGAGATCAACAATATCCCCCTTTGAAATGAGTGTCAAAAACACTTGAATACACATTATTATCCTTAGTCTCTTGAGCATAACATATCCATGACTTGGATTATATACAAAACTTCAAAATTTCAAAATTTTGCAATAACTTGTATACCTCAAAATTTGATAACTCCCCCTAATTTAATATGTCTATTTTGTAACCAAAATTGTGTGCTCCTTTCTGATTAAATGTGTCTCTACTAATACACTTTGAATTCAATGCTCTTTCTTTTCTTTATTTCTCCCCCAAAAATATATATCTCCCCCTTTGTTCTTATTCTCCTTTGTTTTATTCTCCCCTAGTATTTCTCCCCCTTTTGACACTTATGTCAAATGTGCTATACACTTATTGTGTGTTTGTCCAGAAAAGATTTATGGACATCCAGTATTATCTTGAGGGTTGCATCCCAGTTATCACATGCAATATCCAATGACTTAATTTGGATTGTAAGCTCGACAATAAGGTATACTAGACCATCTAAAGTAGAAATATTGGGGTCTTTCTTTAGTAGAGTTTTAGCATATCCTAGCTCCTTGTGCAGTATATCCATATGTGGGGTGAACGTTGCTTGTATGCTTGTTAGTTTAGCTCTTACATTAGCCTCGTCTACTATCAAAATAGCTAACTAACTCTATGATTGAAGCAATGTCCTAAAATGTTTCTCACTCTCAGATGGATTTATAGGTAATCTTGCACCTAATGCAGATAATTGGCTTTCCAAACTCAAAATGTGACTTCTGGTCTCTTGGGTGAAGAGTGTTGGATTACATATTTTAGTTTACAATGGGAATATATTCTCAAGTACCTTCTTCACACTCTCAACCTTAGTTTCCAATGCAACTTATGTAAGTGCTATATCACCATATATTTTCTCATTCACCTTATTCTAGAACTTCTTTTATGACCATTCTAAAAGTTTTGCATTTGTATCAAGGTTGTCATTACTAACATTTTCTGCTATGTCTATCAGTTCTTCTATTAGTGGCTTGGTCTCTTTAGGGGTTGGTAGACTGAATGCATCTAGAAAGATGTCCTTAATATCTCGAAGTGCTTGCTTCTGCCTATGTTCTCTCCTAAGAATTTCTCAATGCTTTTTCCTTTCTAAGCCTTGTTGTAATAGGCCTATTTGTTCTAGTGTCATAATCATACTTGGGAATAAAAATTTATTGATCAAGAGTGTTATCTACATAGTGAATTACCTTTTCAACTTTTGATGATATTGGGCTTAGCACTGAGATTTGCAATAGAGTGGCATCTATACTTAGCTTCTGAAGAGTTTGTGTAGGAGTGTCAGATGCTAGTAAAGCTACCAATGCTTGGATGGAAACTTGTTCCTTCACCTTTGGTATTAGTTCACTCTCTTTAGGCTTGCCCTAGTCTACTACTATGACTTGATTAGCACCTTGTCCTTGTGTTGTAGGTGTAGATGAGTCTATCTAACCTATTTTTTTCTAATTTGCAGTGGTGTCTTTCTCTTATTTTGTCTTCTTCTCAATTGTATCAATCTTAACAATTGTATCAACCTTGGTAGATGTAGTTTTTGGAATTTGGACCAAAGTTTGTACATGAGTTACTAAAGGGATGATAGAAGGTGGTTCTTATGGATTCACCTTTTCCCTTGTGATATTATTTATTGCCTTCTGTAGTTCATCTACACTAACCAAAACTAGATTGCCACTTAGTTATGCTTGCAATGTAGATTGATCTATGATTTTCTTCAAGTCTTGTGCCATAAGAGGATTGATGTTGTGAGCTGATAGATCATAGACATCCTTGATAGTTATTGTTTCTATAGTCTTAGTTGTGTTATGGGGAGGACTAACACTCGACAATTGTGTGTCATGCACACTCTGTTCTTCTTGTTGCTCAGGTTCACCTATTGCCTTGTCATCTTCTTTCACTTTTGTCTCTCCTCCAACTATGTTATCTCTGTCATTATCTTCCTTATCATCATCTTTAGCCTCTGAAGGGTCAATTTCTCCTTTCTTCATTGTGGTTAACCAATAAATGAGTTTCCATATTTGTGTTGACTTTTTTACAACATCTTCAATATTATTTTGGAGGATGTTAAAGGCTCTGTATTTAGGTGTTAACCTAACTGCATATTTATTTATAGCCTTAGCAATTTTTCCCTTAGTCAACTCTGGCATTACTTGGGCTAGTGTGGTCTCCCTGATTTGTCTTTCCAAATTCAAACAATAATGTCATTTTTATCTCAACTATGTCATATAGACTTTTAGGTATAGAGTTTAAAAATTCTAGTGGTGTTGTCTTAAACTTTGACATCATGGCATATAAGGCCTCTTCCACTTGGTTTTTCTCTACTTTACCCTATTTTTCAAAATCAAGATGACTAAAACTTGACAAATTTGCATTTTCTTAATATTTTCACACAAATTCTCAAGATCTGAGAGAGGATTGTGACTCACCACCTTGAATTGGTTGTTTTCATCTAACTCAATCTTCTCTTCATCATAATTTGATTGTGCCACATACTTCCTTCTCTATCTTTTCTACTCCTATCCTCCTTGCTCTATTTGCTTTGTCTTTTCCTTGGCCTTTTGTGTTGTAGCATGTGTGTTGGCTCTAGTTGTAGGTGCAGTGGGCTTTGGTTGACTTGGCTTGACAAGTTTCTTGGTCCTTTCCACTGGTTGCACCTTTGCCTTCCTTTTCTTTTTCTCTACAGGAGTAGGTGCTTCCTTGGTTTCTTCTCCCTCAGCACCTTCAGTATCCTCCTATTCTTTATTTTCTCCCATGCCCTGTGTCAATGCTAGAGGTTCTTGTGCTTGAGTTTCTTCTTCATCTTCATCATCTTCTTCTTCTTCCTCTTCCTCCTCAACATGCTCTCCAAAGTTTTCTTTCAATTTCTTTACCAACTTGTCCTTCTTCTTAATAGCTAATGCAGTTTTCAATTCCATAGTAATCTTGGGCTTTGCTACTTCATAATTTCCAAAAAATTTTGCAATTTGTCCACTTCTTCTGCTAGTAGTGATGTTATTGTTGTTGAGGCTTCATCTACATTTACCTCATATCCTATGTGTCTCAACCATCTTACCCTTGGTGTGGCAACTTGTACAAATGTGTAGTCAACATCAACAAGAAAGCATACATCATTATAATGTTTTTCAACTAAATAAATTGGTATTTTTAGCCTCTCCTTCATAGACTTCTTGAAGATTAAGTAACTAGTCATTAAGGATTCAAAATTTTCTCCTAGTTGCTCAATGTATTCACCAATCTGTAATACAACTGATTAGTTGGTCTTCCATCCCACAATACCAAATGAGGGGAATGTGTTTTTTACATAAAAGAATATACAAATCAATATAGAACCAAACTTGCATTGTGCACTCTTGGTTTTCCTAATTGCTCCAAGGTTCTTCATAAGTTGTTGTAGTTGTAGTTTTGCTAGATCATATGTATGATCTTTCTTAACAATCTTGTAACTAAGATCCACAGCTATGCAAGGTACACTATTCAATCTATTGGATTGATAGAACTTATGTTCTATTATCCTTATAGAAAAGTTAGTAAGAGGATCACTGATTGTATCTATAGTCATACCTCTTTTATTCTAGACTGCTCCAGTATTCTTCTCAATCATCTCGCTAGAGTCACTTCTTAGTGTCTTAGGTTGATCTAGGGTTGGGTAGCTAATAGCCCTATGAATTATTCTCTTGGTAATTTTGATAGGTCCACTCTCTATCCATAAAGAACCATCATGAATTTGGCTTAGTACTATTCATATCCACTCTATCTTGAATACATTTGGAAAATCTAGGGCTTGTGTTAAACCCTTTTTCTCAACAATTTTGAATTCTTCTTTCAAAACACCATTTTCACACAACCTATTGTATGCACCTCTGATTTCCATGTCACCAATGCTTCCTATCTTACAATTGTAGCATTTCCTCACATCTTGTACCATTATCACATTTGGTGAGATCATAGACAATCCGCCAAAAGGGTCTTGTTTATATGTGATGTCAAGAATGGATTTAAACACGGGTTGCTTAAACTTCATTACTAACTAGCTAAACATTTAAAACTTCCTTCCCTTCAACATTTTTCAAACTTGATGCCATCGTGTCAAACTAGGGTTTATAAAAATTTAAAGTGCATAGCTCGGCTCTTGATAAATACCTTAGAAATCTAATGAACTGGCATGAGATCATTGCTGAAATCTCTTACAACTACTTTGAATGGATTTACAAATAGCCTTTTTCTCTGCTCGCTCTTTCTTGAATTTGAAATGATGAAAAATGATAAAAAATTGATCATATACCCTTTGAAAACCTTGCATTTAATGTTGAGTGCTTACACAGCTCTAAGCTTGGCATTAACCAATTTCAGGTTCACTCGGCATCCTTTGTCATTTCCATTACTCGATAGCTACTATGAGCTCAGCATTAACTACCTAGTCTTATAACTCGGCATCTTCTAGCATTCCACTCGACACATATAGGAAACTTTTCATGCTCGAAAATAATATGAAAAACTTGGAGATTTATCATGAATTTCTAACAGCATCTTGCATCTTTATTCATGCTAATGTAGTCCTTTCAATACTATTTCCTTTTGGAAATAATGCATGATATAGCCTTTAAATATCAATCCCACATACCTCTTGTCTACCTACTTTGATGAGGTGTCATCACCTGATCCACTGGGTGAAGTGATCCCTTCTCCATTTGATGTACTACAAACATCTTTCTTTTTCCATGTCTTGTTCATCTCATCTCTGATATGTTCAACATCTACCTTGCCTTTACCATTATCAAATTCACAAATTGGTGCCTTTGACCTAGTTGGGCAATATTTACTGATGTGATGAGTCTTCAAACAACTAAAACATGTAGTTTGACTTAACCACCTTTGGTAGTTACCTCTGAAGTGTGTTCTAATACAATTCTCAGGAAAACATCCATATTCTTGACAGTAATGATAGCTATATCTTGTATTATAATCCCAATAATGAGAGTTGTCATTGTTCCTTACCTTTGTTTGCCTATTTGATGACCACATGGATTTGGATATGCATTGAAAAGCTCTATGTCCATACTTCTGACAATTGTAGCAATATCCTTCAAATCTTTGTGTATGCATCATCCTGGTTCTACATTCATGTGCTTGATAACCTTGCTTGTTGCACTTATGACAATGAATCATGTTCTTAAGCTTGACATTCTGATTTGTAGTTTTGCTCCTACACACATTAGCAGTATGTCCTTTCTTACCACAATTATGATAAGTAGTTTTGAAGTTCTTACCTTTGTTATTCTTTTCTTCTACACTTTTGGATGATTCTCCTTCTTCAATGCTTGTGTATCCCATTTCTAATGTATCATTGTTGGATCTAGGAGATCTCAATAATTTCTCAAAGTATTTGATGGCTTCATTTGGTTTTTTGAAACTTTCAGCAAATTCTTTTTCTCTCTTTAGGTCACTCTACAATCATTCATTATGCAACTTCAATGTAGTTATCTCAATGTCCTTGACATTCAATCCATAGTTGGCATTCATCATTTGACTTAGGTTATCCAATTGCATGTTGGAGATCATAGTTAGTTCTATTGACTTCTCTTTCAATCTGTTGGCCAGAACTCTTTTGTCTTCTTCAATCATGGTTTTGTGTTCCATAGTTTTCTTCTTTTGTTCAATTACCTCACATAGTATTATAGCTTGTGATTCTTTCTCTAACTTTAGATTTCTAATTTCTTGAGGTTGGACTCCATTCTTTTCCATTAGATCTGCAATTACTGCATCAAATTCATTGGAGTCTCCATTTGCAAATACCTTAGTAGTGTCTATCTCCTTGTATTTTGTGTCATTCTCCACAATAGCAATTTCTTTCCTTCTCTTCAAGGATTTGTTTAGTTCCTCTCTTGCTTCATTTAGTTGATGTAGTATGAGATATATTTCAATCTCCTAGTTCTCAATAGTCTTTTCCAACTTGTAGACTTTCATTTCAAATCTTTCCTCAAAGCTACGAAGCTTCTCTTTCAGAGAACAAATCTGTAATACCAATTGTTGGAATTACAATAGGAAAAGCAAACTTTTGAGAGGGAGGGTGAATCAGTAGTTTAAACTTGGACCCATAAAACTTTCACCACACATCCATCTCATGCATTCAATGAGTGAACTTAAATAACATGTAAAGCACATACATCTAAACCATGTAAACATGTAAGCATTCACACACATAACACCAGATATGATTACCCAGAAACCCTCCAAGTGAGAAGGTAAAACTGGGGTGGGGATGACACCCAAAAATCTTCACTACTATAGTAATAAATTTTATCTAATGAAGGTTACCATGTCTTGACCATGAAACATGATGTACCTTGTGAAAGGTCTACCCTATTAAAGGCTTACAAAGACTGTTATGTCTCAACTTGTTAGAGGATTTCAACACCCTTATAGAAGTGTGCCTTGCTAGAGGACTTCAACTTACAACTAAGTAAGCACCCTATTAAAGGATTTCATAAAGTCTATTAGGACTACTTTGTTAAGAGATTTGACAAAAATCACTTGTTAATACGTCTCAGCATAGATCTTGCAGTTGGTACTTGCTTGCCTAATAATAGATCACCTCTAAACAATGTCTTCTTGATCAGATGTCTCAATGTTATATCCTCTACTCTATCCTTTGTTCTTCTCTAATTGATTCTACAATTCACTCTTTCTTCATAACTTCTAAGTCACCATGAATTCTTTGCATGCGAACTATCTTCTTTGCTCCTTCAATTTAGTACACACACATTATTGATTTTAAGGCTTCATCCTCCTTAAGAAGACTTTGGTGGCTTAGGGTTAGGTATGAATCTACAGTTGAGATTCATCCATTTTGCCACTTAATCCTTCCCATTTTTTGATTGGTTGCATGTAATTACATAGGGAATCAAAATAGAGATTCGTCCTTATCTTCAAAATATCGATACAATCTTAAGTTAGCTCAAAAATGGTTTACATAGTTGTTTGTGCCATTACAAACAAATATGTCAAAACTGTCATACTCAACATCTGAAGTCTCTGATGCTTGGCATGTATTGATCTTTATACTATGACTCAACACTTGCATTAGTCAGCATCCAGTATTTATTCGGCTCATGAATCAATCAACATGGTCTATTTTCTTAGCACTTAAGTGACTCGGCACTCATTGCAACTCGACATGGTCCAATATTTACATGATGTGCTTGACATGTATTACTAGTTCGGCATGAACTAAGTAAATGGATTAAGTGTATTGACACTCACTTGTCAAAACCAATCTAAGATCAACAAATGGAACAAGATTATTTTGATTTTGTCAATAAATGAACTCGTGGTGTTAACAACATGGTAATCTTATTCATGCTCCTGCTACTACACTTCTCACTCAACTAGTATCTTGGCCTTTCATTATTTGGGATCTGGATATCATTGGCATGATATCTCCTCCTTCTTCATAAGGACATACTTCTTAATAGCTATGAATTACTTTACTAAATGGGTTGAATTTTTTCCTCTTCACTCTACTATAATAGAAGTTATTCGTGATTACATTCTTCATAATGTCAAATCTCAATTTAGTTTTCATTCTACTATTGTTTCTGATAATAGATCCTTGTTTAAAAATAAGTTAAGAAATTTATGGAGAAATATTTTATTCATCAATGATTTTCTACTCCTTATTATCCCCAATCTAATGGTCAAGATGAAACATCTAACAAAATCATTTAGATAATCTTAAGGAATTATGTGGGAAAGACTGGCATACACAACTCACATATGATTTATGGGCTTATTGGACTAGTGTTTGTATCGCTACTGGTACTTCTCCCTATAACTTGGAAAATGGTGTAGATATTACTATGCCTTTGGAATTTGAAATTCCTTCTCTTTGAGTCTCTTTTCATGGAATTTTTGATAATGACACATTTAGAGAACAATGTTTACAAGAACTAGAAATGTTAGATGTACAATAAAGTAATGCATTGGAACATTTAGGAGCTTATCATGAATCCCTTCAAAAGTGCCATAATAATAAATTACTTGAACACTCATTTTCTAAGGGTGATCTTGTTCTTTATGAAAATTGAAGGAATGTTAATAATCTACCGAATAAAAAGAGAAAATTCAGTCCTAATTGGTTAGGTCCTTTTGTGGTTACAGAATTTTATGGCTCTAGTTCATATAAGATTGTTGATATGAATGGTGTTCCTCTTAAGGAACCTATTAATACTATGCATCTTCATCATTACTATGTTTAACTTGTCTTTCTTGTTATACATATGTTTCTCCTAATAGAATTTTCATTATGTTTTATTAATGTGTAATACTTAGAATCCCAAAATATTATTTTAGAAACATTAGTATTTTTCTTTCCTTATTATTTTTATGAAATTAATTAAACATTAATAATAGAAATAATAGTCTCACACCCACACACACACATATATCATTAAAAGTTGGTATACATAAAAGCATTATACAAAATATATCTTTATATATACCATCTATCTATCTATCTATCTCAATGCTTCATCAAGTGACGACTCCCTGATCTCTCTTGTCCATGGTTTGAGGAGGATGGTCTTTCAGATGCAATATTGTGAGTATGGATCCTAAATGAGCTACGCTCCATCATGTGCTCTCACATCACTCTTAGATTAGTCTTTAAATCTACAATGGGATGCTAGAGTCTATCATTGTTCTCATGTGTTAGTCTCATCTCTAGAGTAACAAACACAAAGATGTCATCATGTTTACCTAGATCTCTCTATTCTCTAACCTTGTGGTGATGGGTGGATGGTATCCTTGAAGCTATAGTTGAGTCTTTTAGGACCTAACTCACAAAGCTCCTCCACTCTCTCTCTATCCCTACCTTAATAACATACATAATTTATCACTATTCTCTTTTCTTTCTCAAAATCAAATTCAAATCTACAATTTATTTCTAAACCCTACTAGGCGTCCCCTTAGATAACTCTACCTCTCTCTCTCTAATGTTAAGGGTGGGCACATGAATTGCCTGCTCTCCTTATTTTCTTTCTATTTTGGTTGGGGGAGTGGAGTGCCACTTTATGACCATGGGTATCATGATCGCAATGGTATAGCATGCACAATAAAACTTGGCTCCTCATCTATCACATGATTTGGTGGGGGCATCTCCTCTGTAATAGCCTTCTCTACTCAAGATTATTGTCTCTCATATCCTCTCTCCTATGGCTTAGGGATCTCCTAATCTCTTATCTTAGGTTTTGGGTGATCCTTTTCCTTCATCTCCTCATCCTCTCTCATGGCCTCGTCCTCCTCTTGTTGAGATAATGGGTGTTGCACACATTGAATAATATTGGTAGTAAATTTGTATTATTTTATTTTATTATGTAATGTTACACCTAGAGGGATGTGCAATATGGACAAATGCCCATGGTATATAATTGATGAGTTGTATTGTAACATTGTGATAATATTTAATGTAATTATTTAATACTGGGGAAAAGAATTAAATGTCCAATATTAAATGTAGAGTCAATGGGTTAGGTAACACATGTTTTTAGCACACGGTTTATGTAATACCACTTAATGGTTTTGTGAGACTTGCTACTGTATAAGAATCCACAAGGGTAGTTATAGAGGTAAGGAAAAAAGGTTAAAATGCAAGAGTTGAGTAGGGTAAGGCTTGACAGGTTAGCCAAGGGAACATTGTGAAGGTTGGAAGCATGGAAAGGGATGTCTAGATTTTTGTTTGTTCACATGGATTTCTTGGTTATGGCTATGGCTTTGAAGGCTTCCATGGTTGTATTACAATGGTGTTTTTGCTAAATAATACATGGTGATGGATGCTTTTGGAGGTTGGTTTTTCCCTCGATGAGGGTTTCCCAAGGTATATCTTGTGTCACATTTTTGTATGTTGTCTATTCTCTTGCATGTGGATTTCAATTGCATATTTATTTCATATATATTATGAGTTATGTGGCAATGGCTATATTTTTGTTGCAAATTTTCTTACAAGTGGTATCAGAGCTATGGTTTTATTGTTGTAACCCTAGATTGAATCCATGGAAATGTATGAGAGGATAAAAGAAATGGCAAGATATATGAGTTATATATTGCAGATCTAAGGGTTTTGTGTTTGTTTTTATGATGGGATGTTGGCATATTTTTGGCATTGAAATTGTTGGTCAAATGGTTTTTTTGGATGTTTCATTTAAATAAGAGTTTCAAGGGGGAGCTTGCAAAAATGACCTCCTGGGCAAAAATAGACCTCACCATTGGATTTGGGTTGGTTTTTCCATAAATTTTGATGTATAATATGCCCTAGTTTGTCCATGTTGAGAGGAAATAAAATAGGTTTTTTAGTTTCAGCCTATGATGGCCATCAAATTTAATCTCGTCAAAAATTTCGTCACAAAAAAGCATCACAATGAAAATGGTAAAAAGAATGTCTTGGTAAAATAGTCATTACTTTCACTTAGGCTATCAGATTTTGGACTTCTTATAGTTGTTGGAAAGATAATTCAGAGCACTACAACCTGGTGTAGGTTTGATTCTATGATTTTGACATTTTGTTAGGTTTTAAGATCTTGAAAGTCAGATGTTATTTATTTTGAGAACAGATTTGGGCATAACTTGAGCATACATAGTCAAGTTTTAGACTTTGAATAGTCAAAAAAAGATCTTAGAGAGATCTATATATTGGTTTAGATTTGGTGTGGGTTTGACATGATTTATTTGGTGATATATTAATCTGAATGGTTTATGATATATATTAACTATGATAGCATTGTGAGTTTATGATATTGTATGTTTGGATGTTTGGATTTGGTGTCATTGTATACTCAAATCATATTTTAGATTGGTCTCATGATGATATGGTTATCGTGTTGGAAATATAAGATCGGCTAGACTATTGAGAGGGGAGGGGTGAATCAATAACCAATAAAATTTAATCTTAATTCATTAATTAATCCTTCATATGTATTTTGATCTAATTGCATATATGAAAAACTAAAAGCATTAAAACATTTATAACACTTTGATACACAATATGGTGACCCAAAGATCTTTCAAATAGAAAGTAAAACTGGGGTGGGGATGATACCCACAAGCTCTAGTACTGCAGTATAAAGTTGGACTATTAAGGCTTACAATGATCACTTCTGATGATCTTCCCTATTAGGAGTAATAAGGACTGCTAGGTCCACCTTGCAAAAGGATCTACAAACATACAATGAAGTATGCAGTCGGTGAAGAGATTTACAAAAGACTGTTAAGTCTACCTTTTGAAAGATTTAACTATTCTAGCTATTAGGATGAACCAATGGCTGATCTCTGATCTACAACTTTGATTTGTTGAATGAGATTCCTTTCGAGTGTAATGATCACCTTATTGTGATGGATAAATCTTTGTTTCTCCTTATACTGCTTATAGCCTTCTTACTTCACACTTTCTACTCTTAGTGTGTCTTCTTAATATTACATTCATATTCATATATTTGGATGTGATACAATGCATTACATATATACCAATCCAATTTAAAATTCATCAAAGTTAGATTCAATACAAGTTTCACCAAAATTCACAAAGTCAGCCCAACTGTAGGCACTCAAGTTCTTAAGACAAACTCAGTGAGGTTTTGATACTCGGAAACCATTGTCAAAGCTTGGCATCATCATGCACTCAGTAGATTTTTGGGTCATACTAATCACTTCCAATTAGTCTGAACTCAATCTGTACTAGTGACTCGATGAACACTACAAAACTTGGCATATAAACTGAAACACTTGATTGACACTGCATGTCTCAATCAACACTATCACATTATTGAAGTTGTAAACTTGGTAAGCACCAAAAAACTTGGTTTGCACTAAGAGACTTGGTAACTCATTTTAAACTAATAATCTCCAACTTGGTAGATACTACTCAATGTGAACAGAATATTTTTCTTGGAACTTGGTAGCAACTATAGAACTCAGTATAACCTAAATTACTTGGTTAACACTATAAAGTATACTATAAGCTCAATAGCTACTAACCATTTGATTAAGTATGTGTGTCACCAATAAACAAACTTGACTGTAATGTCAATATACCAGTGTTTGGTTTGGATATGTATGATGACTTGCTAGGTCTACAAGTTGTGCAATGTTCTAAGCGGTCTATACTTGCAAGTTGCATTTATGGCTTATATATGGGTTGTTTTATCCCATTGATCTTTCATTATTGATGCATATTTATATTGGTGGATTGGATTTGGGTTTTCTATACCCTAAGTCACATGATTTTCTAATTTTTCTTCATATAGAAGGGATTAGATGTTGTTACTAGGTATAGTCATGGTATAGTATTATGATTGACTATTTTATGTTGATAAGTTGGACACTTTGAGATTTATTTACTCAGTTCATGGATGTGATCATGGTTTCATGGATTTTGACATGACATGATTGGATATATAGGTAGATCCTTGATGTTCACTAGTTTGGATTCCTGATTTAGTTATGTTGGTATATCTTCTAGGTTGAGGATCATAATTATTTGGTTTCTTTTGAGGAACTCATAATGTGCACTTTGAGTTCTTTGATGGTTTGATGCCTTGGTTGATTCTCATGGTTAGAGGATGGTTTTTTCATCACATTGTCATAGATAGCTTGGATATATGATTTAGTGGGAGCTTGTGGTAGTGATGGGGTGACAATGTAGGATTAATTCCTCATTAGGTTTGTATCTTCTTGGTTTGGAGATCTTGGTTTTTCACTTGGTACTAACACTTTGATTTTGTAAGTATAGACCTAGAGAATCTTCATGTATTAGATAGATTTTATGATGTTGTGGGTGACTCGGTACCATGATTGAGTGGTATTTATTGGCATGAATATATTTATTTATTTATTGAGTGTTTGTAGATGTTGGAGGTTTGTCTTAGATCTTGTTGTTGTAGAAGCATCCTTGACATTTGTATGGTGGAATTTTTTATCTTCATAGTGTATGGAGATGGTTCTTCATGGTATATTGAGATGGTTTATCTTCATGGTGTGTGGAGATAGTTGCATCTTGAGGACTCGTGCAGTGTTGGAATACTTTAGAATAACTGAGAAAGGGTTGAATCAGTTATCCAAGGTCCAAATGTCCCAATAAAACTTTTCAGCACTTAAACAAAACTCATACATAGATATCCTTATCATTTATCTTGCATGCATCCATTAGATCATCCTATACTTAAACTTGTAGCTTACTATCCTAGGTCAAAATAACTGTAAAAATGTAAACATGAAATATAACAAAATCATTCACATGTTTGACATAAGGATTTTACATGGAAACCCAATTTTGGAAAAACCATTAGTAACATGCTACTAATTCTCACTCTTCTGAAGTGATGCCCAGTGAAAGGCCAACCATGTTAAAGGTTACAATACACACTGTTAAATGTGACCTGATTAAAGGATTTCAATTGACCTGTTAGGAGTGAACCTTGTTAGAGGACTTTAGAACATTCCATTAGAATGTCACCCAATTAAAGGATTTATAAATGACTATTAGGTCAACCTTAATCCAAAATATTTATCCTAAATTGATACAATGATTAGAAAGTAACAGTAGGACTTGATCTGATAATAAATCACAACTCACTTATAGATTAAAATTCTCTATTTTAGTCCTCCATTATGCTTGGCTTCATTCACTTCAGCTCTAACATCTTGTTCACCCTTTAAGCATTCATCCTCTTAAGCCTTCTTGCTTTGCATGCCAATTTTAGCCTCTATAATTCAGCCACCATATGAAGCCAGACCCTCGACTCCTTGTCTTCCTTGGGTTCTTGCACATTCCAATTGTTGCTTCAAGCCTTATATCCCCTTATAAAGAGAATTTAGGTCTTGTTCCACTCAATAGCAATCATCCATTTTAGGATTAGGTCAGATTCATTTAATCTTTCCTCTTTTCCATTTTTCTCCCTCTAGAAACTTCTTCTATAGCCCTCTTTGAATTCACCTCAAAATGGTTTATCTTGAATTATGTGCCTCTAGCTCATCAAGCTTATCTTCCACACGCTTCACACAATCCAAGAAATTGACTGCGTCAGCTTAGATTTAGCAAATCCATGATCTAACTCATAATGTTTTCACTCCATATTAACTAACCTCTGATACTCAACACGTATTATACTCTCAACATCCACTAACTTTCACTTGTCACATACTATCTTTTATTGTCACTCAACATACACTATAATTAATTGGCTTACAGTACTAGATCTTTACTTTTCTCAGCACCAACTAATCACTTGGTCAAGCTTTGCAAACTCATTTTGCTTTCTTTATTCTTCTAGACTTAGCTAGTGTATCCATCAATTTCATCTTTAAGTATATAAATAATACAACATATCATCCATGTCTCACTTGGTCTTAGTACTTCTTTTATACATCAAATAACTCAACCTTTTCTCTAGGTTCTCTTGTTATCTCATTTGATCAAATCCTCTTCATCAGTCAAACAAATGATAGCATTAAAACCAAAAAATCAATTGTCTTGCTAGCAAATAGTAGGTTTGACATCGCTAACAATATAATGATTGTCCCAGATTTCATACAAACAATCTTGTTTTCAACATGTGGTTCATGGTAAAGGTGTGGTTTATGCTTTCATTTGACATGTTATCCTTGGTGTTATGATGGTTTAATTATTATGTCATGGTATACTCTTGATACATGTTTAGAGTTGTGGCATATTATGGTGTGTTCATATGGAGCATGATATCTCTTTGGTTGAGATGGTTAAATCATGTTTTCGTGTTTATGTTCTTGAGGCCATGGTTGGAACTTTGACATTGATCTTGGTTTAGTTTCTTGGTATTGAGTGCATTGATCATTTGCTAGATACTTCATGATATTTCTATGTCAAATTTGGATTTGACATGGATTCATTAGTTACAAGTTCTCATGGATACTTAGAGACGATGGTGATGTTGATTTCTCTTGGATTAGCAAAGTATTTGTTGGGACATTTGATGGTTTCAACATGAAGTCTGAGAGGAATTCACCTTATATGGACTTGAGAGGAGATTTTTCTTAGATGATTCTTTGTTGGAGACTTGGATATCTTGATGAACATTCTCATTCCCCACTCTTGGTCTACTCGGTGGTTTACTACTTGAGAGGTATAGCCCATTATTTCTCTCAGGTGCATTATATTTATGCTTGTCTTTCATGGATATGGATATTGAGCTATGGTACATGATTTGGTTCATGAGGGTTCGTTTAGAGATGGTTTAGCATTGTTTATCTCCTGGTACATTTGTTATTAGTATGGTTGAGTTTGGGATATGGTTTTATATTGGGCATATTCCTTGGATTAGGAATGGTTATTCCTTGGTTTAGGAATGCTTTATGAGCTTGATCTTCTTGTGAGAGGCATAGATACATAATTTTTTATATGGTATGGTTTGGGTGTTATTGTGGCTTCTTGGTTTGGTTTTATGGAGGATATCTTACTTGGCACAACTTACATCTAGAGGTGTGTGTAGAAATACATGATACAGGTTGTGATTTGCACAGTTTCTCTTTGGTCTTGGTTATCTTTCTAGATGTTTTGTTTCACTTACATTGGATTTGAGATTGGTTGGAGATTGTGATCAATAGTTTTTGTTCATGTATGTCATGTGAGAGATGACATGGTTATTCCTTTATCTCTTTCATTATCCAGTTGTGGACAACTTGGGAGAGTGTTGGAGACTTGTTATGAGAGTTGTTCTTGTAGATTATTTGTTTATGTATTGTGGATATCCTTGATACTACATTGATTTACTTCTTTGAGATATTGTGAGTGGATTGGTTATAGATTTGAAATTTATCTTTTGTAGTGGGAGCTTCTTGGTATATATGTGGCAAGTATTTTTCTTGAGGCTTGTGATTGCAGGTTATAGATTGGATATGTTGGTAATGAGATTCACTTGGTATACCTTTGGAGGTATGGATAGTTGGGGTTGGCACTTGCCATGGGTGCTATTTCAGCTATAGATATTTGATAGCTATAGATACATGTGATTACCATTGGATGGGGTATTTTTTCTTGACATTTTAGTTGGTACGAGATTTTATGATTTTCTAATGTGACAGGTTGGGTGGCTTTATCTTTGGATGGCTTCTATGTAGGTCTAGTGGAATGACATAATAGGAGGTGGGACCATTCATGTTTGAGATGTTGGATATTTTGATTTTGTTGTGGGTACCAAGATGGAGCACATGGTGTACTTTGACCCATGATGGACATGTGCTAGGAGGGATTGTTTCCTTGTTTATTTATGTGGCTACAAATTGACCCTATGCAATGTATACAACAAGTGGGATATTATTGAGATAATGGGTGTTTCACAGATTGCATAATATTTTTATATTATTTTATTTTATTTTATTATGTAATGTTACACCTAGATGGAAATACAACATGGTTCAAGATTCACATGGGATATACTCGATGAGTTGTATTGTAACATTGTGATAACATTTGATGTAATTATTTAATATTGAGGAAAAGAATTAAATGTCCAATTTTAAATGTGGAGACAATGGGTTAGGTTGCACATGGTTTATGTAATATCACTTAGTGGTTTTGTGGGACTTTCTACTATATAAGCAGCCACAAGGGTAGTTGTAGAGGTAAGGGAAAAATGTGAAAAGGTGAGAGTTGAGTAGGACAAGGCTTGACAAGTTAGCAAAGGGAGCATTTGTAAAGGTTAGAAGCAGGTCATAGGATGTGTGGATTCATGCTTGTTCACATGGATTACTTGGTTGTGGCTATGTCTTTGAATGCTTCCATGGTTGTGTTGTAATGGTATTTTTGATGAATACTACATGGTAATGGATACTTTTGGAGGCTGGATTTTTCCCTCAATGAGTGTTTCCCAAGATATATCATGTGTCACATTTTTGTGATTATATTGTCTATTCTCTTGCATGTGTATTTCAAATGCATATTTATTTTATATCTATTATGAGTTGTGTGAAAACAATTATATTTTTGTTGCAAGTTTTCTTATACTTCTCTGCTAGATCCTCTTTGAGCTCTAGAAAATGGATGAGGGTCTCCCATAGGGTAATTTGGTGGGAAGATGGTCAAAACTCCATGTGTGATCTAGTAGTGGATGTACTCCTTTGTGAAACCTACATATAGGTATATTGTAATTAGAACATCATCTTCCTCCTTTGTATCACTAGAGATGATATCGACTATAGTAGGTCAATGTATGGTTTTGGTTCTCTAAATATATCTCTAAGGGTGGGCATACCATGGAACCCCTCTCAGTACACCTTGTTGCAAGCCAAACTATCTCATACTTAGTCATAGTAGCATGACATGATCACATGACTCTATCATCCCTCTAGGAATCTCTACCTTTGGGAGTATCTCATATGGTGTGTAGTATTAGGCCACTCCACTATTTGGAGGTATGGTCTCCACACTATCTCATCACCTCACATGCGATCAAATCTGACTCTCCAATACAATACATCTTTGATATGCTATAACTCAACAAGAGGATATGTATACACTCTTGAAAGGATTTGATCTAGTGCTACAAGAATTCCTGTTGGCCTACTACATGTAAAATACTCAAAACCTACACCTGTAAGAGTGTACATCTTGTCAAATTGTCCCTCTAGTATTTGGTGAGTTTTCTCAACTTTGAATACAGAGTTTCAAGCATAATCCTACCCCATGCAAACACTGAATAATCTCTCTCCACTAATTATACCAAATGTGTAAAAGGTGATAAGCACATTGTCCCCTTTCCATTTGGGGTCATGATGTAGCTCAGTATACAAAATATTCATTGTCTCAACAAAGGAGTACCACCTAGAATGATATCATGTAGATCCATCTGATTTTCTCTAGATCTCATTAGTAATCTTTGTCATGTACAATACTCCTCATCCTCAAATATCTTCTTTGCACTCCTCCTAGTATGAGGCCTCATTGGAAGCCCTTTGATCAGAAGGAAGAGTATCTAGTATGAAGATGAAATGAACAAGTGTCCTCATCCCACCACTCTATTAGTGTTAAGATCCTGCCTTGATAGAATCTCAAGTACAAAATTTGGCCTACTCAATACAGGCCTATATCTTTCAATAGTTGAATGTCATTCATGCTCACATTCTACATATTATCCTAGATGAAGTGTACTACATGTGACATTTGATGCTCCCATAGAGACACTAGAACCTATAAATTACATTAAATTAGACATAAATACCATAATGTGGGAAAGTTTGATCATTCTAGACAAGGTCAAATTCCTCCTAATTAGGGTCCACTTCCTCTTATTAGGATCAACCTCCCTTGGATCAAGGTTGACTTCCCCTCATTAGGGCCAACCTCCCTAATCGAGGTTGACCTGCCTCATTAGGGTCAGCTTGGTTCATTAAGGTAAACATTATTCCCATAATAAAAGTTAGACTCTCCTTTATCCATCATAAAAACCCAAAAATATGTATCAAAATAGTTAGAAATGCACATATCAAGACAAGAATCACTTTGTAGTAGCACTCACCTCAACTAGCAGGTCATTGAATGCAATGAATGCATTCAAAACTTCCATCTGCATGGCTTCTAGATCCTTCATCTTCACCACTCCTTCAACTCTTTAAGATCATAGATAACAAATTAACAGTAAGATGCCCTATTTATAGTAATTTTTAACATAAATTAGGGTTACAATTAGGTTTTCCTTTCTATGTATTTAGAATAAGTCTTTAATCTTTCAATCATAACTTGAGCTAGATAGCTCTAATTTTCTTGTCGCCAGAAGCATTGGAATCATGACTTAGTTATCTTCCCTTTTAAATTATTTAAGAGACATTTTGATAACTTCTTCTCTAATTTTTAAGGTCTTTTTCATCAATCTACATTTCTAGTTCATAAGGTTGGCTATATCACCTTGTTTCACCTTCCTAAATAGGGCAGTTGAAACAAGGGGGAATATAGACACTTATGAACCTCACATAATCATTCTTAGTAATATCTAGGTGATTTTTGTTTCACTAACATACAGGATGTGGGTACTAACACTTTCTTGCAAGATCATGGCTCTTGGACTTTTCTATATCCTTTTTTCTTTAAAAAGTTATCTTTAATTTAGCTTACATATTCGTGTAGTGTCATATTCAGCTAAAGTGGAGGCTAAATGTATCATATTGAATTATAATCACTTCAATTTATGACCTTTTAACACCTATTCAATGTAATTTAATGTTAAATTTGTATTTCAGTTTGTCACATATCCTCCTCTTAAATGAGATCTAGGTAGGACCTAATAATTCCTTCTTGGTAGTCCTATTCTATAATGAAAAACTTGAGGTAGGATATATTTTTATAGGTCCTCCCCTTTCATTTTACTTTAATCAAAAAAACTCCTTTTTGCATCAAAATAGGATTTCCTTATAATTTGGACTTGATTTCTAGATTCTAGGACTTGTTATGGAGTCCCAAGATAGTCTCAAGGATTTCTACACCTAATCATCTAGGGTGAAGTACACCCCTAACCAATAAATGATACAATCCTCACCTAATTTACTAATATGGGGCATAGTACATCCCTAATGAAGTCCTATTTTGGGTCCCGCTAGTGGGTTACTTCTTCGGTTTTGGTCTAAAGTTGGGTTTTGAGCTTAGTCAGCCTAAGGGAGGAAATTAATTTAAACCCTATATAAACACCCTCAATTGCTTCATTTGGAATATATGGATAATGCATGTGGACTATCAAGCAATAAAACATACTTACACTCAATAAATATAAAACAACTATTTCTTATGTAGACAGGTCATTGTGGACATCCTAATTTATCTGAGCCTATTTGCAAGGTGGAAACAAGGAGGCTTGGAAACATCCTTTGGACCAAGAGAATTCTTTATCTTCCTCTTCACATTCTAGTATTCAATCATTCAAGTTTTGATCATGGACTAGTAAATACAAACCATGAGTATGGCTTAGAGTAATTTAGCCTTGGGGGCTTAGTATGTGTTGAGTTGTCATTTTGTACAATGCTTTAACTAGAGGAATCCTTTCAAATTCCTCTCTTGAAAAGCTAATCTAGGATCAAATCCAAGGTTTTGGGTGATCTCGTGACCTACTAAAATCCAGTCAATTAAAGATTTATGTGTTTGGTCACAGGGAAGCCTTTGTTGGTTCTAAACAATTTTGGACAAGATGTTCAATCTTCTTGTTGTTTCAAAAAGTAACCACAAAAGAGATATATTTTTGGTATTTTTTGTTTTATAATGAATACAATCTAACAATGCAACTATATGAATTTCTAATTTAACCAAGGGTTAGCAAATCAAATAATGAAGATAAGGTAATGAGAGATGAAAGAAAATAACATGAAAGGGAAAATTCCTAATGGACATAATCCACGGTAACAACATGTCTGCGAGTTAAATCATTGAAAAGATTAGGTAGGAAACCAATGAAAATAGGAGTAGCACTTCCTCAAATCCACTGATGCAATCGTTGATGAAAACTTAGTAAAAATTGAAATATGTTTCACTTATCGTTGAATCACAAGGCCAAAAAAAGTGCACTCATACAAGACAAGAAGCTATGTAGGAACAATAAGGTGATCTCTTCTCGAACTTGGTACATCAGATAAATTCATCAACATGCAACAAACACCAAAACTAAAAGATTTCACAATTAAATCAACACAACAAAACCATTGGCTCCATTATTATTCATGAACAAGAATTCACAAAAAATAACACACTCTGACAAGAGTAACTACACTTAGAATGAGAGCTCCAATAGCATATATTATTGCATCAAAATAATAGCTTGGAATACATGTTACATTCCTGAATTTATAAGAAATCATCTCCTCATTTTGTGTTGAGAGTGAGAGATCACTTAATGCAAACATATGCTTCTAAACTAATAAAACAAATCTAATTATATACAAACTGACTCTCTAAATGGTGCTAAGAAGGACTCCACCCTTGTTTATATCAATTAATGCATGACTTAAAAATAATGAAAGAAGTAGACAAGAAGAAGGAAGTTGTAAGAGGACTTGAGAGTCACTAGAAACTCTAAAAATGGAAGCCCAACCTTCTCTAATTGTTTGTAGGAATTAAACTACCATCAAAATGTGTTTATGGTGCATAGAAAGCTCTAAATTAGCAACTGCTAGTTAACTGTCAGTACACTATCACTTCTTCAAAATTGTTGGTGCACCTCTGGAATAGCACACCTTGTGACCTTGCACACCTTGATGACAGGTTCAAAAAATCCAAAATTTTCCCCAAGTGTCAAAAATGAATTTCCAGCATCTTGATTTTTTCTCTTTTTACCCTAAAGCTATGTTTGGATATTTTCTCTTGAATTTCTCTATAATCTTCATCATTTGGGTAGCATCCAGAAAATCCAAAGCCTCATATTTATGCCTAACCTTTTGCCAATAATTACTAACATCCATTCAAGTCTCCACAAAATTGTCAAGTCTAGTGTCCAATTCTAACAATACCTCTTCAGTCTTAAATACTTGCCTAATATCTTTATTAGACAAAGCATCCTCAAAAGTTCTTTAGAATTGTTCGACTACTGATTGCACTGAATTAAGCTTTATTTTTCACTCATTTTCAAAAATCTCAAGGGCAATAACATCATAATGCCTCTCTGCTTCCAAAATTTTCTCTTGAGTATGGTCTTTTAACTTCTAAATGTCTTCATGAAGTCCTTCAATGACCTTATTCGCTGCATCTATCTTCTCAATCCTATCTTCCAATTTATATAGCTCCTCTGCCACATCCATAAGAGTGTGATATCTTTGACCCTATATTTTTGTCAAAACTTTAAGGTCCTTAGCCTAGGTCTACACTTCATCCATCAAACCAAAATTCTGGTTCACTATAGGTACCAGTTTCTTTGCACTAGACTTAATGTAATGTAACAAATTCAAATTACCCTGTATTATCTATACACCTTTTTTCTCAAAATTTTCATGCCATTGCTAACATTCTCTCAAAAATGAATCAACTTGTTCATTCCCTTTATCTTTTTTCTCCAATTTTGCAGAAAGAGTAAGTTCTCAGTGGTGTTGGTCCAAAGGGCCTACAATTTCATGTAGATAGCCTCTTAGAAGCTCATTCTATTCATGCAACATCACCAATTCAGATTCATTTCCATCTAACTATCTGAACACCTCCTTGATGCCCATAGTGACCATTACTTTAGCCCTATCTACTATGGGCTTTCCTAATAGGACTTATTTTATTTGATAGTCCTTAGGAGTCAAATTTGGTATCATCATGTGGAGGAGGGATGGCCAATTGTTGCACATCACCTGTAGGTGACTCAAGCTTCTTGGTTGCTTTTACCAGCTCATCCATACTCCATTCAACAATCATGTCCAGATGTTTCTTTGTTCAAACCATAACTTCCCTCTTTAGCCATGTTAGGGTAGTGCCCATGGGAGACATGTATTTGGTTGAAGAGGAGGTTTGAACTATTGGCCCTTTTCCCTTATCAATCCTTTCTAGAGTCTTCTCCTTTTCAGATAGATCTAAATTGTATCTATTGTAGCCAAAGTCCTTGCCCTTGTATCCTAAAAATTTTATTGAGGTTCTTTAGGTATTTGTCCCTCCTTTGATACTTCATTGACTGGAATCTATTTGGGCTCTTCTTCATGCACTTATTTCTCTTGTTATTCAATGACAAGAGGGAGAGGAGTGATTGAGCCTTTGTCCAAGAAAGACAAGTCCCCAAATGGTGGTGGTGGTGTACCCAGCGGCCCTTGTGGTAGAGGTGGCATTTGGTTCCAGTCATCTCTCAAAGGTTGGTTCATTGGTGTATCTCGTATCTTATCATCGACCATTTCAGTTCCCCTGGGCATAAAATAAAAATTAGAAATGTTAAAGACATCTATTTCTTACCCTTCTTGGTCATTAATCCATTGTCGTTGCTCATCCTTAGAAATGGTAACCTAAATAGGTTCCTTAGGAATAAATGATGGTGACATAGTGGAGCTTCTTCTTCTTATTTCTTGAGCAGCCCTATCAAAGTGAGTTCTCTGACTTAAGCGAAGATTATCCTCTTCTTCTTCATCATCTTCATTGTCAGCTTCAGGAATTGTATCTAGAACTAAAGGAATGGGAATAACTCTCTTCTATAATCTCTCCCTTCATGTCCTTTTCACAATAGGCCCAATCTTAGCCTTCTTAGCAATTGGAGAAGTAGTTTTTTCCTCTTAACCAAGTGGTGACACCTCTTGTGCTTCCTATTTTGGTTCCTGTTCCTATTCCTATGGGGGCACTTGTTCAATCTCTTGATTCTAAGCTACTTGCTCATCTTGAGGCTCTACTTCTGCCAGATCTTGTTGAGGTTGTTGAGATGGTTGGGCCTAATCAATTTGTTCACTCTCCTTTATTTCCCTCTTTCTTTTATTCTTTCCCTTATCCACCCTAAAGTGCTCAACTTCCCTCTCATGTTGATGCATTATTTATGATCTAACTGGGGATTGAGCAGGAAAAGTTGGTATTGTAACTTTTGCTCCTTTACCCTTAATTGGGTGTGTTGTGGCTTGAAAGATAACTGCCTAAGGAACTGGGTCAAGTTTAAAGGGTTTCTTAATCTATTCTCTTGTTAATTGGATTATATGTGCTACCCCACTTTTCACAAAATATGTAGTATTTTCAGCCAAGAGCCCTTTTCAAAACTTGAAGTCGAACTTGAACTTTTTAACCACTTCAACTTCAAGTTTAGGTCCACTCACTTTTCGTCACTTGGAAAAATCTATACCCATCAACTTGAGTCAACACATGTGAAGTTGAAGTTGAAGTTTGAGTTGCTTCAAAAAAACTTCAACTTTAACCTCAACTTCATGATTTTCTAATGATTTCTTCTTTTTTTCACAGGTGATGTATTAGAAATGATGAATTACAATTGCCAAAATAGAAAATGGGTCCCACTCGGTGGCGATCTTGAAGACATGAGAAGTAATAAATGTGACAACAAAGACAATTCATGCCTAAGTACAATTGGTTTTATGGGAAAAGGTGGAGTTGAGATTTTATGAAATCATGAGGCATAAATCCACATGCAGATTTGATGGGTATTAACTACAAATGGCCTTGTGAGTCTTGTCAGGAATAGGTGACACGCTTGTTATTAATATTTTTGCCTGCTCATATCTGTCCTAAGATTTCCTAGATATCATTCCTTATAATTACCTTTCTAGCTAGTGTAATTGCTCATTTGATCATTTTGAGCTCTTGAGGTCAACTAGTAAGCAAATGAGGCAGAAGGTTAAGCTCTATTAAGAACTGTAAGTGCATTATACTATTTTCCTCTGTAATTTTTATTGTGCCTTGTTTTGGTTTAAAATGTTTTGGTTTAGCTTTGTAAATCCTTCTTTTTCAAACCAAACCATGACACTCTTTCGCACTAAGATGCCTAAACTAGAAAAGACATGCCTCTTAAGCTCCCTCCTAGAAATCTAGGATACTTTTCTGGTAAATAAAAACCTAGTTGATATAGTAGAGTGGGCAAAAAATGTTCAGTCTGGACCCATATACTAGAAATTGGCCAATAGTCAGTTACTTGAAGCCTCCATCTTTCCATCATCCATTGGGTGTCCAAAATTAGTTTTTGAATGTGCAAATCATTATGACCCCAACACCAAATATATCAAGAAGGCTTCTGGAGAAGTGTTGGTCAAGATAAACATAGCTAGTGTCAGTTTGGCTCTAAGAATTCCTCACAAAGAACCTTATGAGCCCTAGATGTTTGAGGAAGCAGAACATCTGTATGGTGATAGAAAGAAAGACTATGATTCTATTATAGCTCAAACCTGGCTTTTGAAACCAGCCAAAGGAGGCTCTAGATTGCCCAAACCCTTGACTATTGAGCATTTCATTAAAGAAATTGCAAACATTATGCTACTCTTAAATATAGTTAAGGGTAATGACCATGCCTTTAACTAGGAGAGAAAGATGTACTTATTTATCCATAAGATTTTTAAAGGTGAAAAATTCATTGATTGGGCTGATTTGAATAATGAAAACTTACAAAAAGGGCTGATAGTTGTGAGTAGTTTCAGCTCTTTCTTTCTATCTTCTTTCTTAATCTACATTTTAGCAACATCTAAGGAGTGGGAAGGTCTCCCACACTTTCCCTAGACTGATGAATTGACCATTTATCAGTATTAAAAAGATCTCTAGGAAACTAAATTTTGCAAAGAACTCAAGAGGGTGAATGATGTATTCCTTGGAAGGTTGGTGTTTGAGCTCCAATGGCATGAAAATCACAGGTTATTTGAAGAATCAAT
This sequence comes from Cupressus sempervirens, assembly GCA_028749045.1. NCBI lineage: Eukaryota > Viridiplantae > Streptophyta > Pinopsida > Cupressales > Cupressaceae > Cupressus > Cupressus sempervirens. Next base: position 934,043,085 of record CM053789.1, read on the forward strand.
GCAAGCCATCAAGATTTATGGTTGTTTCTATATCTAGTTTCCCAAATTTACGTATCTCAGAATTGGAGGTTTTTATGGTGAACCTCTTAGATTATCACGCCATTGTTTAGACAACATTGTCTTATCTAAGATATGAAACCAATTTGTTTCTGTGATAGAAACACCAAAAAGTCATCCTCTTTCATATTTCCCATAGAAATTGGTCATTATAGATGCTCAAATTTCAAGCAAGTTGTATTAGCAAAAACAACATTATCATGCTTAAGCCTTAAACCCTACTCTCCTAGAGAAGATTTTGATTACACGAGTTTTGCTAGAGATAATTTCAAACATGTAGTTTCACTAGTCCATGTTCCACATTTGGAAGATTATTGAGCTAATTGTCTCGATGAATTTGAAGTTAGAAAAAGATTGTGGTCTAGGTTGACAGTCAGCCAAATTAATATGTTTGAAATTAACCTCAGCACCCATGGGATAATAGAAGATGAAGTTGAAGAAGTGATTGACCCATTCTATGTTGATCAAATTGAATGTATGTCTATTCCTAAAATTGATTGGAGTAGAAGGGAAGAAGATGATTTTCTTTCTTGTACCTCAGAAGTGTTGAGAAGAATTGAAAATTGGTTGAAGTTAAAGACTGTTAAATTAGCTACCCCTAGTCCCCCAAAGAAATACTCAACAGCCAAACATAAAAAGTCACACCCAAATAAAAAGGTCATCACTAACCCCAATATTAATGATCTTGTTGCAGGTTCACTTGAAGTTGAAGCTAAAGTAGCTTTGCAGCCACTTCAACTGAAAGTTCATAAAGAGGTTCTAAAGGTCAGAAGGGTAACCTGCTCAAGTACTAAGAAAGAAACACCAAGCAAAGGAAAGGATATAGTGACAGTTGATCTACATCTTGTGGAAGCAAAGTCAAATTTAGAGCAACCCCCAATTCTCCCATGGAAAATAATGTATTAGATCCTCAAAATTTGCCTGAAAGAATTGATACCCAATCGAGTACCCTTGCTTTAACTAAGGTTTCTCCCATGACTAACAAAGACCCTATCACATCCAAATGGTTGGAGATTTCCATTGAGAAGAAAAGAAGTATGGTGCTCCCATCTATGCCTATTGATGATGGCCAGAAATAAATCCAAAATAAAGTTTGATAAAAGTTCAGGGCATTGGTCAACCAAGATTACCAAGCCACCAGAAGGCAACTCACATGAGGATCTAACTCCTCAAGATTATCAAGTATCAAGGATTCACCTTGGGAAGGGAAGTTGTGCAGTGGATATGAAGATCTTTGAAGCTTCAAACAAAAAGATTGCAGATTGAGTCTGGAAAGATGCTCAAGATAAAAATGATATGAAAGAAGCAATGAGGAGCATGGTGCAATATATCAATGCTATCCTACACCTAGAACCTAAACCTTTGAATGAGATTTCTACAATTGTGGATGTAACATCTTTAGTCAACCAATAGTTTCTTGATAATCTACATAAATGTAAAGTTGTTGCAAGGACATCTGAAGAATGGTTATAGTATGTCCTGAGTGAAACCATGAAATAGATAAGTCTTTCAGACAAAGCTTCAAAGGAAATTGTTGCCATCATCAAAAAATTGGAGTCAAATAATGAAGGTTATGAGAAAGAAAGGAAAAATTGGGTAAAAGTGGTGCTCTGGATAGGGGAAATTCAAGGATTTGGGTTGTAGAGGTTCCAAGTTGAATGCCCTGTGGCTGGCCTTGAAGATAAAACTCTATATGTGATTAAAGATTGTATCAAATGGTGGAATCAGGCACTAGTTCAAGGGGTAACTGAGATCAAAGAAATTTTGGATGGTCTCAAACTTGTGGATGAGATAATTTAAGGGGATCTAAAGTGGTTCAACAAGCATTGTGCTGGTAGAAAAAATGACTCTATAGCCCAGGTGGAGGAAATAATAAATGAAGTAAAAAAGAAGTTTTAGGAGATTCAGGAGAAGAAAACGTCATCTAGATAGGATTTTTCAAGCATCGCTCATATTGTGGCCATGTTGATAATAAAGTTAAAACATTTGGAAATGCAAGAAGAAAAACTAACAGAGTTGAAGAGGGAAAAGGAGGTCTAGAAACAATGAATTACCTACATCAGTTTACCCCATTAGTCAGTTATTTATGCATTTACCACTGCTTACAAGACATGGAAGGTTGTAAGAATTGTGATTGGTGTACAAAGTTCTTCTTGATATGGCATGTGGTCGTTGGATAGTTGCATCTTGTTTTCTCCTATTTATTTCCATTTTATGCATTCCAGTTAACATGGTTGTGTTAACTAAAAAGATAATTTACTCCTATCAAGGTAATTTTGGATAGTTATCTAGCCCTATATCATATAAATATGTAATAGATAATATCTAATGGGGTTCATCTCTCCATAGACACTAAGACATAAATACTTTTGTTTTAAAGTTCTACTTATTGGATTTTGAAGACAGTCTTTTTTGGATTATCAATGAACTTAAATAAAAATTTATAGTTTTATGTGCTTAAGCTTTCCTGAAGTGGATACTATTGTCTACTTTACTGTAATTTGCATTCCTCAGGACATCAATTATGTATGAAAGTTAAGTTATGTTTGTTGTGTATTCTGAAATTATTTTCTTTGAAGTTTGAAGGTTGTGGGAGGTGAACTTTATACTATTCATCTACGTACCTATTTTTAACATTCAATCATGTGGATGATATTGATTTTTAAAATTAAGTGGTTTTTCAGTATTCACATTTATCTTATATTCATGAGATAACTTAAGCTTTTTAGTATTTTCAGTAAAATACTCATTGGGAAGATTTTCCCTCAATAGAGGACTTAATGATTATCTTTTCATAAAAGGTTAGTTGCACCTTATACAACATAAAGCAAATTTGAAGTAGAGAATTCCTTATCTGTAATTAGGAATTCAACATGTTAGTGTACAAACATTTTCCTAAGTAAAAGTGTTAAAATCTTTCAGAAAAACTGTTTATTAACAGTTTTTGATGACTCTATTGGGGACCTAAAAGATAGAGTTTCTTTTCTTTAAGGTTCCTAATAAATTACATGGTTTTTGGAAATGGTACTCCCTAACCATAATCAGTTGCATGTTCTGCAACCAAACCTGGGATTTCAAGATACACAAGAAGATATTATTTCCAACCTCAATGCTTGTGCCTGGGTTAATTGAGTCAGTAATCAACATTATCTTCAAGTATAATTTGTACTAGAAAGAGAAGAAGAAATAGTTTAGAGGATTAGAGGGATTCCATTAGTGCAAGAAAGAGTCATTGTAGAAAGGGTTGCTCATGCAAACAATTGATTGGATCAAATTGAACTTTCACCTCAGCTATGAAAAGGTATACACAGACTCATAGATTTTTAGGCTTAATGGATGAAGATTTTGAAGACTTGGCTAGAATTGATTTCAAGCCTGACCTTTCTTTGAAAAGGAACAAAGCTAAAACCATCAGTAGCCCATCATCTCCTACTAAAAGTGGTAGTCCTTTTCTTTCTGTACAATCCCTAATCATCCCTGGGACCTTGATCTCTTCTACTATTACAATCCTCCCTATTAGTTTTAAATTTCCAAGAATGGCTCAAAATCAACCCTAGAGTGTCATGATAGGACCTCTGTAACTTGTAGGAAATTTGGGTAGATTACCTAAAGAGGCACAAGAAATCCTCCCTAAATTAGCAGAGATGGGGAAAAGTCACCTAAAGAACATTTAAATGCTTTCAATACAGTGTGTGAAGTTCTGGCTATAGCAATAGAGGATTTTGTTGTAAGGTTATTCATTCAAACCTTGACAAACTCAGTGGCTGATTGGTTTCACGATTTTCCAAATGCATCTATCACCTCTTAGACTACTATGAAAAATGCTTTTGAGGCTAGATTTAAAGTAGCTAAAGATGCAAATTCTTTGCTTCTACAATTGAACCAGATGAAAAAGGAAATACATGTACCCATGCGTGAGTTTTTAGCCTAATTCAATAAAGCTTTGCATCAGATACCTACAACTAGTATGCGAAATGGTGAGAACCAGAAAGGTTTCTTTTTAAATGCAATGCCCCCAGACGTTGCTTTTCCAATGAAAAGAGCTAATCGTGCAACACTTGCAGCATCTCAAACTATTTCCATAGAGTTGGAAGATGATCTTATTATTTCTAGAAAGTTGAAGAAATATGTACAAATACCAAACATCATCTTCTTCCAATGATGCACTTGTTTAGAATCTAGCTAATGATCTTTTAGCAGTAAAGAAACAACTTGCTAAGGCCTTGTTTCTCTATCAAGATATTTCAAGGAAATATCCTAATCAGAATACTTCTCAAAGGAAATAATTTACCTTACCTCCTAGCCAAAAAATGTTGCAAATTGAGCCTCCTCCCAAAAAAACCAACATGTGTATTTTTCACCTCACTAATGATCATGAAGGGGCCACATGTCCTGAGAATGTGAGACATGAGTAGCTTGAAGCTGAGAAAGTAGCCACAAAAAATGTAATAATAGAAGAAGAGTCTTTCAAAGGACCTAGAAACTTTGTAAGTTACTACCTTGAGTATGAATCTGACTCTGATAGAGGCAATGCCATTCTTTTAACTTTGGAAGAAGCTTCATGTTCAGTACTAACCAGAGGGTAGTGGGTGGCCTAAGCTGATTCTCAAATTTAAAAACACTACAAGTCTTGCTCAAGTAAAGGACCCCAAAACTAAAGGAGAAAGTGAGAGTAAGTTAGCACAAACACAAGCTCCTATTACTTAAATTCTAAAAAGGTCTAATCCTAACTCTGCATTTTATCATAATTGAGTTTTGTAAAGCATCTAGAATTCAAATATCCCCTGTTGAATACTTGAGAATGAATCTTGGTGAGCTCAATAAGCTAATTGAATATGTTCATCAATCTTCACCTGATGTATCTACTAAACAAACAAACAAAGTCTTTGTTAGTGAAGAAGTATCTGCTAAGTAGACAAACAAAGTCATTGTCAATGAAGAAACCAAAAATCAAAAGCCTGAATACGAAAAAGAGCTGATCCAGCCTGATAAAGTCAATGCTGAGTTATCCTACCATGAAAAACCTAACCCTTTTATGTATCCCTTTTCCTTCACGGCTTTAAATTAAGAAATTGTATTATAGACTTCGGTGCATCTAATAATATAATGCCAGCCGTAGTGGAAAAAGCTCTAGATCTCCCTCTAACCAAGACTTTTGGCAAGTGCTATTCAATGGATTCCAAGGAGGTACCCTTAATAGGTCAAATCAAGGATGCCCAAGTTTCTTTAGCAGCCTTCCCATAGAAAAGAATAAATCTTACTATTCTAGTAGCAGACATTCCTACCATCTATAGCATGCTCCTTATCCAAACCTTCTATCATGACTTGGGAGGAGAAGTCAAGATGGATTGGTCCCAAGCCATCATACCAATAAGAAAAGAGAAAGTAACGCTACTACCCGAAGCCGAGTCTAAATATATAGTTTTTCCATTTGATGACCTGAAATCTCAAATCCTCTATCAAGAAAATGACTTTGTTAATTACTTGATTATGTCTAAAAATGAAGAAGCGGGTATGCGGTCAGAAGATGTGAATTCACCTTGGGTGTTAGAGTTTGATGGAAGTTGTTGTTCAAGTGGATCTAGAGCCATTATTGTATTGGTATCCCCTACAAGTCAAAATTTTCCCTCTTCTTTCAAGTTAGCTTTTGAAAATATGAATAATAGAGAAAAGTATGAAGTTTTTCTCCTGGGACTAGAACAGGCAAAAAAGAAAAATATCAGGTTGCTAAAGGCAAAAGGAGATGTGGAATTGATAGTAAAACAAGTCATAAAAAAAAAATCGGTGAAAAATGAAAGGTTGAAGCACTATAGAAACTGTATATGGGATGAAATTGAAGATTTTGATGCCTTCTCAATAGAATCAATCCCTAGAGAACTAAATACTAGAGAAAATTCCTTGGTAGTATCAACTTCCTTGCTAATTCTTCACCCTAATTTTGTAATTGATAAGTATTATGTGGAGATAATTCATAGATCGAGTGTCCCAGACAATAATAACCATGGTAGGTATTCAAAGATGATGCACATATTAATGCATTCTTGCAAAGTATGGAAAAATTTGCCACTAATTATTTTGAAGGCTCTGAGTCAGAATGTAGGAAGTTTTGTCCTAACTTAGTAGATGAATAGATAGAAGGTGTAATGTAATTAAAAGGAAATGTGATACCTAAAGGCTTGGTTGAACTTGAAAAACTTTTCGATAGGTGAGATGCTTTCTTAGTTCAAATTTTATTTCCTAAAGAAGCTGAGAATGGTGAGTATGAGAAGGTCAACTTAGGAGATAAACACAATCCTAAGATGGTGAATCTAGGGACCTTTTGTGAGGTAGATGAGAAAGCAAGATTCATCAAACTATTGAAAGAATACATTGATGTATTTTCCTAGTCATATGAAGATTGGAATAGTTTTAGGGGAAGGTAATTCAAGCACCATATTACCCTAAAGCAAGGTACTTCCCCTTTTAGATAGAAGTTAAGAACCTATAACCTAAAAGTTTCAAATGCAATATTCAAGGAAAATAATAAGATGCACAAAACTCATATAATCTTCCTGATACACCATTCCATAAGTGTGGCCAACATAGTGCTAGTAAGGAAAAAGAACAGAGAGATAAGGATATGTGTAGACTTTAGGAACTTGAATCAGGTGAGCCTAAAGGATAATTTTTCTTTTCCCATAATGGACCAGATTCTCTAGATGAGGTTATAATCAAATAGGATTTTTTGAACAAGATCAACATAAAATAGTGTTCACAACTCAGTGGGGTACCTTTTCTTATAAGAGAATGCCATTCAATTTGATAAATTTGGGCGTGACTTTCCAACATGCAATGAGTTCAAATTTCGAGCATCTTTTAGATAAAATCATCACAGTTTATCTTGATGATATGACTGTATTTTCCAGGAGATTAAAAAAACATCTAAAGGATTTGAGGAAGGAAATCAAAAAGTGTATAGAACATGGGATCTCATTAAATCCCAACAAGTTAATCTTTATTGTGATAGAAGGAAAACTGCTAGGGTATATAGTTTCCAAAGAAGGGATCAAGATCGACCCTGAGAGAGTGAAACTAATTTAGTAGTTATGTCTCCCTGTTAATCATAATGGTGTTAGATTTTTCTTCAGACAAATCAACTTTCTTAGAAATTTCATACCTGACCTTGCTGAAACCATAAAACCTATGGCACAAATTTTAAGTGAGAAACAAAATTTCAAGTGGGATGACTTAGTAGTTAGAGCATTTGAAGAAGTAAAAGAAGCTATTGGGAAGGTTCCTACTCTTTTTCATCCTAATTTTAAGGACTTTATAATGTATTGCTATGCATCAGATCATACTATGTCTGGTATCCTACTTCAGAAAAATGAAATAGGAGAAGAAGTGCCTTTTTTTTTATGAGTGTTCCTCTGAAGAAACATGAACTGCATTTTTCTCTAACTGAGAAGCAAGACTTTTCTATTTTAAAAGTTGTGAAGCAATTTTGATATTACATTTTTCACTCACATTATGAAGTCTATGTACCATCTGCAGCAGTCAAGAGCATTCTTACGCAGCAAGATGTAGCAATAAACAATCAGGCTACTTAGGTGTCAAAAGTACAAGAGTTTGACCTAGATATCAAGCCTTCCAAGCTAGTTCATGGTCAAGGTCTTTGCAAGCTTATGTCAAAAAATAAAGAAGAAGCATACCCTAATTGCTTGTTAGCTAGTTTGAAAGATGAACAATTTTTAGACATAGCATACTTTCTAACATATGGAGAATGTCTAGACCATCTGAAAGGAAAAGATCAGAGAAGTCTTTAGCTTAGGGTAGCCAAATTTGTGATTGGCAATGATTTATTATATAAAAGAGGTCTATATGGTATGTTCTTTACATGTTTTGATACTGATCAGTAGGAGAAGCTACTCAAAACCTTTCAAAATGAAGCTTGTGGAGGGCATTTTTCATCTACAGTGATTGCTTTTAAAATTCTAAGGAGTGGATATTATTTGCTAGGTATGTTCAGGTCTACTTATAAATGGATAGGTAATTGTGAAAAATGTAAATTATTTACCGAGAAACCACAATTATCTACCCTCCCCTTGAAACTGGTGGTTATAGAAAGAACTTTCAGTAATGGGGACTAGACTTTATAGGCCCAATCAACCCAAACTCCAGTGCCAGTCATACTCACATCCTCACTGCCACAAACTACTTCACCAAAAGGGTCGAAGAGGTTCCTATGAAAGCCACAATTTCATAGGTAGTATGTAAATTCTTAATAGAAAATATTATGACTCACTTTGGAGTACCAAACAAGATAGTAATTGATAATGCATAGAATTTCTCATCCCAAGAAATTCAATTATTTTGCTATGATCATGGTGTTCAGCTATCATATGCCTCTTATTACTTTCCCCAAGGAAATGGGCAAGCCAAATCCATAAACAAAAACATCATTAATATCATGAAAAAATTGTTTGATGAAAAAGAGAGAGACTAACATAAGCAATTGTATAAATCAGTTTGGGTAGATAAAACTTCTCCCAAGAGAGCTATTGGTATGACTCCATTTGAGTTGGTATATGGAGTTGAAGCGCAATTGGCTTTACCTTTAGAGCTGGCTGCTTTAAATCTACAAAAGGTAATTGAAGATGAGGTGTTTTCTATTTCTATTGAAAAATTGATATTGTATCTTCAAAATATTGAAGAGGAGAGAAGAGAACTGGTAGATCACATCACAAATCATTAGGCAAGGGTGAAAAATATTTTTTATCAGAGAACAAGGCATCAAAAATTTATTGAAGGGGATCAAGTGCTACTATGGGATAAGAGAAGAGAGCCTAAGGGAGCCCACACCAAATTTGAAAGCTTGTGGAAAAGACCGTTTGTCATATCAGAAGAATTAGGCTCTAATGCATTCAAACTCAAGTATCTTAATGGTGATGATTTGCCCCTGTCTTATAATGGATAGGATCTCAAAATTTTTAAGCTTTAAGTCTACATGTCACCTTAATTGTAAATACCTGTTTTCCCCTGCTTTGTTTCCTTTATGGTCATGTTGTTGTGTCTTTCCTATTTTGTGTCTTTTTAGTTTAGGTTTGTTCAAAGTTGGTCTATGAAAACAGAGATCTTAAGTTCATATATGATCCTTTTTAGCCTCATTCCCCAATCAGAGCCAATTGTTACCCCACTTTTCATACAAATGCAGTATTGTCTGCCAATAGCCTTTATTGAAACATTAAGTCAAACTTGAACTTTTTAACCACTTCAACTTCAAGTTCAGGTCCACTCACTTTTCATCACCCAGCAAAATCTATACCCATCGGCTCGAGTCAACACCTGTAAAGTTGAAGTTGAAGTCAGAGTTGGTTCAAAGGAACTTCAACTTCATGATTTTCTAATGATTTCTTCTTCTTCTTTTCACACATGATGTATTAGAAATGATGAATTACAATTACTGAAACAAAAAATGGGGTCCCACCTAGTGGCAATCTTGAAGACATGAGAAGCAATAAATATGATACCTAAGAAAATATGTGCCTAAGTATAGTTGATTTTATGAGGAAAGGTGGAGTAGAGATTTTATGATATCATGAGGCATAGATCCACATGCGGATTTGATGGGTATTAACTGAAAATGGCCTTGCAAGTCTTGTTAGGAACAGGCAACATGCTTGTTATTGATATTTTGCTCGCTCTTATCTGTCCTAAGATTTCATAGAAATCATTCCTTAAAATTACCTTTTTGGCTAGTATAATTGCTCATTTGATCATTTTGACCTCTCGGCGTCAATTGGTAAGCAAAAGAGGTAGAAGGTTAAGCTCTATTAAGAACTGTAAGTGCATTATACTGTTTTCCTCTATAATTTTTATTGTGTCTAGTTTTGGTTTAAAGTGTTTTGGTTTAGCTTTGTAAATCTTTCTTTTTCAAACCAAACCATGATACTCTTCCACCCTAAGATGCCTAAACTAGAAAAGCCATGCTTCTTAAGCTCCCTCCCAAAAATTTGAGATACTTTTCTAGTAAATAAAAACCTAGTCGATATAGTAAAGCAAGCAAAAAATGTTTAGTCTGGACCCATATTCCAAAAATTGGCCAATAGTGGGTTACTCAAAGCTACCACCTTTCATCAGCCACTGGGTGTACTAAATTAGTTGTTGAATGTGCAAATCATTATGACCCCAGCACCAAATGTATCAAGAAGGTTTTCAAAGAAGTGTTGATCAAGATAAACAGAGCTAGTGTCAGTTCATCTCTAAGAATTCCTCACAAAATACCTTATGAGCCTTGGATGTTTGAGGAAGTAGAATGTCAATATGGTGATAGGAAGAAAGAATATGATTCTATTGTAGCTCAAACCTATCTTTTGAGACCAACTGAAGGAGGCTCTAGATTGCCCAAACCCTTGACTATTAAGCATTTCATTAGAGAAATTGCAAACATTATGCTACTCTTAAACAGAGTTAAGGGTAATGACCGTGCCTTTCACTAGGAGAGCTAGATGTACTTATTTATCCAAAATATTTTCAAAGTTGAAAAATTCATTGATTGGGTTGATTTGATTGATAAAAACTTAGATAAGGGTCTGATAGATGTGAGTAGTTTTAGCTCTTGCTTTCTGTTTTCTTTCTTAATCTACATTTTAGTAGCATCTAAGGAGTGGGAAGGTCTCCCACACTTTCCCTGGACCGATGAAATGACCATTTATTAGCATTACAAAGATCTCCAAGGAACTAAATTTTATAGAGAATTTAGGAGGGTGAATGATGTATTCCTTGGAAGGTTGGTGTTTGAGCTCAAAGGGCATGAATATCATAGGTTATCTAAAGAATCAATGCAAGCCATCAAGATTTATGGTTGTTTCTATATCCAATTTTCCAAATTTGTGTATCTCAGAATTGGAGTTTTTTTTGGTGAACCTCTCAGGTTACCGCGCTATTCTTTAGACAACATTGTCTTATCTGAGACATGCAGGCAATTTATTTTTGTGATAGAATCTCCTAAAAATGCCAAAAATTCATCCTCTTTTATATTTCCCATATAGATTGGTCATTATAGATGCTCAAATTTCAAGCAAGTTGTATTAATAAAAACAACATTATCATGCTTATGCCTCAAACCCTGCTCTCCTAGAGAAGATTTTGATTACATGAGTTTTGCTAGAGATGATTTCAAACATGCAGTTTCACTAGTCCATGTTCCACATTTGTAAGATTACTGGGCTAATTGTCCTGATGAATTTGAAGTTAGAAAAATATTATAGTCTAGGTTGACAATTAGCCAAATTAATATGTTTGAAGTTAACCTCAGCACCCATGGGATAATAGAAGATGAAGTTGAAGAAGTGATTGACCCATTCTATGTTAACCAAATTGAATGTATGCCCATTCCTGAAATTGATTAGAGTAGAAGGGAAGAAGATGATTTTCTTTCACATACTTCAAAAGTGTTGAGAAGAACTAAAAATTGGTTGGATTTAAAGACAGTTAAATCAGCTACCCCTAGTGCCCTAGAGAAATACTCAAGAGGCAAACATAAAAAGGCACACCCAAAGCCAAAGGTCATCACTAACTCCAATATTAATTATCCTATTATAGGTTCACCTAAAGTTGAAGGTGAAGTAACTTCATAGCCACTTCAACTTCAAGTTCATAAAGAGGTGTTGCAGGTCAGAAGGGTAATCGCTCGAATACTAAGAAAGTAACACCAAGCAAAGGAAAGGATATAGTGACAATTGATCTAGATCCTATGAAAGCAAAGTTAAATTTAGAGCAACCCCCCAATTCCCCCATGGTAGATAACGTATTAGATCCTCAAGAGTTTTCTGAAAACATTGATACCTAATCAAGTACCCTTGCTTTAACTAAGGTTTCTCCCATGACTAACAAAGAACCTGTCACACCCAAATGGATAGAGACTTCTATTGAGAAGAAAATAAGTACGGTGCCCCTATCTATTCCTATTGATGACTTAGTTGGCAAATGTCTAGGAAAATCTTTGAAAACCAAAAAGACCAGAACTAAATCCAGAATAAAGTTTGATAAAAGTTCAGGGCATTGGTCAGTCAAGATTTCCAAGCCACCAAAGGTAGCTCACATGAGGATCTCACTCCTCAAGATTATCAAGTGTCAAGGATCGACATTGGTTAGGGCAGCCATGTAGTGGATTTGAATATCTTTGAAGCTTCAAACAAAAAGATTGCAGACTGAGTCTAGAAAGATGCTTAGGATAAACAAGATATGAAAGAAGCAATGAGGAGGATGGTGCAATATATCAATGCTATCCTACATCCAGAACCTAAATCTTTGAATGAGATGTCTACAATTATGGATGCAACATCTTTGGCCAACCAATAGTTTCTTGATAATCTACAGAAATGTAAAGTTGTTGCAAGGACATCTGAAGAATTATTATAGTATGTCCTAAGTGAAACCATGAAACAAATAAGTCATTTAGACAAAGCTTCAAAGGAAACTACTACCATCATCAAAAAAGTGGAGTCAAATAATGAAGGCTATGAGAAAGAAAGGAACAATTAAGTAAAAGTGGTGCTCTAGATAGAGGAAATTCAAGGATTTGTGTTACTGAGGTTCCAAGCCAAATGCCCTATGGCTGGCCTTGATGATAAAACTCTATATGTGATTAAATATTATATCAAATGGTAGAATGAGGCATTGGTTTAGGGGGTAACTAAGATCAAAGAAATTTTGGGTGGTCTCAAGCTTGTGGATGAGATAATTCAAGGGGATCTAAAGTGGTTTAGCAAGCATTGCGCAAGTCGAGAAAATGACTATGTAGCCCAAGTGGAGGAAATAATAAATAAAGTAAAAAAGGAGTTTTAGGAGATTCAAGAGAAGAAAATGCCATCCAGATAGGATTTTTCAAATGTCATTCATACTGAGTGCATGTTGATAATAAACCTGAAACATTTGGAAATGCATGAAGAAAAAGTAACAGAGCTAAATAGGGAAAAGGAGGTCTAGAAACAACAATTTACCTACATTGGTTTACCCCATCAGTTAGTTATTTCTACATTTACCACTACTTACGAGACATGGAAGGCCACAAGAATTGTGATTGGTTTAGACAATTCTTCTTGATATGGCACATGGTCATCAGAAAGTTGCATCTTGTTTTTTCCTATTTATTTCCATTTTACATATTTTAGTTAACATAGTTGTGTTAACTAAAAAGACAATTTACTCCTGGAAGGGTAACTTTGGATAGATATCTAGCCCTATGTCATATAAATATGTAATAGATAATAGATAATATCTAATGGGGTTTATCTTTGTAGACACTAAGACAAAAATACTTTTGTTTTAAAGTTCTACATTTTTGGATTTTGAAGATAGTCTTTTCTGGATTATCATTGAACTTAAATAAAATTTTATAGTTTTATTTGTTAAAGCTTTCTTGAAGTGGATACTATTGTCTGCTTTACTATAATTTTCGTTCTTGAGGACATCAATTATGTATGAAAGTTAAGTTTTGTTTGTTGTGTATTCTAAAATTATTTTCTTTGAAGTTTGAAGGTTATGGGAGGTGAAATTTATACTATTCATCTATATACCTAATTTTAACATTCAATCATGTGGATGATATTGATTGTTAAAATTAAGTGGTTTTTTAGTATTCACAGTTATCTTATATTCATGAGATAACTTAAGCTTTTCAGTATTCTCAATAAAATACTCATTGGGAAGATTTTCCCTCAATAGAGGACTTAATGATTATCTTTTCATAAAATTTTGGTTGCACCTTATACAACATAAAGAAAATTTCAAGTAGATAATTCCTTATCTATAATTAGGAATTCAATATGTTAGTGTACAAACATTTTCCTAAGTAAAAGTGTTAAAATCTTTGGGAAAAACTGTTTACTAACAATATGCCTAGCCCTATGGTTATTACCTGCATTCTCATCCCTATCAATCTCTACATTCATAATTGGCATGTCATATATCTTATCGCAGTTATTCAAGAGATCGAAGACATCTTGAGTGTCTTGTTGAACATCAATGATCAAGACCTTTATTTTTAAGGCACTTCCTATCAAATATAGAGCCATCCTACAATAATCCCTTATTCAAATATCCTAGTCATCTATTTCATTCGTTCAATGGTATTCTATAGAATCTTCATGCACAAATTTATTCCTTTCCAAATGTTGAACTCTACCAATATTGTCAAAATGAGGATGAGGGGAGTTGTAATCCTCTAAGGGACATTGATTCCATTCTCAATCAAAGGTCATGATATCCTATTTTTGTTTGACCTTAAATGCACCTACTGTGATTGGCCATACCCATGTTTTATTTTGATGTTTCCTCACTCTATCATACACAAATTTGAGTTGTCTAGAAATCTCCAACAAAATGATTCTATTTGACAAATATCTCAAGAGCTTCTTTGGGTTGACCTATGTGTCAACTACCCTTAGATAAGTGAATGTTTTAAACTAGATGTAATAGGTGTCAATCTCTACAATCCTTATTTTTTCCTCTACCGACATCCTCTTAGCATAATCAACCCTCTATGAATCGGATGATTGCAAATAAGAAAGCATCATTCACTATCTAATATTCCTTGCTCTAATCTGAGAGATTTTTCTTCACCAATTAGGGGTATACCACATAAGGCATGCATTAGCATCTTGCATGCTCCCCTTCTTAAAAAGACCTAAGTAATCTGTTATTCTAGCCACTAGTAAATACACAATGTATGATGTCATATATAATCTTTGATTGACTTGTACTCCTATGAGTTTCTCATGCAAATTATCACTGAGGATAGTAGCCCAGTCTATTAGCATTTTGGTTGTTTTGATTGTATCTATGAAATGGGCCATCCAAATATTAAGATGTCTAGTTGCTAGTAATCCCATGACTCAGCTCAAAATCACAATAATGTATCTAATGTCATCCTTCATATATACTTGGGTCATTTCTACCTTTCCATCTCTACATCCCACAGGTGTTCTATCAATCAAAAATGAATATTGTATCATTATTGTAGCTTCCTTTTCATTCTTCCTATGCCATCTTTCTGCTTGGTCATAGGTTATCTTAACATACTAATCAGCTCTTAGGAGATGGAAAAATTTATCAATGTTCTTAGGTCTAAGGTCCAAGACTATCTCCCCTATAATTATCTTTACCACCTTCTCCTCAGGTACATAGTTCTCTACTAATGCTATGATAAGTTTAGGGAGTTGCATAAATGTGAGATGTGATGTCACATTCACTAATCCTGATTTAATCATTGCTGACACCATGGTAGACCTTTCTTTAGCTTTGTTGCATATTGTGAGGAAAGTGTTCCAATTGATGTGGCCAAGCTCAATGTCTCTAATCTTATAATGTCCATCTTGGAAATGGGATTTCTTTGGTGCACCTTGTAATTTGAATACTTCGGGCTTTAGAGCCATCTTTTTTGCAAGTGAAGTTGATGAGGATGTCATTTTATCTACACACAAGAAAAAATCATCAGTCTAGAAAGCTAAAAATTAAACCCTAATTACCAAAAAATCAAACCTAGAACACCAAAACCTAGTAAAACCACTTAAAATCCCTCTTAATAGCTCTAGAATGCAATTTTACACACCTTTTGCACCTTGATAGGTGCGCTAGGTGTGCTTAATGACCCTTACATGATCATTTTTTACAGAGTTGTGCAACTACATAGGTGCACACCTAGATGGGGTGTGCACATGCACATGTGTGCTACTACTCACATGCATTTGCATTGTGCTTGAAAGGGGATTTTAAGTTATCCTTTTACTTTGTTTAGGGTGTGCATGTGTACACCTTAATGGATGCACCCTTATTTGCTTTGTGCAATGAAGACTTAGGTCTATTATTTGAAAGGTGTGCATGTGCGCACGTTGGGGAGGTACGCACATGCACACCTTTCCTTGGTGTCGCCTAAGGTTTGTGTGTTAAAGGTGCGTACATGCACACCTTAAATAGGTGCACATGTGCGCACCTTTAACTTAGTTGTTTTACTTTTTTAGGTTTTTTAAATTATAACAAAGGTGCGCATATGTGCTCTTTGGATAGGTGCACATGTGCACACCTTTGGTGTCTTAACATTTTTTTGTTTCTGTGGGTGCAGGCTAGGTTGTGCATCTTGAAGGGTGTGAACATGTAGTTCTCGAGGGAGTGCAAAGAGAAGAATAAAGAGAGGGGAGGGGGTCCTAGGATTTTATAGGCCTAAGATAGTGTGCACCCTTTGGAGGTGCAAACCTGTGTATGTGCGCAGGTGCACATCTTCAAAGGGAAATAGAAGTGCATTGGTGCATCTAGCACACTTGTGCACCTAGCATATTTTTATCCTCAGTTTTAGCACCAGATTTTCTCAATCAGGGAACTAGGGCTTGGTCCAAACTCTAGGTGGAGTTCCAAAAGTGACTCAGGCCCCAGACTAGGGGTGTAAGAAAATAAAATTTTACTAGGGGGTCCCTATTTCTAGAAGAAATGGGGTGTACATTGTGAGACCACAACAGTATGCTTTATAGGTTATCCTTAGATCTATGCATTGTTATTTCATCCACATTCAAGCACACTACTTCATGCTAGGGTTTCAGATTTAAGGATTTGGATCCTTTCATTTACACATTCAAAAACTCATACACAAGCATCACACACATTAAATTTAAAAATTGGTTATCTATCGAGACCTAAAACACCAAGATGGGGGTTGACTAAGACAAACCCTTACATAGCCACCCAACATCCCAAAATTTAGATATCAATAGATCTCAAAAGGAAAAAAAAAGTTGTGGATTAGAGTACCCTTTTTTGTCATTTATCAAGACTACAAATCAAAATCAATGACATGAATTGTTCATCAAGGGTGCACTACACCCTAGATGATCCATTTTACACCTAAAGATCAAGTTAGCCCATTATTAATTGATGAAATATTTCTAGGTTTTGTTTATCTCGTAGTTTCAGGCCCAACTATATTTCTACTCACTCTCGATGATAACACAACACACAAAAATCAAGGTCCCAAGTTTTAAATAAGTACCTTTATTCATCTTTTTCAATTCAACATATTTTATAAGCATTTATATATTTTACATTGTAAATTTTGCATAGATCTAGAAGTTTCATAATCATTATATCTTGGCTAGTGCTGATGCTCCTTTATCCCTTGGATTGCATTAACCTACTAAGATTTGACACCTTTGAAGGTTGGTTTGAAATAATCTCTTTCGTCAACTTCATCCTTTTGAGGTTTGTGTAGTTATGTAATGAACTTAGGTTTAGTCTCATTGATTCACATATCCCCACTACACACATACCACATAAGAAGATATTTGATGCACTACATATAGTAAATTTATTCTTTAAGGAAATTGTGAGATTGCATGGATTGTCTAAATCTATTATTTCTGATACAAATACTAAGTTTATGATGCAGAAGCATCCTGGGTGTAAGAGAAAGCTTGCATCACCCAAAAATATTACCTTTTTGTTTCTTGAATAAGGGTTGTCTCAGTGCAAAGTTGTTTTTGGAGGCTTTCTACTTAGTAAGTTAGTCATACAAGCTCAAAATGTCCTAATTTTAGAGGTGGATGCTCATCTTGGATATATCAACCTACTAATTGAGTCTTAGTTTCATATCATGCATATTCATAGATTTATTGTGGATTTTTGGTGTACAATTTTGGTATAAAAACTTTAGGCTCACCGTTAAAGGCCTAAATGTGCCCAGATGAGACTCAAAAACTCGACGAATGGGTAGTTGCACAAATCTTAGCCTATAGATCAGAAACTGAGGAATTTGAAAAGTGGTTATAATAACCAATCAGAGCAACAATTCAAGAGTTATGGCCTTTCGAAGTTGGGCTAACCAAAAATTCCAAAATAAATGTCAAAAATGTGTTTGGCCAAGTGTACATGTATTGATAGGGTCTAGCAACCCTAGGTATTAACTTTGAGTGTCAAGAACCTTCCCAAGTGACATAAAATTGCCTATTTAAGAAATACCCTAACAATGTCTAGGACAGCTCTAGCTGATAGTTCGTAGTTTTGTATTAAAGATTACTATAATGAAGGCACCCATGTGGGTTAGCATATTGTAATTTTGAATTTTATAATTTTGTATTTGTGGCGATAATAAGAAGCCCATATTTTATTCTCACAAATTGTTGTTACTTCTTTGTTCCTATTATGTCATAGGAGCTTAGAATGTCCTAATTTCAAAGATGGATGCTCATCTTGGATATATCAGCCTACCAATTAAGGCTCAGTGTCATATCATGTGTATTCATAGATTTATTGTATATTTTTGGTGTGCAATTTTGGTATAAAAACTTTAAGCTCACCATTAAAGGCCTAAATATGCCTAGATGAGGCTTGAAAACTTGACAAATGGGTAGTTGCACAGATCTAAGCTTGTAGATCAAAAGCTAAGGAATTTGAAAAGTGGTTATAATAGCCAATTAGAGCAACAATTCAAGAGTTATGGCCTTCTAACGTTGGGCTGACCAAAAATTCCAAAATAAATGTCAAAAATGTATTTGGCCAAGTGTACATGTATTGTTAGGGTCTAACAACCCTAGGTATTAAGTTTGAGTGTCTAGAACCTTCCCAAGTGACATAAAATTGCCTATTTAAGAAATACCAAAACATTGTCTAAGATAGCTCTGGGTGATAGTTTGTAGCTTTGTGTTATAGATTACTATAATGAAGGCACCCATGTGGGTTAGCATATTGTAATTCTAAATTTTATAATTATATATTTGTGGTGATAATAAGAAGCCCATATTTTATTCTCGTAAATTGTTGTTACTTCTTTGTTCCTGTTATGTGTTTAAGGTATTAAGGGGAGCACCCTTCATCAGTTTACTAGTTATTTCTAGAAGACACTTTGGAAAACATTGAATACTAAATTGAAGTTTAGCTCTATATTTCATTTGTAGAAAAAGGGACAAATTGAAGTTGTGAACATGAACTTGAGTAAATTGTTGAGATGTTTGAATAGAAGTACTAAGAAGATGCATTGTGTGATTGTTAGTAGGATACATCATGTTGGCCTGTCTTTCTACGTATTAAAAATTTTTGAAGTATTTTAGTGAAAATCTAGTTTACCTTGAAAATTAAGGTTATGTGTTTTTGACTCATTGCTATCCCTAGAAAAATCCCTAATTTGGTGTCATTTTTTCGATATTTGGTTTTGCCCTAAAATCCCTAAGCTAGGCTTACATGGTTTATATAAAAAAGATGCAAGAATTTCCAAAAAGCCTTTTTAAAACTTATTTTTATAGCTTTTCCTGCATGCCTTTCAAATTTATCTACGTTACCTTACTTTACCCTAGGTCCTATTTCAAAATTGTAACCCAAGCTTTCATTATAAACCTTTAACCTTACTAAGTTTATGTTCTATGTGTGAAAATTAACCAAGTCACAATAGCCCTTGATCTTCCTTAAGATCAAGGGTCATCGCTATTTCACCTTAGAAATTTGCAAGGTTTTTAGCCTTGGCGACATAGCGACAAGGTGATATATGCTCGTAGGACCCAGTAAATGGCAAGGTTTTCGAAATAAGAATATCATTGTAGATCAAATTCAAGATCAACAAATGTCACTTTTTTGCCAATGAAAGTTGCATGGTTTTAGTCTTCGCAACATAGCAACATGAAGACACATGGAGTATGGTGGGACCAGCCCTCATAGGAATTTGTCACAGGTTCTAGTCATCAATGAGTTTCCAGTTGTCAGAATTTCATTCGCCATAGAGATAAACCTTATGTAGAAAAGGTATATGGTCAAGACCATCAGATCTTTTCAAGATTGATGGATGTTTCTTTGTCACCAGCAAAATTTGTATGGTTTTTATTCTTCGCGACATAGTTACAACATAATACGTGTCCAACGAGCCCATCTCAATTACAATATGTTTTCGTTGTTCCTATCGTCAAATTGAAAGTTAATAAATAGATATCGCTATGTCATTATCCAGAGTTGTAATGTCTTTACTCTTGGCGACATAACAACAAGGTGACATGTAGCATGGTGGCCCACTTTCAAAAGAGTTTTGAAGTATCATCCTTGATCATCAAATTCATGAAAGAACAAAGGTTGTCATTATGTCACTAATGAAAACTACTCAACCTTTATCCATAGCAACATAGCGACCAAATCGACACATGTTTGGTGACATATATGAGTAATACACAAGTTTCCAATGAAGTGGAGAAAGGTATACATGTCAAGTTTTAATTGGGTTGATTTCTAAGTTAGAAGGTTGAAGCTAAGTCAGATTGCATTTTATTTCTTAATCGTCAAATTTTTATAAATCAACGGCCCATTTTCAAACTCAAAAGGGAATGCCACTCTATTTCTTCTCAGCACCCATTTATGAGAATTAAAAGCTTTTCATGCAAACTGATATAGGGAATTTAATTAAGAGGATCAAGAATTTTATTTTGCAAATAGGTTTTATTAAATCTTGGAGCCTAATACCTGTCAAAAAACCTATTATTTTGCCTTATAGTTGTGAATTTTTCTGTGTTAACAATCCATTGCAACGTTCAAAGAAGAAGCAAAAAAGGCCAAGTAAGTATCTTCCTCTGCATATAAATAAGAATTTTGGTATTTTTCTCATTGTTGTTCATTATGCCTCCAAAGAAGGATTTTTCTAGGAAGGTTGATTATGCTAGTAGAAATATTCACAATGATTTCTTAGAACAATTAAATGAATCTACTAATGAGTCTTCCCAAATAAAGAAGTTAGTCCCCATAAACCCTAGTTTGTAAGTTGCAAACAATTTATATGACAAAGGGAATTGGACTCGAGATGCGTAACATCTAAAATTGGATTATAGTTATTCAAAAAATGGTTTTTAGAGAGAAAGTTGTTCACCCCCCATGGAAATATTTGGAATTTTGGCTTAGGCAAATTGGTAGTTCCCAAAATTTTCATGGATTCAGACCTCCTTACTATCGTATCCCAAAATTATGATCTAGCTAGGATGGTGAGAGGGATAAATGGAGAATGTCTAGTGAAGATTACTGTTGAAGAATTCTAGGAAGTTTTTGGGATGGATCCTATTTTAGAATATCACGAGGTCATTGATTTTCAAGGTTTGGAAAAGGAATATTTATCTCACAAAGATCATATAGGGAAAAGGGCATTAAGAGGACATTTAGCCACAATTGGAAATCTAACATTTGTCACATCCTCAATCAAGGAACCTTTTAAGAAATAATTTTCAATTCCAGAGCTACAGACATATACATGACTTTGTGTAAGGTTTTCAGTGATGATGAGTGAGAGTTTATACCCATAGAATTCATGTATATGATGATACAAATCTCATCCTATGGGGTTGATATTATTTTTTACATTGCTTAATTAATAGCTAAAGAAATTCATATTGGTCTGATAGGGATTGCAAAAAGGAAAATTGAGAAGACTTATAGTTTTTACTCTTTTTTGATGCACATGTTTCTATATAAGGGAGTTACATATTTGAGAGAGAAATGGTGTTAACAAGAGAGATGATGGAGAGTCTCTATTAGTCCAATTATGGAGTGTAGACATGACTTGGGATGTAGAGGAGGCCAGTTTTGTAAGATTTGATAGGTATTTTGCATGTAGGTTGAGAATCCTGTTATTGAAAGATAATCCTAGGATACCTAAAGCATTGTTAGATTTCATTAGGCCTATGGACAACCCTAGAAATTTGAAGGTTTCCCACAATTGGGTAGATATTATACCATATCCAGTGTCAACAGTCTTTAGGGTATATGGATTCCAAGGAACTTCACATGTGCTCCCCTACCAAGTACCTCTTAAGGTAGAGCTAGCTGAGATGTTATGGTAGATAAGTGGTTTGGAGGAGACAAAATTAACTAGTAGGTCAAGAAGCTCCATTTTTCCATCTTGCACTATGGCTCGTCAATTTAAAATTACAAAGAGTGGTTGGTTATTCTTGTACAAAGTTTTAAACCCATACAAAATGACATTCTCCAATTCTAGATTTAATGATAGTCAGGGAATTTTTGAAATATTCAGATAGAGGACCGGGACTAGTGCTCACAAGCATTAATTCTATTTCCCTGAGGATGTAATAAGGAATGAATTTTCCCTCCAAGAACAAGAAATCAAGAAAGAAAAGTGGAGGGTCTATTCTAGGGTTTTGGAATTCATTAATTATTTTGAGAAGGATTATAGTCCAATAGTAGATGCAAACACATTAGTAGATAGAGTAAACAAATTAATGATGACCTTCTTAGAGATCATAGATGAAATGAATGAAAAGAAGGCTCTTCTTATCAATACTTGTCCTGATAAAGAAAGGAAGGTAATGAAGAGGTTGTCTTTTACTCCTTCATTAGGATCAGGACAATTGGTCATCCAAAAGAAGTTTGGTTATAGCATAATCAAGACCAAGAGCATGCAGCTGACAAAGGAAATTAGGTGGTTAGGTCAACTATTACTTCTTTGACAAGGGGATTCCAATTGGAAGAAAAGCCTAAAGAGCCAAGGCCTAAGAGGAAAAAGATAGAAGAGAAGTAGGTGCCACAAGAAGAAGATTATACACCTTCTCAATCTCCTCTACATATAGGAGAAGAACAACTCATTAGAGAGAAAATTGAGAAAATTGGGTCTCAAGGGGGAGTATTCATTACTGTTGTAGAGTTGGAAGAAGAGAATCCCCAAGAGCCTCCTAGATCTAGCCTTGAATTGATTGTGGCAGACTTCAAAGGAAGAGAGTAGATCCTATGGTAGAACATGATAGCCATGAATTTCTATCAGATGATAACTTTTTGAAATCAAGGGCTTTCTACCAATTTTCTTGGAGGTAAATTATGCAAGATTTTGAAGAAAGACATAATAAAAGAAAGGTTGAACAACCAGAGAAGGAAGATGCAGTTATACAAGATGAAATAAAAGATGAAATGATACAAGAATTCAAAAAAATTACTCCTAAAGAAGGAAGAAGGATGATCAAATCATCTGGTGTTCTACTTTTTCCAAATTGGGATATTGTAGATGCAATGGTTTTTAACACTGTGTTAGTGAATAGATTGTCCTCTGAAGAAATACATGCAAATATAACTCTAAATGCCCAGGCAAGAAGACTAATCAGCACTAACAGTTGGATCACTTCACTATTGAATGAGTGTAAGCACCTCTAAATTTATCCAAGTATAGCTCCATGTATATGATTTACAAAAAAATTATATATGAATGCTTTTAACCAGAAAGCATGAAAGGATTACAAACATCTATCCGTAAACACATAATAGATGCAGAAACTTAAGAGATTGAAAGAAAGGAACATCAAATAATAGAAGATGACACAAAGTTCACTTGCCAAAATGTTGCATTACAAAGCAAATGAAATCAAAGAAGTATTTTCCATCCTTTTGAGAAAATGAGGAATTAGAGATTTAGGAGATATCTTGAAGTGATAACATAATCCGAAAATAGTGACAATGAAATGTATTTCAGAGAAAACTAAAAACAACACAAAGATTATGATCAGTGGAAGAAAAATGCATCATAATCAAAGTTCTAATACAATTATCCTCTAGTCTCCCTTCTCTAAATGTAAAAGACAACAAAGGTCCTCTTACACATTTACAATCAAAAATCACTATCTAAAAGGAAAAACTGAAACTTTTTTATTTAACATTACATTAACAAATCAAAATTTCTCTTATCTCTAACACATAGCTCAAAAAATAAACTCTGCCCTCTCTCTCTCAAAAGAAATGGAAAAAATCTAGAAAATTTCCTCCCTTGTTGTAGCACACAATCTACAATCTCCAGGAAAGAGTAAAAGATGGAACCCCCTCTTTGTCTTCTGCTTGCCTTTTTATTATCTTCTCATTTCCCATGAAAAATTTTCAATTTCCCTAACTGAATCTTGAAAAAACTTATGACTTCCCATTATCCATGTGTTTATATCATTATAAATTTGTCTTATATCTTTGCAAATATGAGGCCCCTATGATATATGCATGCTAATAGGTGGCATCTGTTGGTTGTAAAGTGTTGTCATTGTTTTATGACAGTCATATGCAATTTTGACAGCACTGCACTCATCTAAGCATAACTTTTGATCTAGAAGGAATATTATAACTCAATTTGGAGAGGATTTGTAAAACTAGTATTTAAAACACATATCCAAAATTCAGGTCAATTCAATATTTTTATTTTGAGATACAACCCCCGCAAAATGACTATTTTACTGTGCTCTATATTTTGTCACTGTCTTTGCTGATCCGATAGTGTTGCACTCAAAAACCTGTAACTTTTGATCCATAAATAATCTGACAAAAATATTAGTAGAGGATTTAGAGAACTAGATTTTACCATACATATCAGAAATTCAGCCCAATAAAAAGGTTGAATTGTTAGATATGACCCCTAAAATAGGATCTATTTTTTCTGGCATCATTTTCTGGGTGTCGTGGATCATTTTGATAGTGTTGCATTAAAACATGTGTAAATTTCTATCCATAAAGAATATTTTCAAACTACTTGGAGGAGGTTCAGATAACTAGTTTTCTTCAAAAATATCTTAAAATGGGATTGATCCAATTGTTAGATTTGGATTTATACCCCCCACACTGAGACTAATATTCTGGCTTCCTGCAAATTCGTGGTCATAGAAATTACAGCAGCTTCTTCCAACAATATTTGCAAATGCATGACTTCCTCCTCCAAAGCCTTAGTCAATCCATCAAACAACATGCAAATATACTTCCATTTCCAAAAGTAATTGAGCATTTTTTGGATCCAATGAAGATTCATGGAGCTACTATCATTGTCAGCCTCGCATGACATCTTCTCTCAAATGTAGAAATCTCCATGTTTCAAAACCCTCAATTAAGGATATTATGCACAATTCATATTGATTACATTCCACCATAGGATTGACTGATTTTGAATGCAATTTTGACTTGGAGTGATATTTATCCCGAGAGGTACCCTCGACATTTCAAATTTTGAACTTTTCAGTGAAACTTGCAATTCTATTGATGAGTTGAGTTTTGAACTAGATTGGACTTTTCAAACATTCTGAACTATGAATATCTGAGAATCCAAGCCATGTGGCTGCACCTCTAAATAATGAACTTTGAATTTGTGCACCTTGAAAATATTGAGCCTAAACCTTGATTCAAAATCTACATGTCAAACCATTATGAACCTCTGAACCACTTTAAAACACTTTGAACCGAGTTCGAAGTAGTTCAAAGAGGTTCAAAACCTAAAACTAAAAGGTTCAAGACTTGAAACTAAAAGTTTAAAATCTGGGTCCATATGTTTACCAACACATTGTCACCAAGAAATTAAATGTTGATGAGAAAAAAAACAAAGGACTCAAAGATGCCAAGTTTAGTGAAGACCATGTTGCTCTAGTAATTTGGTCTCTAAAAAGAGGATCTAGAGCCAACTTTTCTCAATATAATGATATTGAATTAAGAGGCAACTTGATTGTCAAAAGAGTAGAAGAAACTCCACATGAAGCAGTAGAATTCAATCTTGAAAGAGCTACCCTTACTTTAGCCACTGCCAAGAAAGAGAAAAGGCATATGCTAGAATTGCAAGAGAAATATGAGGAGGTCCTAGAGGCCTATAATAGGGAAGTCCAGAAGAGGATTAAACTTCAGAATGAATGGCAGGATATAGAGGATAGACAAGTAAACCCAGAATTACTTATCCTCATCCCCCAATGCCACTTTCAACACAACACCAATTATAGAAATTCCAGCTACTCCACAGGGACCCCAATTCTATATAGTTGAAGATTTTGAGGAAGAAAAGAACAAATTATGGGCCATGCATGTGGAATTAGATGTTTAGTATGAAGATAAGTAAAGAAATACAATTATATATCTAGTAGAAAAGATAGGTTGGCCTACTTTTTATGAACAATTGTCAAAGTTGATGAATGTATGGAATGAGCTGAAGAGAAATGAGGCCACTTTAAAGCCAACTACTAAAAAATGGAACAGTAGGGATAGTGGTCACTATTTTATGTTGTTCAGTCATTAGTCTTTCTTGTGAGCAAGTGGAGAAAACTTTTGATATGACAAATGGCCTCTCAGATTTTGATAATAAGAGGATTGTGCTCTAAAGAAGAATTATAAATTGTTTTTCAAAATATCTTGGTGAAATTTTTGGGTTATTTCCTCATGCACTTAAGGTCATAGATAAATTGAAAGATAAAGAAGAATGGACCAAGGAATTGGATGATTTAATATGCCTTAGACTCAGTAAGGTCATAAAAGAAAAGAACCATATATGGTTTACCAAAACAACTGAGGAAATTGTGAGGGTGCAGATTTTTTTTATTTTTTTTAAAGGATTTTACTAAAATTGAGGAATTAGGAGAATAAATCCTAAAGAAACAAAAAGACTTTATGAATTTAAATTGGCCAGATGATTCACTTTTCAACAAGTGGATGGCAGATCTTGCTCAAGCCAATCAATTAATATCTGACAAAACTGATGAAGATGGTGTGGATCCTGATGAATTGAATACAACTGATGCACTGACTCACGTAGAGGAAAAAAAAAGGAAAAACCAACTGCAACAACAAATATGGAGGTTGAAACTAGTGACTTAACAAGAGAGCAACCAATTGTAATTGTTGATTTGGCAGTTCAATATATTAATCTAAAGGGAGAGCCATGAGTTACAATCATTTTTTTTAGATATCAGAACATGACTCACCAAAGGAAAATCAAATGGTCCCACAGTTAGAGGAACAAAATTTGCATCCAGACCAATCATCAAACAAAGCCCCTTATCAAAAAGAAGTTGCAATAGAAATGGCCCCACAATAAGAAGATTCATGATAGAAACATTTCATTGCAATAAAGCAAGGGAACACAAAATTTTGTCTTATTATGACAGTAACTTTTTGTTTGAAAAATCTTTTTGTCTTAAGGAGAGTTGTCTTTCTTCTCTACACCTAAATTTTGTTGCATCTCATGCTATATAAATGAGATCCCAAGGCTAGAGAAAGGGTTTGAATTCTATATAATTTGAGTCTTAGGATATTTTCTTAGTTGGTCCAGTAGTCTCTATGTAAATTTTATGATGTATTCATCTTTGTATATCTAAAAGTAATTAGAACATGGAAGGATTAGGTGTTTAATCCTAAGTTATTTTGAATTTGATGCCAGTAATGTATTATTTTCAAGGAAAATAAATACAAAGCATGATTCTACAAACATCCATGTCTTTGAGTTTTATCTCTTGTTTCATATATCTGAAAATTTGAGAATGAATGAATAATATTCTTTCATTTTAATGCATCTGGGATGGGTTGTATGCCCGTTCATTGATTTCTCTTAATTCAAGGAATTAAATAATGCTTTCATTGAATTGATAGGTCTTATGGGTGTATGGGGCGGATGTTCATAAGAAGAAAATTTAGAGTTAACTGCTGATAGTTTCAATTGTAAGGCAATTGAATAGATCAAGTTTTACTGGTGTGATTTTCTTTGTACCAATGGATAAGGCATTGATCACTACTTAGAATGAAAACTATTGAGCTCATAGGATTACATTGAGCACAAATATAAATCAAATCAATCTTTACTTTATTGTATGAAGAGTTAAAATGTTGGTCAATACTTGTTTGTAATAATATCTTGTATGTCATTGTTAGCTATTGCTTTCAAATATTATTTGTAAAATATAGAAGAATTGTGACCATTTTTTTGCTATAAGGGATAGAAGTGAAATAGAAATATGACGTTAATAAGCATATGTTGAATTCAAGAACCATCAACCAATTGTATGTCAGTATATCCCTAAGGTGCACCTGCCTTGGTTTTGTAGAACCTGAAGAGTAGAGAATCCCTATGATTATGTTGAAGTTGGGTCCAGATTTGAAGTTTTCTTAGTTGAATATAGGATTTTGCTAGCCCTTAGACCAAGTTTTATATTCAAAAGTCTGGTATCTAGTATTTTTTTATTAGTAGTTTTGAAACACCAACACATCATAAAGAGACTATTGAGTTAAGAAAATGGGATCATGAAGGGAAGAAGAG
Organism: Cupressus sempervirens; assembly: GCA_028749045.1. Lineage (NCBI taxonomy): Eukaryota > Viridiplantae > Streptophyta > Pinopsida > Cupressales > Cupressaceae > Cupressus > Cupressus sempervirens. The sequence continues at coordinate 934,071,163 of CM053789.1, forward strand.
TGTTGAAGGATAGGAATAAATAGATTTTATGAAAGCTTTAAATGAGGAAGTGAGGCATAATTTGGAATACAATAATTTAAAAAATAAGGAGAAGGTAGATAAGAGGAAGAGACATAAGACTTTTGAGGTTGGAGATGAAGTAATAGTTCATTTAAAGAAGAGAAAATTTCTGGTTGGTACCTATAGCAATTTGAAGATGAGGAAATTTGGGCTTTGTATGGTCTTGATGAAATTTAATAGCTAATGCTTTTGAAATTGATTTTCCTTAGAATATGGATATTTCACCTATATTCAACATTCCAAATATCTATAAATACTATGAGTTTGATGATGAAGTAGTTCATAGTCTTGATTATCCTAAGAAAATTACGGAAGGAATTGAGAAAAGTTTGGATACAAAAGTAAGAAAAAGTACTAGAGAAAAGGATTACATGGAGTATCTTGTTCATTGGCATAATACAATTATTGAAGATAGTACATGAATTTCTTAGTATGAGTTAGATCATTATGGTTTTGCTCAGAGTGATCATGTTCCCTAATGTGGATATCAGTCTCTCATTTATCCTAGGTGTATGATGTAGGAGCATCTTGGGATCTTTGGAAATCTTGGATCATCCAAAATATTTTCCTTTATTCTTGCATTCAATTTGATTGATTGTGTGGACAATCTTTCTATTCAAATTTATCTTATTTCCAAACATAGTTTTGTAATGTGGACCTATCGTGGATTTCATGCCTATGTTTAGGAATCTTAATATTTTTTTGCTAGAAAGTTATCCTTTATTCTTTCTCAAGGTGTGTTCTTGACAGGCACATTGAGTAACATGTGATATTGCATTAGTGAAGTTTGTGATCTTGTAACTTTTTGTGGCTTCAAGGGAAGTTTCTTAGATCATGTGTGGATCTAATTTTAAGTTCACTGCTCTTAGTTTACTAGATTGTGTGGTCATTAATTTTTCCTTTACGATAGGACCTATGTTTTTTAATAAATGTATCTATCAACTGAGTTGTGCATCATCATGGCTATAAATTGAGATCTAGTTTATAGTTAGAGGTAGCATAGAACATCTGTAGAATCTAAATTTTGGAAGTTTGAAGCTCAAATTTGATTTTCCATCATAATTAAAATTTGCAACTAGGTAGGCCTTATGCATAGCATATTATAATCAAATTATAAGAGGGTCTGCATATTGGCTTCAAATTTATATTATTTTGGTTTATGTTTTTTGTGTTTTACTCTAGCAAGAGGCTTGGGATTTATCCCTTATATTCTCCTAGATTCCTCTTGTGTTAGGTTCATATTGGCCTAAGGAATTATTCAAATTCTTTGAATTTCTTGTCTAGAGATTGGACCTTATCAAATTCAATCATTAGAGTTGAATCATGATTAAATGATGGAGAGGAATTTGATGGAGAATTATTATGAAGTGTGATTAGATCTAAACTTTGGAGAAGTGGAAAGTGTTATAATAATTTAAAATAATTGAGAGGGGGGTGAATCCATTATCCTTAGGTTCAGATGTACCAATTCAAATTATAACAGCTTTACACAACTTAATCAATCTCATAAAACAACTTTGTCTATATAGCATATCATCAACAAATCAACTTTTCATGCAATTACTTAATTCTCTCTTTCCAATATGTGTCGGCTACCAGTAAAATAAACTATTATATAAATAACATGCATAAAGAAAATATCCACACATGTAAATAAGACTTTGAAACTAGGTTTTAACATGGAAACCTAATTTGGAAAAAACTACCAAGTAACATGATACCAATTTTTCACTCTGATGAAGTGAGCTCGCTTAAGAGTCATCCCTGTTAAAGGTTATACAACACACTGTAAAATGTGACCTTGTTAAAGGATTTAATCACCTTATTAGGAGTGGCCTTTTTAGAGGACTTTGGATTATTCTAGTAGAATGTCACCTTGACTAAATAATTTACAAAATGATTTTTAGGTCAACCTTGATTAAAGGATGACTACCACAATGGTTAGAATGTAATAGTATGTTTGATTCATAGAGTACAACTAACTTTGAGAATTTAGATCTCCATTCACTCATTTTTTGGTTCATTGACTAGCCTCCATTCACATCTCCATCACTAATCTTATTGGAATCCCTTCAAGCAATCACTCTTCACACGTCTCTGTTATTTTTCTCTTCATAGCTTCTCCTTAAGATGACCAAGCAACAACGAACCAACCTTAGAAAACATCTTTTATGCCTCCTTAAATAGGTAATTTTGATGTTTTTCCACTTAAGCATGATTTTTTATCTTAGGGTTAGGTCATATTCATCGAATCCTTCCATCATTTTGTTTTCCTTCTTCTTCTAGAAATTTATGATCAAATCCTTACCTTTGATCACTTAACAAACTCTCCTCATGCATTAAATACACTAGCTCATCAATCCTTATCTTCTGTGCACTTTGACTAATCTGAAATTTCAACTATGTCGACCTTAATCTTGATTCTTTCTCAAATACAACTTTTGTTGTCACTTGGAAATCATGGTGTTCTTTTGTATGGTCATTACTATGTAGCTCAAAAAAGACTATACTATCTCGTTCGGCATCAACAAACTTGCTTAACCATTATTATGATTGATTGCCACTAACACTTCTTTATACACTACTCGACAATAACTATCACTCAGCTTGAACTATTATGTTTGACTTCTACTTAAGTTTGTTAATCTTTTTCTTTAGCTCCTTCATTGAATGACCTATATTGATTCTTAGTTGAGCTTAGAGTTTACCTCAACTCTTGTCATTTATCTCACACATAAATTGAATTTGTCTTCTTTACTTCATGTATTGATTGAACAACACATTATCTTGTCAAGGATTAACTTATCAAGTGCCCATTATAATTCCATGATACTTAATTTTACATCACTCGTCAACATTGTTGCCTCACCTTTCTATCTTTTCTTTACAAATCTTCTTCAACAATCAAATGATATAGCACTCTACATTGTTAGTAAATGTCACTTTATTAGGTTTGACACTCTATCTTACCATTAAGTTTGACATCAATGACAACATAACAATTACTCAAATTATAGTTTCCAACAATCTCCATCTTTGGCATTGATGGAAACAGCTCACTAGTTACCATGCAATCAAAAATCTTTAGTACTTGTACTGTTAGCTCCCTCTGTATTTGTGTTCTTTCTTTCTTAGTTTCATTTTGATTCTCATTCAATGCAATCTTAGGATGCTTCCTCTATAATTTCAGTACATACTCTTTCACATCTGTAGATGACAAAATCTCTAGTTCAACAACATATATCTCCCTCTTTTGATATCAATTAATCCATGTAGATTCTCCCTCTTTCTACATAACTTCTTTCCCTCTTACTGATAGGAATGCTAACTTCCATACATCTCCCACACTTGATCACACTAATCTCACCCTCTTTGACAACAATACCAAAGACATCAACCATTCACATACATCTTCATGTCACTATTCTAACTAATATAGAAATTTCACTTCAAGATTAACTCTTTGCAGCTTCATCCAATCATAGTTCGTTGTCTTTCTTTTCACACCCTTATGCAAATTCTATGGTGTGACCTCCTGCATCATCTTGTAAGATATTTTGATCATAACAATTGATGCAATGCAGCATCTCTACATAGTTTTCTTCAAGTAGGATTTATGACCCCTAACTTACCTCTTAAACACTCAAAAGCATCCTTAGGTATTTCCTTAGCAAATATGTTAGCTAATTATTCCTTTGTGTTCACATATTCTAGTCTTAATTCTTTGTCTTGTACTATCTCTCTCAAGTATGATACTTGATCTCAATATGATTAGTCTTTGGATGCATCATAGGGTTTTTTTGATATGTTTATAGCACTTGTGTTATCACAATATATCACAGCAAGTTCAGTAATCTCTTCCTTCATTCCTTTCAACAATTGCTTGATCCATACAATATTAGAACAATTCACTATTATAGAAATGGATTCATCCTTTGGCATGGATTGTGAAATATGGTTCTACTTCTTGCTTTTCCATGAAATCAATCTTCTTTCAAAAAAGAAAGCTCATCCACTTGTACTTTTTATGTCGTCAACATTTTTTAACCAATCAGCATCCATATAAACCTTCAATTCAAATTTGTCACTTTTCTTGTACCATAGTCCATAGCCTTATGTTCCTTTCAAGTATCTCAACATCCTTTTTACTGTCATCATATGATTTTCTCTAGGATTGGTAAAGAATCTAGCAATAATTCCAACTGCTAATGCAATGCCAAGTCTACTATGTACATCATGTTGTAGTTTTCCAATCATTGACTTGTATAAAGTTTGATTCACCTCAATTGAATCATCATTCTTTAACTATTTGTATCTAGTCACCACAACTGTTCCAATAGGTCTTGAGTTTTCCTTACAAAAAATCTTCAAAATTTCTTTGATATACTTGGATTGAGTAACGTAAATGCCTTTATTAATCTGATACACTTGCAATCCAACAAAAAATATTATCTCTCCAAACATTGACATCTCAAATTCCTTTTTCATTTCATTAGAAAAATATTTTCTCAATAAATCATTTCCTCCAAATATGATATCACCAACAAAAATTCCAGCTAGCAATATCTTATTTTTAGGTACAAATTGCTATTTGTTGGAATGTCTTAATTGGAAGAGTTCTTCTGAGAGGGGGAGTGAATCAGAAGTATTGTCCTTATTATCCACTTTTAAACCCTTAATAACATATAACTAAAATGAACATGCATGCATATAAACATTAAGCAATCATGAGAAATAAACATGCATCACCTGAGATTTTGGTGACCCAGAAACCCTCCAAGAATAAGAAGGTAAAACTGGGGTGGGGATGATACCCACAAAATTACTGCAGCAATAATTTTTAACCACTTCTAATGGTTTTCCCTGTTAAAGGCCTACCGTGTTAAAGGCTTTACACTGTGTCAATAGTGACATGGTTAAAGGATTTACAAACACTTTACATGAAGTGTTACCTTGTTAAAGGATTTAATCACCTTTGAAAGGCTCTACAAAATAGTTATTAAGCTAACCTATCAACATAGGGTTTCCTTTCTAATACAATGGCCAGAGAGTATTAGGTATAATAAACCTAATAGCTTACAATCCTTGATTGCTGAATACAGGCACTTGATCTACTCTCACTGATCTTGATCCTTTGAGATCCGATATTTGTTCGTATCCCTTTCTTTTTTTTTGATCAATTGAATGTCTAACTCTTGCTCTCTTCCTCTAAGTCTTTTTACTCTTCATTCTGAACTCCACTATATTTTCCCTGTATACTACTTCATCCATGCATAATACAATGAGATTTCATCTTCCTTATAAAGACATTCAAAGACTTAGGGTTAGGTGTAGATCTACGATCCATATTGAATCTCTATTTCCCACTCATTCCTTGCACTTTTGTTATTGGTTGCATGCCTTCTTCATTTTTCTAATTGGCTGCATGTAGTTTCCATAGGAGAAATAAAAGATTTGATCTTATCTATTTGATCCTTCTAGATCCTTCAATGTCGGCTATAAAAACAATTTACATTTGAATTAGTGAAGTTACAAACTCATATGTGCATTCTATGTTACTCAGCACTTACTAATTTCTAATGCTTGGCACATATAACAAAACTATCTCACTCGGCTCCTGTTGCATTTCTATTTTTCTCGGCATCGTTTGTGACTCAGCACTTAAATATCTATCAGCTCTTGTATCATGCTCGGCACCTGAAGTCACTTGGTACTTGATCTTCACTCGGCACCTATTGGATTTTCTGATTTGGCACATGTTGTGGCTCGGCATGCATAGTGTGCTCGGCTTTAATGTAGAAAGTGGTTAAGTGTGTTGGCACTCAAATGTCAAAACCATTTTGAGACTAACAATCTCCCCCTTTGACATGAGTGACAAAAAATACTTAACTAAGCATTATTATCTGACCTTATGAGTACATTCACTAATCTTCTCAGTATATATACAAAAGTTTTTTAAAAAAACAAAAAAACTTTATCAAAATTTTGTAAGAAACAATATATACTGCAAAGTTATTGTAACTCCCCCTGAGTTGATTGTGCCATTATTTGTTCTGTCTTGGTAACCAAAATTTTTGTGTTGAATATATGTCTCATGCTAAATGCTGATATAACATTATATCTCCCCCTTTATCTCATCTCCCCTATTCTCTTTATCTCCCCCTTTTTGACACTTATGTCAAAGGGTTCTAAGGGTTAAGACCATATTTTGCCAAAAATGTACTATTTACCTCCATAATCATCTTGAGAGAAGCGTCCTAATTACTCAAAGCAATTTCAAGAGATTTGTTGTGGATGGCAGTCTCTATAGCAAGATGAACAAGACCATCTAAAGTAGACAAATTAGGGTCTTTCTTTAGAAAATTTTCTACATAGGCTTGTTCCTTATGAAGTATTTCCAAGTGTGGGGTGATGGAAGATTGAAGTTGTAGCAATTTGGATTTGATGGTGCTCTCTTCTGTTGTCAATTCAGCCAATTCCTTCTAAGTACGAAGCGTTTGAGCAAAATGCTTCTCACTTTGAGTTGGATCCTTAGGTAGATGCATGCTTGAAATATTTAGATTCCTCTCCAAGCTCATTATCCTCCGGCTGGTCTCTTGTGTGAAATATGAGAAGTAACACAACTTTTTATACAATGAGAATATATTCTCAAGTACCTGTTTGACCTTTTCAATTTTCTTGGCTAGTTCAACTTGTGATAGTGTTATTTCATTTGCAATTTTCTTGTTTGCTTTCCCTTGAAATTTCTTTTCAGACCATTCCATTAGTTTTACATTGGTTTCTTATTCTTCACTTTGTACCTGGTCCACTATATTGGCTAGTTGCTCCATTATGGGCTTTGTTTCATCAGGTACCTGTAAATTGAAAGCATCTAGAAATATATCCTTAATTTCTACTAATGCTTGCCTCTATTTGTACTCATTCTTAAGTATCTCTTGCTTCTTCTTCCTTTCAAGTGCCTCTTGCACTTTAGTCATTTGGGCAATGGTCAAGGTGTCAAAGTCATACCAGGGAATGAGTATTTCTTCATCAAGAGTAGGGTCTCCATAGTGAAGTACCCTTGCAACCTTGGTATAACTTGAGCTTGGTATAGATATCTACAATGGTACTGCAGAGCTCGGTTGTTGTGAAGTTTTAGTGGGAGTCCCTATTCTAGGCAAGTTGCCCAATGTTTGAATTTCCTACTGCTCCTTCTCTTTAGGGCTCTCTCCTTCCTTGTCCTATTCTGTTCTGCCTTGATCAATGACAATTATCTTAGGAAATGCACCTTGTGTTTGTGCTATAGATACAGAGGTATCTTTCTGTCTAGTTTTCTCTTTTGCTATCTCCCCTACAGTTGTACTTACTAAAGTGTCAACCTTAGCAGTTGTATCTTTGACTTCTTGCTCTTTAGGTTGAGTACTAGTAGCTATAGGAATTTGTGAAGGTGGTTGTTGTGAATTCACCTTTGCCTTGGTAATTTTAGCTACTACCTTCTGCAATTCATCTACACTCACCAAAACAGGACTAGTGCACAACTGTGATTGCAATGTCGTTTGGTGAAGAATCTTCTTGAGATCCTCTGCAATGAGTGGATTGATGTTCTGACAAGAGGTGTCAGGAACATCCTTTATTTTTACAGATTCTACAAGTTTAGTTGCAATATGTGGAGGGCTAGGTGGTGGCAATTGGGTGTCTTGGACACTCTGTTCTTATTGTTGCTCCTCAGTTGTTGCCTATTCACCTTCTTAGGAACCTTTCTCCACATCTTCCTCTTTTTCACTTTCATCAATATCTTCTTCTTCATTTCTCCCTTCAAAAGGATCCTCTTCTCCCTCCTTTCTTGTAGTCAATCCATAGATTACCTTCCATATTTGTGTTGACTTTTTGACAACATCTTCAATTTGGTTCTGCAAGATACTAAAGGCTCAGTATTTAGGTACAAATTTGCTTGCATATTTCTTGCTTGCCTTACTTATTTGACCTTTTGTAAAGTCTAGCATTACATGAGCCAAAGTTGATTCTCTTATTTCCTTTTCCACTTTGAGGCAGTAGCCACTTATTCTCAATTAATGTGCTTAGCTCCTTGGGTATTGAGTCATCAAGTTCAAGTGGAGTAGTCTTGAACTTTGCCATCATAGTGTAGATGGACTCCTCAACTGTGTTTTGTTGTTCTATAGACAACTTATTGAACTTTATGGTCTTAAGACCAGACAAATCTGCATTATCTCTAATATCATTACAAATGCTTTCTAATCTAGATGAAGTGGAGTGTCTTACCATTCTAAACTGTTCTTCATCAGATTCTATTTCTTCTTCCTCTGACTCTTGTGGTGCAATAAACTTTCTTTTCTTTTGCTCTGCAGGCTCACCTTGCTCTATTGCCTTCTTCTTTTCTTGTTTATTTTCTTCTTGGGTTGTTCCCCTTGTATCTGCCCTTGTAGTTGGCTTAGCTGGGCTAGGTTTTGTCATAGTTTTTTGTGCCTTAGGCTGTGCAATTAGTTGCTTCTTTGCTTTCCTTTTCTTGGGCTTAGCCTTGGGTGCATCCTTTTCTGCACTTTCTTCTTCTTCATCATCTTCACCCATGCCTTGGGTCAATGCAGGTGGTCCTTGCTCTTGCTCTTCTTCATCTCCTTCTACTTCTTCATCTTCTTCCTCCCCTTCTGTTATGCCTTCACCAAGTTTTGTCTTTAGCCTTTTAACCAATTTATCATTTTTCTTGAGTCTTTAACTCCATATCCACCTTTGACCTTACCACATCATAAGTGCCAAAGTGTGGGGCACTCTTATCTATCTCTTCTACCAATAATGTAGTTATTCTTGTAGATGTTTCATCTATTTTGATCTCATAACCAAGAGGCCTTAACCATCTCACTCTTGGTATGACGGCTTGTACATAGGTATAGTCAATATCTACAAGAAAATAAACATCATTTACATGATTCTCCACTAAAGAAACTGGAATCCTGAGTCTGTGCTTCATTGATTTCTTAAAATCTTCAAAATAGCTTGTCATTAATGTGTCAAAATTGTCTCCCATTTGTTCTATATATTCATTAATTTGGGCTATGATAGTTTTATCATTTCTCCATGCGACTTTGCCAAAAGAAGGAAATTCATTTTGAACATAGAAGAATATACAAACCAAAATTGCACCAAAATTGCATTGGGCACCCTTTGTCCTTCTTATAGTTGCTAAGTTTTCATTAATATGTTGTAGTTGCAACTCTGCAAGATCATAAGTATGATCCTTTTTCACCAATTCGTAGCCTACATCTACTGCAATACACAGCACACTGTTGAGTCTACTAGATTGATAGAATTTATGGGCAATAACTCTAATAGCAAATTCAACAAGAGGATCTTGAATGGTATCAATTATTATTCCTCTTTTATTCCACTTAGCACCTGTATTTCTGTCAATAACCTCCTTGGACTCACTTCTCAAGGTTTTGTACCAATCTAGGGTAGGATATCCACTTACCCTATGAATGATTCTTTTCATGATCTTTATGGGAACATCTTCTAACCACAGACTACCATCATGAATTCTACTTAACACAAGTCTAATCCATTATGTCTTAAATATGATGGGAATACCTAAAGCTTGTGTTAACCCCTTCCTCTTAGCAATTTTATATTCATCCTTCAAAACTCCATCGACACACAACTTCTCATAGGCTTTCCTCATTTCCATATCTCTTATGGCTCCTATCTTACATTTATAGCATCTCCTTATGTCATGAACCATAACAACTTTTGGGGGTATGCAAGAAAGGGCTCCAGTGAGATCGTTCTTATATACAACTTCAGGGATGGGATGGAAATCAGGTTGTTTAACCTCATTCGATACTAGCTAGACCCCAAATGACTCTTTGTCATGGGTTTTCTTAGAACTCGAAGCCATTTGTGCAAACTAAGGTTTCTTTTACAAAGAAATATGAAATTGCGTAGCTCGGCACAAATGAAAATACCTCAAGATCGATGAAAATGTGTTGTAAGAGGTTGGAATCTACTTGGAACACTGAATTCTTTGCTATGAAGTCGCTCCAGTATCTTTCTCTTCTTTGCTTCTCTTTCACGATGAAGAAAAATGATTAAAATCATGATAATATACCCTATTTCCATCGCATTAAATGCTTAACTGCCCACTCAGCTTCTGAAGGATTTTTAACATTACTCGGCTTGCACTACATTTTCACTTTACTCAACTTTCATTGGAGTTACACAACTCGGCATCAGTCATCAACTTGGTCGCTGTTAGGAACTCAGCATCAGTCATCAACTTGGTTGTTGTTAGGAACTCGACATCTACTAGAGTTTTACTCTGCCTCTGAGGACAACTCAGCAGTTTTGTAAGAATCTTCATATTATGACTTGGCATCTTTGCTTATGTTGATTTCTTCTTGTTAGTACTTCTTTGTCTTGGGACTAGTGTATGATATAACTTTGTATATCAGTCATCTTTCTTTGATGTGCTGCAGTCATCTTTCTTCTTCCAAGTCTTATTCATTGTCCTCTTATTTTTTTGACATCAATCTTTTCTTTTCCTTTGTTGGCTTCATTTTTTGGTGCTTTTGACCTTGTAGGACAGTTTCTGCTGATATGACCAGTTTTCAAGCAGCTGAAACAAGTGGTTTGACTTAGCCACCTGCTATAATTTCCTCTGAAGTGTGTCCTTATACAATTTTCAGGGATATGTCCATATTCCTAACAATAATGACAGCTTTGCCTTGTATTGTAATCCCAATAGTAGTGATTATCATTTTCTTTTGTTTTTGTTGGTTGATTTGATGTCCACATAGGCTTTGATCTGCATTCAAAGGCTCTATGTCCATACTTCTTGAAATTATGGCAATGTCCATCAAATCTTTGTGTCCTTGAGACTTTGGACCTGCAATCTTGTGTCATATGTCATTGCATGTTGCACTTGTGACAGAAACCCTTGCTTTTGGGTGTGTTTGGCTGATTGATTCTTCTACTCCTGCAAACATTAGCAGTATGCCCCTTTTTATTACAGTAATGACAAGTGGGTTTAGAATCCTTACCTCTATCACTTCTTTGATCAACAGTCTTTGATGATTCCCCAACTTTAGTGCTGTTGTATCCAAGTCCTAATGTATCATGGGTTGATCTTAGGGATTTCAGCAACTGTTCAAAGTACTTGATGGCTTCACTTGACTTGTTAAGATTCTCTGCTATTTCTTTTTCTCTGTTCAATTCATTTTGTAGTTGTTCATTTTGCATCCTCAAAATAGAGATCTCAATATCTTTCATATTGAGTTCATGATAAAGGTTCATCATTTGGGCAAGTGTATCCATCTGCATGTTTGAGATCCTTGTTAATTCAATACATTTTTCTTCAAGTTTGTTTGCAAGATTCTTTTTGTCATCTTCCATCATGACTCTATCCTCAACCAATATTTTCTTTTGTTCAGTAATTTCACATAACATTATGGCCTGTGATTCATGTTCCATCTTGAGAGATCTTATCTCTTATGCTTGAACTTTGTTTTTCTCCATCAATTTTGCTATTGCTACATCAAACTCTTTTGAATCTCCTTTGGAAAATACTTGTGTGGTGTCAATCTCCTTGTAGTGAATATCATTTTTGGATATGGCCATCTCCTTCCTTCTTTTCAAGGATTTTCTTAATTCCTCTCTAGCTTCCTCTACCTTATGTAGAGCGAGATGCACATCTATCACCTAGTTCTCAATGATCTTTCCAAGTTTGAAAAATTCCATCTTTAGATATTTTCCTCCAAGCTATTAGGCTTCTTCTTGAGAGAACCTAGCTCTGATACCAATTGTTGGAATGTCTTAATTGGAAGAGTTCTTCTAAGAGGGGGGGGTGAATCAGAAGTATTATCCTTATTATTCACTTTTAAACCCTTAATAACATATAACTGAAATGAACATGCATGCATATAAACATTAAGCAATCATGAGAAATAAACATGCATCACCACATAACACTTGAGATTTTGGTGACCCAAAAAACCTCCAGGAATAAGAAGGTAAAATCGGGGTGGGGATGATGCCCACAAAATTATTGCAGCAATAATGTTTAACCACTTCTGATGGTCTGCCCTGTTAAAGGCTTGTGCTATTAAAGGCTTTACATTGTGTCAATAGTGACCTGGTTAAAGGATTTACAAACACTTTACATGAAGTGTTGCCCTGTTAAAGGATTTAATCACCTTTTAAAGGCTCTACAAAATAGTTGTTAAGCTAACCTATCAACATAGGGTTTCCTTTTTAATACAATGGCTAGAGAGTATTAGGTATAATAAACCTAATAGCTTACAATTCTTGATTGCTAAATACAGGCACTTGATCTACTTTCATTGATCTTGATCCTTTGAGATCTGATATTTGTTTGTATCCCTTGCTTTGTTATGATCAATTGAATGTCTAACTCCTGCTCTCTTCCTCTAAGTATTTTTACTCTTTATTCTGAACTCCACTATATTTTCCCCGTATACTCCTTCATCCATGCATAATACAATGAGATTTCATCTTCCTTATAAAGATATTCAAAGACTTAGGGTTAGGTGTGGATCTATGATCCATATTGAATCTCTATTTTTCGCTCATTCCTTGCACTTTTGTTATTGGTTGCATGCCTTCTTCATTTTTCTAATTGGCTACATGTAGTTTCCAGAGGAGAAATAAAAGATTTGATCTTATCCGTTTGATCCTTCTAGATCATTCAATGTTGGCTATAAAAACAATTTACATCTGAATTAGTGAAGTTACAAACTCATATGTGCATTCTGTGTTACTCGGCACTTACTAATTTCTAATGCTCGACTCATATAACAAAACTATCTCACTCGGCTCTTGTTGCATTTCTATTTTGCTCAGCATCATTTGTGACTCAGCACTTAAATATCACTTGGCTCCTATATCATGCTCAGCACCTGAAGTCACTCGGCACTTGATCTTCACTCGACACCTGAAGGCTGCTCACACCTGAAGATCACTTGGCACCTGTTGAATTTTTTGACTTGGCACATGTTGTGGCTCAGCATGCATAGTGTGCTCGACTTTAATGTAGAAAGTGGTTAAGTGTGTTGGCACTCAAATGTCAAAACTATTCTGAGACTAGCACTATTGTCATTAGTTCTTGAAAACCAGTTTTCACCAAATAATTATGTAACCTTTCATACCATGCTTTAGGGGCTTTCTTCAAACCATGTAAAGTTTTTTGTAACTTACATACCATATTATTTTTTCTTGGATCAACAAATCCTTCAAGTTGTTCAATTTAGACTTCTTCCTCCAAAATTCCATTCAGAAATGCAGATTTTACATCCATTTGGTACACTTTGAATCCTTTGTAAGCAGCATTTGCAAGAAAAGTTCTCACTCCTTCCAATCTTGCAATTGGGGCAAAAGTGTCACCATGGTCAACCCCTTCCTCTTGTGCATATCCCTTACAAACTACTCTTGTCTTGTTCCTTGTGACTTTACCATTCCCATTCAGCTTGTTTCTAAACACCCACTTAGTTCCAATCACATTCTTATCCTTTATTCTGGATACTAATGTCCAAGTCTTGTTCTTCTCAATTTTCTCAATTTCTTCATTCATTGTTTACTTCCAATATTCATTCTCCAAAGCATATTTATTGATTTAGGTTCAAACTCACATAATAAGCATGTATCATTTTCTAGTCTTCTTGTTATGACTCCTAAATCTTAATCTCCAATGATTTGATCTAGTGCATGATATCGTCTTACATACTTTGCCAATACAAGTTAAGGTCTTGTTTCTTCTTGATGTTGTTCACTAGATTCAACTTTCTCTTCTTCTTTAATTGTCTCTAATTGCAACTCGGCTTCCTCTATCTGATGGTCAACAGTATCTATCTATGACTCAGCTCCTATAGCCTGATGTTTGGTAGTCTATTGATGCTTGGCAGAATTCTTTTGCAAAACCTCAACAGTGTTTGGCTGTTGATGCTCAATAGCCACCTTCTCTATTTCAGGTAAGGTGCTTGGTTCACTTTCATAGATATAAACAAATTTTCTATAATCTTCAGGTTCTTTCTTATATTCCTCTTCATTCTTTTCTACAAATTCATCAACTCTAGCATTTTCACTTTTTACAAATGTTTAGTATTAGAGTTCAAATACTTATAAGATTTTCTCTTAGTGGAATAACCTAGGAATATACCTTCATCACTTTTTTGCATCAAGTTTATCTTTCCTTGCATCTTTCAATATGTAACACTTGCTTTCAAAAAAATTGAAAAAATTCACATTTGGTGCATAACCATACTAGAGTTCAAAAGATGGTTTTATTGTTCCTTTCTTCACTTCAACTCAGTTCAAAGTATAGATTGCAATACTTATAGCTTCTCTCTAGTACGTCTATTAAGCATTCTTCTCTATCATCAATTTCCTTATGCAATCCATAATTGATATATTCCTTCTTTCAACTATACCATCATGTGGTGGAGTCTTATGTGCACTCATTTGTCTCTTGGCATTGTAGATTATGTTGAATCATCTTAGATAAATTCACCACCTATTTCTAATCTCAAACACTTCAGAATTTTTCCTAATTCTTTTTAAACTCTAGTAAAATACCACTTAAACATTGGAATTGCATCATATTTTTCCTTAAGAAACATTACAATCATCATTCTAGAAAAGTCATCAACAAATAGAATGAAATATTTTTCACCTTAATAGCTCTATACATCAATAGGACCACACAATTCAATATGAACCAATTCCAAAATTTCATTAGAAGAATAGTTCTTGCTCTTGAAACTAGATTTTGTCATTTTACCCATTTTACATTGTTTGCACATCACCTTATTAGGTTTGCTTAATCTTAGTAACCCTCTAACTCTCTTCATCTTACTAATGCTTACCAAATTATCAAATTTCACATGACATAGCCTCTTATGCCATAACCAAACATCCTTAATTTGTGCAAATAGAAAAGTATCTTCAAATAGGTTTAGATAGAATAAGTTACCTCTTGTTTTCTCTCCTTTTCTAACTAGTTCACTAGTAGGATCATATATCTTTGTCTTCTTGTTCTAGAAATAAACTTTGTAGCCTAAACTAATCAATTGTGATACACACAACAAGTTATATTTCAAACCATCAACCCAATATGCATTGTCACATTTGACCTTATCAATCATCTTAATTGATTCTTTACCATTCACATAACATGGTACATCATTACCAAACATAACACTACTTCCATTGTAATGTTCTAAATTATCAAACTTACTTGTATCACCAGTCATACAATGTGAGCAACAACTATTAATTATCCATCTATCATTCTTACTCATATGTGAAATCAATGAAGTTTTCTCTTCTTCGTCAGAATCATCTTTCATTGCAACATAATCAACTTCTTCATCATGATCAGCATAATTACTATCAGAACCATCTTCTTTAGCAATATAGAAAGATTTCTTACCTTTATCCTTGTAGTCTTTGTTACCTCTATTGTCTCTATTGTCTCTCCTTCTTTGTACTTGAAGTCTTTCCTTTCCTCCTCATCTCTATCGAGACATCTAGAAACAATATGACCAACTTTTTTACATGTAAAACAAATTATAGGAAGTTTACCTTTATATTTTTCCTTTTCTCTAAGTAGTCTTCTAGCCAATAGTGTTTCAAGCTCATCAAAATCATCATCAGATCCACTGTCACTTTCTACATACTTTCCTTTCTTCTTTTTCTTGGATCCATCAAGGGTTAGTTTTGCTTTAAATATAGGTTCAACACTAGTAGGTAATAATAATCAAAATTTAACAATTCAAATGCAGCAAATCTACCAATTAGACTATCCAAGGTCAAATCATTACCAGGTGTACAACTTAGTTCTTGAACTATAGATACTCTAGTTGCATAGATAGTAAGTAAATTCCTCAATAGCTTACTTATCACAGTCTCATCATATATGTCTCCTCCAGCTCCTCTAATAGCATTCACCACTTCTTTGATTCAGACACAATATTGTGCAACACTTTCACCTTCTTTCATTCTCATGTCATCAAATTTGCCTCTTAAGATTTTTTCTTTAGTTCTCAACACATTTTTATCTCCTCCATGTATTTTTTCCAATTTATCCCACATTTTTTTTATAGTAGTACATTCCTTCACATCATCAAATTCTGCATAACTCAGGGTTGTTGCAAGTTTGAACATCATTTGATTGTGCTCCTTCTTCTCTTTCATTTGTTCAATTGTCATAGGTCTTGGTACCTCAATGTATTCATTTTCCAAGTAGTATAATGTGTGATCTTCAATACTAGATAAGTGCAATCTCATCAATATTTTTCATGTTGGGAAGCTCTCCTTGTTCAGCTTAGGTATCTCTATCTTGTACATCTTGATCTTTGGCTTGAGTTCCTTCAAACTTTCCTTACAAGCACCAATCATCTAATACCAATTTTTATAATGATTTAGAATAAATGGGGGGTGAATTAGTTATTCTCAGGTCTAGATGTACCAATCCAACTTTTAATAGCTTCACACAACTTAATCAAACTCATAAAACAACTCTGTCTATATAGCATATCATTAGCAAATCAACTTTTCATGTAATTTTTTAACTCTTTGTTTCCTATATGTGCCAACTGCTAGTAAAATAAAGTACTATAGAAATATCATGCATAAGGAAAATATACACACATGTAAATAACACTTTGACACTAGGATTTAATGTGGAACCCCAATTTTGGATAAACCACCTATTAACATGCTACCAAATTTTCATTCTTCTAAAGTGAGATTGGTTAAGAGCCAACCCTATTTAAGGTTATACAACATACTACTAAATGTTACCCTATTAAATGATTTAATCACCCTATTAGAAGTGGCCTTGTTAAAGGACTTTGGATCATCCCACTAGAATGTCACCTTGAATAAAGGATTTACAAAATGGTTGTTAGGTCAACCTTGATTAAAGGATTTTGATTGCCACAATTGTTAGAATATAACAATGGGTTTGATTTGTAGAATAAAACTTACTCTGATCTCCATTTTTTCATATGTTGGTTCATTGATTGGCCTCCATTCACATCTCCATCACTTATCTTCCTAGCGTCCCTTCAACCAATCACTCTTCACCAAATTCTTCACACTTCTTCTTTATTGTTCTACTCTTCATAACTTCTCCTTAATATCGTCAATCAACAACAAGCCAACCTTTAAAAATATCTCTTATGCCTCCTTAATGTTAGTTTATGGCGACTAGTCAAGGAAGTACTATACGTACTCAATAATTGCTCAGCAGGTCTATTTCATTGACATTTTTTGGGCCAACATGTTGTAACTAATTTTAACCCTAAAGTAAAAAAATACTTGTATAAAATGGCTAAGGGTTAGGAATTTCATAATGTGTGATGTAGTAATAGCTTCTTGCGGTGGTATTGAGTTGTAAGACATCACAGATTGTAATTAGGTTATAATCACTGGATAAAAAAATATTAAACTCATTGTTGGTAGATGTAGCCCAGGGATTGGGTGAACCATGATAAATATTTGTGTCTTGTGTTCCCTTTTGTGTGATTTATTATTTTCTGATATTGGTTATATTTTTAGTACTCCTCCTTTGCTATCATTGTAGACTTAGTCATTAAAGTTACATATGATTCTTCTATAGATGTGTTAGCCCTTATTTGATATTTGAAATAGAATACTTTGATATGTTGAGTCATTGATTATGTCAAGTTGTAACAATTTCATACTTGCAATGATGATGCTTTAATTGCTCTTAGATAGTTAGTGAAATTACTTTTATGATGATGTCATATGGTGTGTCTTAGAAAGATGTTTATTATGTCCTCATGATGATGAGATATTCATGTTAGAATATGATGTTATTTATATTTAGGATTAACTAGTATACTTACCCCATACTTGCTTGTGTATGGTGTGTGTGTGTCTATTTTATATTTATGTTTGACATGCCTGATATGGTTGAGAGAAGGAATCATAGTCACCTACTAGTCAGGATCTACACGGTGTACCACTCCCTATCATTGTATGTTTATCTTGGATATATATACACATGAATATGCTCATTTTTTATACAGATTTGTAGGTACTAGACATTGACTTCCCTGAATTGTTAGGATGAGTGTGCCCTATTGCAATAACTCAATGGTAAGAATGGGGAGATGATGTTCATGTTCAATCCCTAGCCATAGCCTAATTACTTGTCCTGAGAAGGAGGACATATATTTGAATTTCCACCATTTTTAAACCCATGAGTTTATCTTTGTCCATGTTTACTTTTAAGTTTTTGTTAGTTTTGGTAATCTTGTTTTTGTGTGAATTTGACTATGTGAGTTATTTGGTAAATGAATTAATTATAATATTGTAGTTAATCATATAATATTGAGAATTTTAAATATTATTTGATAAAAAAAATATATTAAAATATGAGAATATTTAATTAATTAAAACTAATTAAATATGTGCTTCAATTTAAAAGATTTAATTTAAAAATCTAATTTGAAAAGTTAGATTAAAAGAAGAATTAGGATATTAATATGCTAAAGATTTAATATTGTTTTATTATAATTATTTAATTAATAATAATTAAATTAGAGTTGCATTTAAATAATGAACTATAATTATTGTTATTAATTTAAACAATAAACTACACTTTAAATATTTCTTGTGTTGATTAATAAAGAGGAGGAAAAGAAAAGAAAATAATGTTTTAATTAAAAAGTTCTTTAAGTGTGCATGAAAGGATGAAATAATTAAAGTAATTATTATTTAATAAAGTTAATGACTTTTGAAATATTGGAGTTTGGAAACCCTAGTTAGGGTTAGGGTTATTTATTAGGGGGTTGGTAGTTCATTCAAGGGACACATGTTTTGGGGAGCAAAATTTTAGAATTAAAGCAAAATAATTGTTGAAAGTTTCAAAGGGTTTGGATTTGCATGCATTCACAAATTGTCTAAGATTATAAGTGTTATTTTGAGGTAGGGTTTGAAAACCCATTGTAAAATTCTATTGAAAGATTTGTCTACTTCATGTCTTCCTGGGTGCTTGCATAATGCTTATTAATTTATTGTATTAATTTTTGGATATATAATCACGTTGAAGATTTTGAAAAGGAAAACTTATTGATCAAGAAAACTTGACTGAGAAAAATTATAGAAAATTATTTTGATCTAATATAGGGAAAATTGAATTATAAAAAATTGGAAGAAAATAACAAATTGAACAACTAATTTTTCAACATTAAATTTGTCATTAGAATCATGTGATTATCATGAATTTTCTAAATAAAAATAAATATTATTCTTACATCTAAACTAATTTAATCGAAAATTTATTGGAAAAGCAAAAGATTATTTGAGAGGAAAGCATGTTGTAACTAAACTTATACATAGATGTGAAAATAAATATACTAAAGATAGAAAACTAAGTATATGGGTGCATGACTAAAGAGATCAAAGGCATGTGAAAATACTAATAGCATGTTCATTTTTATTTTATAAAATTTAATTTAATTTTCAAATTTATTTAAAAATTTAAAAAAATTACAATTACAATTAATTATTAATTATTAATTTCAAAAATTAAAATTAAATTAAATTTTTTTAAATTATTTATTTAATTTAAAAATTAATTAAATAAATACTATTTATTTTCTTACAAGTGGATTTTTAATATCAACTACTTTTAAAACTCTTAGTGGGATATAACTTATTATATATTTATTAATGCAAGTGGAGTTACAAATCAATAAATATATAATTGTGATTTAGTTACATTTTAATAGAAGTTATAGCGGAGTTCACTATATAATCATCTAGTTATGAATATTCAATATTATAAGAGAAATTGTAAATAACTTAATTATAATTATAATTTCAAGTTTGAGTTATCTCTAGTTGCATTATGAATTAAAGGAAAAGTAAATATTAATATTGGACTTAAATAGAAGTCAAAGTAATATTTTAGAAATGAAATGATATTAATATTTAATCTAATAATATGCATTTATGTTATTAATTAAATATTTAATCTAATAAAATGATAATATTGCATGATATTTTATATGCACAAAGAGATTTGACATTTAAATACTTAGTGGTTTAAATAAGTATATTAGCATAACAATTTATATTAACATGTATATTCTTACTTTATTTGTAAACACGTCCTTATGATCCAAACTAAATAATAGAAATGATGGAATTAAATCATATGGTTGAAAATTATGTGTTTTCTTATATTCTATTTATAGTCTTGTGGTGTTTATTTCCGTGATGATTTTCTTTGTGGGTTGTTTAGTTGGCCAAGTTAGGATGTGCACTAGAGGCATTTTCGAGATTTCTTTTATGATTATTTGATTGGATGTCATAATCTACTTTATGATTTGAATTGAGATATATGTTTTATAAGCTTAATACTATTGATCAATAAATGAGAACTTGGGTTTTGAGAACCAACGTTATTTTTGAGTTGCTTGTTAAGAAACCAAATTCGATCAGTATTACTTTTGTGGTATGGACACAATTATGGTTTGTGAGTTTTGAGAAGGTAGTCTAGGTGCATGTCTATGGGAGTGGCTTGCAATGGGGGTCGAGGCCCAAAGAGGCTACTAGGGTAATGTTACTTCGTGGTTTTTTAGAGTCGCCATTTTTATTCTTTATTTTTTGTTCACTCTTGTTTTCAAATGTTTATGTTGAACCATTGGTTCTGCCAAGCATCAAATGTAATTTGTGGTATGCTAAAATTTCAATCATTCATTTGCAAACCTCATCCTTTCAGTACCTTCTTCCTCCAAGCTTATTGTTGACCAAGTCCAACCCCAGGTTTCCTTTGTAAATAATTTGGTTAAGGCAATTTTTTAGTGATTTTTTTTTCTTTAATATGTCTTGAACCTCTTGTACCATTTGTACCACCTAAACTAAGTTCAAAAGGTTCAATTGATTCATCACTTCAAACTATTTTCAGTCTTCATGCAATATGGTTGGTGGGCCTTATCTTTTCACGCCACAGAGTTCGCTTCTTAGAAGATGTGCTATAGTTGGATGTCTTGTTGGGCCTGACATGGACCATGTGTGATTTCATCAATAACAAATGGTTAATAAATAGAAGCAAGGTAATTATAAAATATCATGCCGAGATTTATTTTTAAAAGGTGAAAAAGAAATTTGGCATGTGCAAAGGCAACATATCATTTAAATTGCTCACTTCATATTTATTATCAAATGCCACCTTGTCACGTACTCCTTTTCCTGTGGCATGTGTAATTAATTATGTCCTTCCCATGATTAATGCCCTAATTTTGCTACGAAGTATATATGAGTGAAATTTCCCTTCTTTGAAGACAGTTTTTTCAGTTGATTAAGTGTCGGTAGTAGGAGTCTAAGGAAGAAAATCATCTTTCGTAATTGTAATAATTTTTGCTATTTAGGTAATTCTTGAGCCCTTTAATCCTTTTTCTTTCACCTATTAGTAGAAGAGATTGTGTTTGCTTCTTAAAATTTTAAGCAACAAGATAGAATTTTAAACCATTTTGTCCACTCTACACATTTTTGGGAATACCCATAGTTTGTGTAGTAAGTCACCTATTGTACCAGATACAGATCTTTTAAGGGTTGATCTAGGTGGGGTAATGGAGAGGTTGTGTCAAAAATTTGCAGAGCCCTTCTCTACCAAAGTCTTGGACACTAATTTTCTTATGGCTTCCACTTTCCCACAAGCCTACCCATGTCTAGAATTTATTCAGGAATGTATTCAGAAGTATGATATACCTAGTAGAAATATTTTGAAGAAAGATAAAAGAATATTATTGAATATCTCTAGGGAAACTGTGTCCAAGTTGTTCCATCTCAAAGAGCAATAATTTTCTTATTTGACTCCTACTTTATCACGGTCTAGATTTTCAAAAGAGTCTGATGTTTATAGAAATATCATTGCAAAGATTTGGACTATAACTCCTTATACAATTGGCTCTAGGTTACCCAAGGTTCTCAAGAAAGGTCAGATGACTTCTGAGGTTCACGATGTCATGGTCTTGTTGCACCAAATTTTTGGTCCCCAAATGTGTCTTCTTTTGAAGAATGGATGTATTTTTATATTCAGACTATTTTGAAAGGATCTAAATTTTTAGACTAGGCAGAATTAATCGCTGGTTCTCTAAGAAATCAGCTTAGAGAAGCTTCAAGTATGAAGAAAGATTTTTACATGTCTTCATACTTGACATATATGTTGGCTAGTACAAAAGATTTGCAGTATCTACCTCATGAGCCCTAGGTGAAAAATATCACAATATATAACTATTACCCAGTGTTACATAGAGATAAATTTTTGGAAAGCTTTAGGAAAGTTCATGAAATCTTCTCAAGGAAGTTGTGTTTTGAAATGAAAGTTTCTCCTCACTGTAGGTTTTCTTCTAAATCTCCAAAATTTGTCCAAACCTTTGGTAGCATTTATATCCAATTCCCCAAGTTTACCCATGTGAGGATAGGTGGTTTTGACAAAGAACCTTTGAGGCTCCCTAGGTTTGCTCTTGATTGTTTCATATTGGCTAAAGTATCTCAGCAAATGGTCTCAGTCATAAATAAATTTTCAACTGATGAAGCTTTTGATGTTATTTTTTCGCTCAATCTAGGTAAGTTAACCTGTAAGAGTATGGAGGGTGCTATGTGCATAAGTTTAGATTTAATCAATTTCCATCTTGGCTCCTATCATGCTAGATAGAACTTTGATAGCAAAGGGATAGCTCATAGCCTATTTGATTCTCATGTGAAGTTTTTGTACGATCCTAATATTGAAGACTATTAGGGAGATTGTGCGGATGAACTATAGGTTTGGAGGAGAGAATATAGTAGGCTCACCATTTCCTAGATTAAGCTTTTCCATTTAAATTTGGATATTGATGTCTCTGGTATAAAACAAGATCAAATAGATTTAACAAGCACTCAAATAATAGAATCTTTGATTTCTAGAAAAGAAATCATTAATTAGGAGCTTGAAGAAGAGGACAATATTCTTGAGAGAATAGAGACAGTGTTTGAGAGGAAAATTTCTTGGTTAATAATGAAAAAGACACAACATGCTAAAAAATCAACTAATTCCCATTCTGATGTTCATTTCAAATCTACAAGTAATAGGAGATCCGTAAGGATTAAAAGTTGTAAAGAAATAATCCCCCACTCATGTGAAAGGCTTGTTCTAGGAGAAGAAGCAATATGGCAGCACTTTTTGGGGCAAGTGAAGCTATTCAAGTTGATAGCGAGCTTGATAGAGATTCGGGTGGTGTCTTGATCGATAACCTTCAACAGGTTCAGATGATAGTAGGAACCTCTCCATAGAGGATAGGGAACTTAAACACTCTAGTTAAAGACAAGGAACTTCAAAAGGCCTTAGATCCCACAACAAATTGGCTAGTGGCCTTGGTTAATAAGAAAAAAGGAGCCTAATTCCTATTTTCTTCCCCGTTGATGACTTCATGAGTAAATACACTGTCAGAGCCCCAAAATCTAAAAGGACTAAATGTTTAGCCAGGATAGTGTTTGACCAAGACACAGGCAACAACATCCTAAGGTGGCAACTTATAATCTAAAAGATGATACTGGTACACTAGACCTAAGTAATTTTGAGGTTACTCGCACCAATCTAGGGGTGATTAACCAACAAACAAAGGAGCACTGGGTAGAATCATCCACAAAAATAATTATTCTACAATCATAAAAGGATGGTGTTGAGAAGAAGAGACTGAAGACAGAAATCTATATGATGGAAGAGTACATAAGATCATTAAAAAGGCAAAGTGTTGCAACTGATACTTCACCTTAGCTCACATTTAATCCCAATGCACCTAAAAACTAATAGCTAACGGATGATTTGAGGAAGGGGAAGGCCATAATTTCTATCATCCCTAATTGGATTGATTATGTGATAAATATGCTTACTAAGTGTATATGAGACCTGTACTCTTACCAAAGTAGTGATAGGTGAGGCTCCTATTCAGATGATGGTATGGAAAGCAGAATCTAAAAGATTGTCTACTATGGTTACACAACTAGTAGATGTGGAGGAGTATGGTCTTAATAAATTCTTAGAGGAAAATCTATTATAGATGGTTGATGCAGGGCTGGTCTGTCTATTATGGAAGAACATAGCTTGGTAGTTCTCTAATTACAGTTTAACCATTTCTCACATTTAGTCTTTTGAGAAGGAATTCAAAACAATCCAAGATGGTGTGAACAAAGACCGACAGACTATCAATTCAAATTCTCTAGCTCCTTTCAAAGAAGGAGGTTTAGATGTAGAAATGCCAGTTAAGCAATATGAAGAACCACTTATGTGATTAAAAATGGAGTTGACTTGACCGTGGCAGATCTTACCATGCTTGCTAAAGTTGAAACTATGGTTAGCATGTGTAGCTAGAAGCTTCCAGAATACCTAGATAGTGTCACTGGAATGAAACAAGATAGGGACACATGGAAGAACCGCCTGTAGAGCATAAAGAGCACAAACAAGAATGTCATGTAAAAATTCATCGACGCATACAAAGTTTGGAAAATGGTGCAAGGACCTCCTCCCCAAGATGACGATGTGGAAGAAGAAGAGTCATTGAAGAAGCATGATGATGATTCTGTCTATGGAATCTTTACTTTATGATCTTTTCAATTTCAACTTTTAAATCAATTGCTTCAAGGGTCTGCGTACCCATTAAAGACTTGGTTATTTTAACTACTTTTAAACTGTCTGAGAATCAAATTTTTATGGAGATTCTCGAACATCAGTTTATTTAAACTAGAAACTCAATAGTGTAAGGGGTTGGCAGTTTTTGATGGATATCATACTGTGAACTTTAATATAAGTTTTAATAGCTATGCAAATGTTTTAGTTTTCTAGCATTGTACCTAAACAGGATTATTTTTTTTGGAATGGGAAAGATCTAATTATTCGAAGATTATATGCTTTGGATTGTTCACTGTCGATTTAGTATTGAATCAATATCAAACTGTTAAATTTTCTTTCTAATATTGGATAATTACATTGTGCATATGTTAGATAAGTTATCTATTCTATATATCCTCTAAGAAGTGATTGATAGAGAAACTGTGTGTTCTCTCCATTTTATTCTTCTTCTTTTTTTAGTTGTTTTTCTGATTATCCCTCTATCCAAGAATAGATGGGAAGTCTTACTACTTTCTGATTTAAAGTAACTCTCATTTTAAAGAATTTTTTGATTGAATATCTAACAAGGGAGCTTAACCTTACCAAAATTTTAAGAGGAATTAAAGAAGTTAAGATTCCTCAACTGTTAGGAAATTGTATTTGTCTTGTAAATTTGGGCATAGAAGTTTTTGATTATTTCTTTTATTGAAAGACAAATCTGTACACCAACAGGTAACTCATTGTAAGTTGTGTAACAATTATAACATAGTAATTTAAAATATTTAGACGCATAAAAAATATAAGTTAGAGATATTGCCTCGCCCATGCCTTGAGTGCTTATATAGGTGAAGGATGGAAATGGGATGATACCTAGTGAGAAGTATGACTATTTTTCCTTGTCTTAATGAGAGGGTATTATGGTTATGTATGTTTCATGTTGAGGGTCTAGGGTTCAGAGTGACCAGTCCAGGGTAACTCAACACTTGAGGGTCCAGGGTCTAGTGAGAGACCAATCCAGGGTAACTTAAGTAGTTTGACCATGTGATGACACTCTATAGTATGTCGCCTAAGTCTCCTCCATGGTTTTTTTTTTTTTTGTCTCTAGTGGTGTATTTGTTGCATATTACTTTTGATGGTTTATTTATTATGAGTTGTTACTTATTGATTAGATGTCATTTATTGTTGACACTTGACTTTTATTGATGAGTGTAAGCTATTTATTGATGGTGTACTTATTGTTGGTGATTTACTTTTATTGATGATGGTTGTTATCTGTTGATTATTGTGCTTGGACATATGGATTTTGACTTAAGTTGGATATCTCTCATTGACTTTATCTTAATTTTGATACAAGTATTGGAATGAGTGTCCTTTTGATTTTGATTATCTCTTCTTCTTGAGTAGTTTGTGTTACCCTTGAGGTAGTTTTGGCTATTAGGATTCATTTCTAAAGAATGTTTTATGATTGATTATCCATTTGTGGATCATCCATTTGTTAGAGTGGGGTTGTCGTTGCACTAAAAGACCAATCTATCAATGCCTGATACAACCAAATCAACTTATAGCACAGAAGAGGTGGTTAAGCCCTTGTCATGAATCCCAAGGGGAGCACTAAACATATTTCCAACAATCTCCCCCTCAGCATTAACTGAGGATCTAAGGATTCAAACCTATGACCAAGCTCTGATACCACTTGTTAGAGTGGAGTTTTTGTTGTACCAAAAGATTGATTTGTCAATGCCTAATACAACCACTCAACTTATTGTACAAAAGAGGCAGTTAAGCCCTTGTCATGAATCCTAAGGGGGGAACTAAACAAATTTCCAACACCATTATCTTCCTTATACGATGGGAGTGGAAGTCTAACTAGGTGACCTTGTAGTCGGGAGGTAGTGTCTTCTTACCATTTGGGAACCCCTCAGTTTGACAAATGTTGAATGTTCATGGATGCAGTTGTACCATTATCATTCTTATTCTTATCTTAGAGACTTTTATTCATTTGATGTATGTATGTTATCATGTATCTTGTACTCTTATGTACTTGTATAAATTCTCACATACCCTACATATGCAGTAGATGTTATTCATTGGATGTATTTTCATTATATCAGTTGTGCTTCTGCATTTTCTTATAAGATAATGTATCTTTTATTTCTTGATGATTCAGGAACATGTACTAAAAACTTCAACTAATTATTATAAACTTCTTAAATGTGACTCAACATGAAGGAACCCTTAAGGAATGGAAATTTATACTTTTAATTGCTTATTTGTAATTGATGTGTTTATTGCTTATGCATTGTTATCTTGTGTTTCTTAAATTTTCTACAAAAAAGGTTCAGTAAACATTGAATCGTGTTAGGTTATTTCTCTTGGGTTCCTGAGTGAGGTGTTACAATATTTGCATGGAATTTGTATCTCTATCTTTTTAAATCCTAACACTTAAATAGGTAATTTTGATCTTTTATCACTTAAACATCGATGTTGATCTTAAGGTTAGGTTAGATTCATTGAATCCTTCCATCATTTTGGTTTCCTTCTTCTTCTAGAAATTTTTGATCAAATCCTTTCCTTTGATTGCTTAACAAATTCTCCTCATATATTAAATACGCCAACTCGTCAATCCTTATCTTCCATGTGCTCTGACTAAGCTGAAATTTCAACTATGTTGGCCTCAATCTTGATTCTCTCACAAATTGTAACTTTTGTTGTCACTCATAAATCATTGTATTTTTTTCTTTGTCATTACTGTGTAGCTCAACATACACTATATTATCTCACTCAACATCAATAGGCTCACTCGACCATTACTATGCTTGATCACTCCTAACACTTCTTTACACACTTGCTTGACAATAACTATCACTCAACTTGAACTATTTTGTTCAGCTTATTCTTAAGTTCCTTAATCTTCTATTTCAACTCTTTCATTAACCGACCAATACTGATACTTGGTCAAACTTAGAGTTTAACTTCACTCTTGCCATTTATCTCACACATCAATTTCATGTGTCTTCTTCACTTCATGTATTGATTGAATTGCACATTATCTTGTCAAGGACTAAATTATCAAGTGGCCATTGTAATTCCATGATACTTAACTTTACATCACTCATCAACATCACTAGTGCACCTTTCTATATTTTCTTTTTAAATCCTCTTTGTCATTCAAATGATATGGCACTCTACACTGTTAGTAAATGTCTTTGTATTAGGTTTGACACTCTATCTTACCATTAATTTTGACATCAATGATAATATAAAAATTGCTCAAATTGTAGTTTCCAACATAAAGTCTTAGGATTAGTCCTAAAAGAACTGTGATCCACTTAGATCTTTTACATCCATATTCTTGGTAAACCAAGGTCCTAGTCTAGTAGGATTGTATTGGTCAAGAAGAACACAAAGTCTAACAAACATTCACACAACAACTTTATAGTCTAAGTTGTAAAGACCTTAGGACTTTATCACATCCATATTTTTATCACATGAGAGTTACATATCAAGTTCACAAAAATGTGGAGAAGAAGATAATGCACTGAGTAAGAGGCAAGTTAAAAAATGAAGGGATACACTATTTCCTTGCACCACCTCAAGTTCCTATGTATGAGTGTCAAGGTGATCAAACACTAGATAAAGGAGAAGGATTTGACCAATTCAATGAGATTTAATATGATTGATTAAAATGTCTAAATGTAGTCTTGATGATCAAATATAAATTAAGCATTATATATATATATATATATATATATATATATATATATAAATGTTTGATTACCAAATATGAAAAATATAACTTAGACAATGAAACCTCAATCTCCATGAGCTTCCTTTCTTAGAAAAAAGTGAGACTTGAGGATGACAACATCACTGAGGGACACTAGTGTGTCACATTGGCATCTCATATAAATAGGTTACAAATGAGATGAAACTAAGTAAAAAGATGAATAATAGAGAACTAAGTTATAAATATGTGGATGTGGTAAATAAATAGAACATGGATAAATGCAATAAAAATAGTCTAGATCCATAAAATGAAAGAAAATACAATGGAATAAAAAATTATAATTATGAAATAAAGATGATTAAGGAAAAGGAAGTATTCACTAGTTTATGTGCATATTTATTAACAAAATGAGAGAGAGAGAGAGAGAGAGAGAGAGAGAGAGAGAGAGAGAGAGAGAGAGAGAGAGAGAGAGAGAGAGAGAGAGAGAGAGAGAGAGAGAGAGAGATGAAACCTGATAAAAACTCGCATACAAGTGAAGAGAGGAAGTGACTATGGCAATAAAGAGGTTTTCCTTAGTCAAACTCCCACTTTTGTGTTTCCACCTTCAAAGAAATTCTTTAAACACAAAAAGACTAGTGATAGGTAACTAAATAAATATAATGGAAATGTATGATATGAATAAGAGAAGGAGTCTTGAATGAAAAAATGCTCAAAGACAAAAAGTTAAGTAAAAAATACTTCCCTATAGAAATGGAGAGCCCAAGTGCATGAGATGAGATCAAACATGGAAGCTTAAAATGATCTATCAATGGATAAACTTGAAAAATGAAGTGTATGGAGTATGCAAAGAATTATAAAAATGGAGTCAAGAGTTGTAAGAATAAGTGTGAGAGCTTGTGAGAATGACTAATAAACTAAGAATGATAGCTAAGAAGATAAAATGAGGGTTGCAAGATGGTATATGATGGACTTGTTAGGAATCCACATAGATGAGCCATAATTTAGGGCTCTACAAACTCATGTGGACATATTTTTAATGCTCTAAGGACAACCTACACATGTATAGGTTCATGGATGAGAGTGTGTCATTTGGACGTCTCTGTGGTACACATTTATCCAAAATCATTACGAGAATGTAGTAGGAATCTTTGAATCAGGTGATGAACATACTGATGAAAAAGGACGGTGAAGATGATAGGAGTTTGCATCTTGGGCTAAAGTGGACAAATGCAAAAATAAAATTTTACATGGGTGTGTAAAATTTAGGCCATTACACTTTAAAAAGATTGTCAAGTGATTACAAAATTAGATAGAATTAACAAGGGATATCCAATTCATTATAAAATATAATAAGTACATGACATAATCAGACAAACTACCAAAAGGTAGACCAATATATTTTTTATGTAAGGTTGACCAATAAACATATACATCTATACAAACACACACATGCACATGTATACACATACATACAAATATATACATGCATACATAGATTTATATACATAAATAATAGATATAAACATAGATACATTTAGACATAGATACCTATATACACATAGATTCAATTTAAAAATTTGAGGGTTTTAATTTTACTATTCAAGAGTTACATAAAAGTAACATTTGAAAGAATAAATAAATGATTATACATTTATATGTAGGTGGGTGGGTACATGTGTATGGCAGGTAGGGGGGGGAAGGAGTATGACAAAGAATAGAAAAGTGAAAGTGAATTGAATGACAAGGAATCTAAAAAAACCACAAGGATGTGAAATAACTAGTAAGGGTATAGAAAATTATAAATGAAATTAAATGAAGGAAACAATACAAAAAAAATCAAGTGAAGTTTGTAAATATATAAGGATGTGAAACAAAAACCATGAACAATATATACCTAGAATGAATTGAACATTGGCATGGATGAGAATAAAAAAGAGGAAGGAAGATGGCTATTGTTAGTGTTAGAGTAATTAGATATTTTCTAATTAACTCTATTCTACTTAAGCTAAACTTTAGGCATCTAAAGGTTAATTATTATCATGCAACCTAGGTTTTACCTTTTAGTGTTTTCATCTCATTTTATAAGGATTGATCTGTCTTTGTACCAATTTAGTCACTTTTGATTAAAAGCAATGTTTTTTTTCCTCATCAAGAATGTCTCATCTATGGGTTTGGGAATTCCAACCTCCATAGTTTTTGCTCCTCTTTTTTGTGATAGGTGTTTGCATGCAAGTGTTCTTGGGAGTTGGGGGTTGATCTTTTATCAACTTCAACATGGTATCAAAGTTTCATGTCCCTGTTCTATTCATGAAAGGTTTGACTTTAGTTTCCATATCTATTATTTTTTTTAAAAATTTGTATTGCATTTGGGCGGTCACTATTTTTCGGTGCACTTTGAGCCCAAACAGACCTCACTATTGGATTTGTAGTGCCCATAAACCCCTATTTTCATATTAAATTCGTCCAATTTGGACATAGTTGCAATTTGAAGCAAAAATATTTTGTCCACAGCTCTAGCATGCTTCCTGAGTCATAAATTTATTTATTTTTATCAAAAAAATAAATTAAAAAAATCAACACATGCTTTTTTGAAAAAAATAATTTTAACAAAAATTCAAAAACAACTTTTTAAAAAATGCATGATTTTGTATTTTTTCAAAAAGTGAAAGGTATGTCAGAAAAGTAATAAGACAAGCAGGGACATTAGAAAAGTATTAATGCATGTGCAGGTGAGATGTCAACATTTATTAGCCAAAATTTGATGGCCTTCAAACTGTCATTTCTTTGATTTGTTTTGTCATAGAAACCTATTGATGGTTTTTTGGCCATATCTCAAGCATACAAACTTCGTTTTCCACAAACAAGATATCATCAAAAAGATGGTTTTGAGCCCATCATACTAGTGCAAGTTATTTTCTATTTTTATGCATTTTTTATGGTTTTTTATACTTTCACAGTCAAGAGTTCTATTTTACACTCCAAGAGACATATCTTAAGCATCTAATCTTTGATTTGGGAATTCTATGTATCATTGGAAAGGTCTTTTCAAGATATTTCTAGTGGTGCTTGTTGTTTTTCTAGATTCTTATCCACACACATTCTATTCATGTTTTTTTGGATATCTTGGTTGTTTCAAGTCCAAGAATCAATTTCATTTCTTTAGATGATTCATCATGGGTTTTATTTGTTGGAAATGTAATGCAAACTAGGTGATTAAGAGGGGGGTGAATCAGGAACCACTTAAACTTATTTCACTTAAACCACTTTGTTAATTTGTTTAATCTACTTACATGCAAGAAACATAAAACAGTAAAGTAACAACACCATAGCACAATATTTGGTAACCCATAAACCCTCCAAGTAGAAGGTAAAACTGGGGTGGGGATGACACCTGCAATGCTTCTCTATTGCAGCAATAAAGCTGGCCTGTTAGGGCTTGCAATTGATCACTTCTAGTGATCTACTCAATTAAGAGTAATAAGTATTGTTAGGTCCACCTTGTAAAAGAATTTATACAATACAATCAAGTATGCACTCTATTAGGAGTTCCTGTGAAGGACTATTATGTACACCTTGTTAGGACCAATGCACCTGTTAGGATGACTCAATAGATTGATCTCTTAAATAAAACTTTGATTGTTGATGAATATACTTTGAATTAAAATGATCACCTGACTCTAATAGATGAGTCTCTTCCTTTCCTTGTGTTTCTTGTAGCCTTCTAGACAATCTGCTCTTCCATATTCGCTTATACAATGTTCTTCAACTCATACATACTTATTTGGATAACCAAAATACATTATTCTTATATCTATCTAAATAATTCCATCATAGGTTGACTACAACATAAATAGTTTCCAAAAATAATTACCAAGTAGGCTCAGTGTTGTAACTCATGTCCAATGGCTTACTCAGTCGATACTGAAGACACAGGGGAAATAATGTCACCTTGGCTAACTCTAGCACTCGGTTGATACCAAATACTCAGTTCATATTGATCACTCAGTAGACACTTCTAACTCAGTCCACATTGTTCTACCAGCTTGTTTATCACCTTGGAATAAAACTTCTCTACAGACTTGATTCATATTGGAGCTCGGTAGACATTGTCAACTCGATTGACACTACAATTCAGTGTGAACTGTCAACTCGATTCACTGCAACTTTCTACAAGGTTAACTTTTTTTAACTTGTTTCCTTTGTGAGCTCGGTTAATACTGCATAATAGTAACTTAGTTGCTACTATCTTTCTATAATGACTAAGTGTTTTGACACTAATTGATAATATATCTTTCCATGAGATTAACAATATTATCTATTGTTTTAGCCTTATGTCTCTTCTGCTCTTTGTAGACATCTATTGTATGCATTCTTGAAAACACACTGAAATAAAGTGCCATATTCCTTTTGTATTTTCATTTTAGTTATTTTTGCCTTATTTTTTCATTTGATTCGAGCAATGTCATCTGAGAGCACTCATACAAATTTTTGTATTCTTCGGATTCATTATATCTTGTGCCTTATTATACATGCACTACTCTAATTAAAGTTACATTGGTGGTTCATGTTTTTCCTTTGTTTTTCATCTTCCTTTGTCTGGTGAGTATTCCTTCTATGGCATTAGCCTCATGACATGTCTGAAATTGATCACTTTAATACACACATATGTATTCTTTTCTGCATCTTGATTGTGGCTCCTTGACATGCATTTCTTTTCACCACTTTTCCAATTGCCTATCACCTCACCCTTGTCTTGATTAGGGGGGTTCTTATGTTGATTCTTATGCTTCCTTGGTTTGATGGAGTAAGCTATGAATTTAGCATTTGTTCCTATGGACTAGGCGGATGCAATGGTTGGGTACTATGTGATTCAATCAGATGGATTATTTACCATATAGGCACTCTTCTTTTCATTCCTACTTTAGATGCAACCTTCCATATTTAATTGATCAACTCTTCAGACTTTGGTGTTTCATACCATTTGTATATTTGAGTCTAGTTGTTTTCCTTTGTGTGCCTCCTAATTTGAGTAGTGTCTTTTAAGAGAACCTATGCAGACTATAGTCTTCTCTACCAGGTTAGGTTCTATTCCATTAGAGATTCTTTAGATTATCAATTACTTTTGATAGAACTTTGCAACTTCTGCATGCTTCAGTGGTGTTCTACATTATCATATTTTTTGTTCTTATCTTTTGGGACATCCTTTAGTTTGGAAGCTTCTCTAGTCCTTCTCTAGTTCTTTTAGCATTCTTTCCATCTCTTCTTGGAGTAGGGTTTTTTGCATGTGGTTTTCTCTACTTCTCCTCTTTTCAGAGATTTGGTTATGCTTGGGTACCCAATTAGGCTTTGTTGTCAAGACCCAAATCTACTTTCACTAGTATTTTTTAGGTTTTTAGCTATTCCCTAAGTTTATCTTAAGTTGGGGGTGTTAGATTAATTAGATATTTTTTAATTAACTATATTTTACTTAATCTAAACTTTAGGCATATGATAATTCATTCTTTTATTAATTATTATCATGTCACCTAGGTTTTACCTTTTATTATTTTGGTCTAATTTTTTAAGGATTGATCTCTCTTTGTACCAATTCAAGCACTTTTGGTTAATAGCAATCTCTTTTTTGCTCATCGAGAATGTCTCATCTGTGGGTTTTATAATTCCAACCTCCATCGTCATTACAATTGTAGCGCCCAAAAACCCCTATTTTCATATAAAAATTGTCCAATTTGGACACATTTGTAATTTGAAGCAAAAAAAAAAAGTCCCCAAATCTTGCACGCATCTTAAGGCAACAAAAAAAAATTCTTTTAAAATCAACCCATGCTTTTTTGAAGAAAAAAAGTTCTAACAAAAAAATGACACCTTTAAAAAAAGGTTCATGATTTTGTTTATTTTTCCAAAAGTGAAAGGTAGGGCAGAAAAATATTGACACATGCGTAGGTGTGATGTCAAAACTCTTTAGCCAAAGTTTGATGGCCTTCAAACTATCATTTCTTTGGTTTGTTTTGTCATGGAAACATATTGATGGTTTTTTGGCCATATCTTGGGCATACAGACTTTGTTTTCTATAAACAAGATATTGTGGAAAAGTTGGTTCCAAGCCCGTCGTATTGTTGCAAGTTATTTTTTTGTTTTGATCCTATTTTTATATCTTTCTCTAGTGTCAAAGTTAGAAGTTCTATTTTTGTTGATGTTTGGTAGCTTTAGTTGGATAAACTATGAGGCTAAAGTGCATAATGTATGTATGTATGTATAATGAAAAAAACATGAATAGAATGTGTCATATTACCGGACTTGAAACAACCAAAATATCCACTAGAATGAAAAAATGGAAAAACATGAATAGAATGTGTGTGAAGAATCTAGAAAAACAACTAGCACCACTAGAAATATCTTGGAAAAACCTTTCCAATGATATAAAGAATTCCCAAATCGGATATCCGATGCTCAAGATATGTCTTTCGGAGTGTAAAATAGAACTCTTGACTTTGAAAGTATAAAAAACCATCAAAAAAGGATAAAAATAGAAAATAACTTGCACCAATATGAAGGGCTCAAAACCATCTTTCCAATGATATTTTGTTTACGAAAAATGGAGTATGTATGCCTCAGATATGGCCAAAAAACCATCAATAGGTTTCTGTGACAAAAAAAATCAAAGAAATGACAATTTGAAGGCTATCAAATTTTAGCTCAAAAATGATGACATCATTATTAATCTCATGGCAATATATATTGTCAATTAGTGTCAAAACACTTAGTCATAATTAAAAGATAGTAGTAACCAAGTTACTAGTATGTAATGTTAACCAAGCTCACAAAGGAGCCAAGAAAACAAATTTAACCTTGCAGAAAGTTGTAGCGTCAAACGAGTTGAATGTTCACACCGAGTTGTAGTGTCAACTGAGTTGATAGTGTCTACTGAGCTCCACTATGAACCAAGTCTATAGAGTAGTTTTTTCCCAAATTGATAATCAAGTTGGCAGAAGAGTGTGAACCGAGATAGAAGTGTCTACCGAGTGATCAGTATGAACTAAGCATCTAGTATCAACCGAGTGCTAGAGTTAGCCAAGGTGACAGTGTTGCCTAAGTGTCTTCAATATCACCCAAGTAAGCCATTAGACCCAAGTTACAACACTGAGCCAACTTGGTAATTGTTTTTGGAAACTATTTATGTCGTAGCCAGCCTATGATGGAATAATTTGGATGGATATAAGTATAAGGTATTTTGGTTATCCAAATAAGTATGTATGAGTTGAAGAACATTGTATAAGTGAATATGGAAGAGCAGATTATCTAGAAGGCTAAAAGAAACACAAGGAAAGGAAGAGACTCATCTATCACAGTCAGGTGATCAGTTTACTTCAAAGGATCTTCATTATAAATTAGAGTTACATTTAAGAGATCAATCTATTGATTCATCCTAACAGGTGTATCAGTCTGAAATCCTTTAACAGGGTGGATCTAACAGTCCTTTGTAGAAACTCCTTATAGAGTGCTTACTCAATTGTATTATATAAATCCTTTCACAAGGTGGACCTAACAGTCCTTATTACTCTTAACCAAGTAGATCACCAAAAGTGATCAATTGTAATCCCTAAGTGAAGCATTGTGGGTGTCATCGCCACCCCAGTTTTACCTTCTACTTGGAGGGTTTTTGGGTTATCAAATATTGTGTTATGGTGTTGCTACTTTATTGATTTATTTTTCTTTCATGCGAGTAGATTAGACAACATAACAAAGTGATTTAAGTGAAAGAAGTTTAAGTGGTTCATGATTTACCCTCCCTCTCAGTCACCTAGTTTGCATTACATTTCCAATAATTGGTATAAGAGCAAGGTTCCCTTGTCAGAAAGTTTAGCAGCTTGAGAGAAAATATCAGAGATAATGGAAGTATACAAGCTAGAGAAAGCCATTGAGAATGAAAAGTGGGATCTATATGTGCCCATGAAACAAATCAAGAAATTAAATGAGCAACTCTCTCAATCCCTAAAAAGAAGAAAAGAATTGGTAGAAAAGATGAATGAAAATCTATGCATAGAAGATAAAATTGAAGATATTTGTAAAGAGAGAAGTTTAAATAAATAAGATGCAACTATAGAAGATCTACTTGGAAGGAACCTTATGCTACAAGAAGAAGTCAGAAATTTGAAAAGAGAACAGGAGGTACATTAAGACAAGATATGCAGAGTCATGGACCAAGTTAAAAATGACAAAAATATGGCAGAAGAAGACATAAAACTACTCAGCACTAGGTTAGAAGAAAAGGAGAATGAAATCCACCAACTTTCAAAATATTAGACAAACATGAAAAATCAGCTAAATCATACAAATCACGAAGTCATCAATCTAAGTACAAAAATGAAAGACTCGTAAATGATCTGATAGTAGAAAGAGAAACCAATGAAAGAATGATGAGATCACAATTGAGCATGGATTAGTTAGCTGAATTATCTCAAAATAGACAAAGAGGAAAGATAGGATTGGGCTACATTGAACAAGGAGATTCATCATAGCAAGGAGCTCAAAACAATAAAAGACCTACATGCAATCATTGTGGAAAAGTAGTGCATAATTCAAACAAATATTGGAGCATTGGAAAATCAAAGTTTAATGGAAAATATTACATTTGTAACAAGCATGGACATAGAGAAAGTGAATTCACAAAGAAAACTGAGTTTGAAGGAAAATGTTTCACATGAAACAAGCAAGGTCACAAATCTTCAAAGTGCAGAACCAAGAATTGGAATCCTACTAAACAACTTGCTAAAGAAATATTTTGTTGGGATTACAACACTTGGTGTAGATGTTATCTATGTGGAGAGTTTGGACACATTAGAGCCAATTACATGAGGACTCACTTCAAAAAAAGGAATCCTATTGAAAGATGCTACATATGTAAAGAACTTGGTCATCTAGCAAAGAACTTCATCAATAGATGTAAAGTTGAAGATGAAAAGAATTAAAGGCTGATAATATTAAGACTCAAAGTCTCTAGAGAATTCAAGTGAAATTAGTGAGGTCATTGACACCCAAGGCAATGAATTGTGTGATTCAATCATATCTGCATAAATATGCAAGGAAACCATTAGAGTTGTGATAAAATTCATATTATACATCAGTTCTAGTCATCCAAGCAAGATAGTCTAGATCAACATATCATATGGACTTGGATAGAAGAAACTCTTAGACTCAACCAAGCTATTAGTTATAACTAAGTCACTCCTTAGGCCTAACCGAGTTGTTTGACCAAACTGAGTCACTCCTTAGACCTAACCAAGCATGGATAGATTTGACTAAGTCACTGACTCAACCAAGCATGGTTAGTTAGTGTTAGCTAAGAATTCAAGGGTTGAAGACAAAATTGAGCTTATTTTACCTGCCCAAGTACAAAGAATTAAATGAAACCCTAAAATTGGAAAATTTGATAAAAAGGAGAAATCACAGTTTCATTTTCACTATGAATTTAGAGTTTTCTAAAGATCGTAGCATTCCTCGAGCCCCTAAAGTGATGAAGCACAAGTTTTTTGAAGGAAATTCTTAAGCGAAGTTAGCATCTTCAAGTCCTTCATTAACCGAGCATAATGGTAACATCTTCTAGTTAAAAGGTCAAAAAGGGTTCAAAGATGTTGGTAAAGAGTTTTGATTGCATTCCTCTGAAATTCCAGCTTTATCCAGTGATTTTCGAGGAGAAGGATCCTCAAGGATCTCATTTTTCAATCCCTCCAAAGGTACTTCACATTCATAACATTAGGTCATTTTATCATTGTTCTATTCAAGAACTAGGGAATCTTCAACTAGATCAGGCATATGGTACATTATGCGATAATGATGTGTTGAAGCCAGAACACAAACATCTGGAGGTCAAGGGTTTGACCCACATCATTTACATGCCAAGGAATTTTTGAATCAAATGGATCAGACTTATACTAAGCCAAGTCCACGATATTTCATTATGGCTAGAGAAGACTTATCCCATCACGAAGAAGATGATTCATAGGATAATATGGTATCTAATGACAAAGAAATATAAGGCTACTAAAACCCTAGTTTGGGTAGAACTAGAAAAGCTAACTCTAGCTGAATGGGATGGCAAAGGCATGAAACTAAACAATGTGTTTGACATGGAAATCAAGTTTGGCATCCATGTCATTGCACACAAAATCTATAATTGAAGTCATGCAAATAGTATTCCATGTGAGGCAGTGGACCTGGTATACAAGGTGGTCAAGAAGAATCTATAATTTGACCTAGCTGAGCTTCGACTACCCAGTTAGGCAAGAACATGGAGAGCATTCGAGCCTTCAAGAAAAATTCATGTAAGTTCAATTCACTCTTAGTTTATTTGTTCTTTTATGTTAAGAAATTTTCTCCTTCAAAAGGAAATGTTGTTTGGAAGAAAGATACCCCAGTTTTGTATCAGATTAATAAATTCATAAATGAGATGGATGAGAACTTTGAAAGCATCATGGATCCTTATTTTGATAATTTCAAGGAGAGGATGCAAAGGAGGCTTAGGATCCCTAAGCAACCTGTAGAGGATTATGATCAGGATATATGCTTCTTGGTTGACTATGACAGAGTTCACATATAGGAAGTCAGGCCTAAGATAGCATGGGTTAAACCTCTATCATATGAGATAAATATTGATGAGATAAGAGACATTGTTGAGCCTCTCATCAATGAGCCAATGGACCCCAAGGCTACTTATTTTGGGACATATGAAGAAGCTAAAACAAGAATCTCACTTGAGATTTAGATCCCTAAAATTATAAAGAGAGGAAAGAAGGGGTTGGAAAGCATTGGAAAGAAACTTGCAAAATCAAGCTCACCTCTTATGATCGTTGAAGGCAAGGGTGATGATGTAGAAGAGGAAGATGAAGAGCAAACTAAAAAATAAGAAGAAGAGGTAGAGGAACCTCCCAAAAAGAAGTTAAAGACCCCATCTAAGCCAACACAAATAGAACTACAAGGTCTACTCCTATGATTACTGCCTCAAAGACAAGAAAATAGAAGAAACTGAGGCTAGAGAATGAGGATAAGGATGATGCAGATGAAGATAATACCCCAATTATTTCTTTGAAGAATGCACCCCCTACGTTTGAGCAACATATGAATAATACGAGGGAAGGAAGAGGTATGGCTATTGAATATGTTTAGATAGATGTCTTGATGGTTTTCATTTATGGAAACATATACTTAGCATTCCATTTATGCATTCAGAGACAGAAATTTGTCTAAGTAGTAGATAGTTTGCAGAAGTAAGTGAATAGATCTTAATAGTATGGATGATGCACAGAGAGTTAGCTTATGCATAGTTGATGAAAGTTTTGTAACACCTTCATGATGATGTGTACCAGTGCACATGTATGTACAGTCAATATAGCACAAGTTATAGTAAGTTTAACTGTGTTGGTATTTAACACTGTAGAACATAGCATAGCAAAAAATAGAGTTGTATGACTTTAGGAATAATTTTGGTTTCAAAATAATTACTAAGACATGTTAAGCCAACTATGTGGATATTATTTTATATTATATCAAGTGTGTAAAGATGTGGAAGCCAAAAGTCAACTGAGCAACAATTTGTGAATGCATAAGATATAAGTAAAGATCTTATGTTGCGCAAATAAAGTGTGAGTTGCGTAGTGAATGTATGTGATGTGCAGATATTGTGGAATTTGCATGATTAGATGTGACATGTGAACTATTTTGAGAACCATCTACGATCCTTTTTTGATGCAAAATATGATGTTAGATTAGAGCAAGTGTGAGTTACAACAACAAGCAAGTATTGTATGTATATCAATTTTGTGAAGGAACTAAATTGTATAATTGCATGTTAGGGTAGTGGGCTCTTCTTGCATACATTGTAATTGATCTACCAACTCCTAATAGGGTTGTAGAAACTCCTAATAGGGTCAAGGCTTCTAACAAGGCCTAGTCCTCTAATAAGGACTCAAGACACTATATGCACTTCATACACTCCTAACAGGGTCAATATCCTTAATTGGATCCTATTGTTTAGTGAATCATCTAGTGGGTATCATCCCCACCAGGGTTTTCCCTTGGCCATGGTTTCCATAGTTAAAAAATATTGGTGTTATGAGTTCTCTATGTGTATGGTTATATTTACTCTATGACATTATGGGTTTACTTTCATATGCAAGTTATAAAGTAATTAACAATATTCAGTTGTGGGCAAAATTTTGTAGAATATTGATTCACCCCCCACCCCCCTTCTTAGTATTATCTATTTATAACAATGGTAGGATTTAAATACTTCAAGTATGACTCCAAAAGAAAAGAAGAAGAAATACAAATTGATGAAACATTAGTTGAAAAGATGGAAATATGAACCTTCTTAACTTAAAGGGCAAGCCCCTGAAGCCCTGTTGAAGGTTGTCACTCACTATTGGGCTAATGTAGCAAAAAATAGAGAAGGATATTAGAGAAAATACCCTAATAAGTCTCATGCCTAACCTCTCTTATGAAGAAATCAAGAGGAAATGTCAAAAAATGAAAACAGACAAACTCCTAGAATTAAAACCTTTCAAATTTTGTCAAATAATATAGAACATGTTGTGTAGTCCACAACAAAGACATGGAAGAAAATTTTTGATATTAAGGAAGGAGACCTACCAGAGTTTCAAACAATAGAAGATTCTG
Organism: Cupressus sempervirens; assembly: GCA_028749045.1. Classification (NCBI taxonomy): domain Eukaryota; kingdom Viridiplantae; phylum Streptophyta; class Pinopsida; order Cupressales; family Cupressaceae; genus Cupressus; species Cupressus sempervirens. Next base: position 934,112,244 of record CM053789.1, read on the forward strand.
ATCTTGAGAAGATAGCTACAAAGGTAATAGTATCACTTCCTACCACTCCACTTAAGGAAACAACTGAGCAGCAATCTATTAAGTTGAACCCAGTTCAAGCAAGCAATGAAGTGAAGATTATTTCACCTTCACCAAGCTATGTCCCAAAGGTAATCGAGCAATAGGTCCCTATAGCTTAAACTGATGAACAAGTCCCTACAGCTTAACTGAGCAATAGACTCTCATAGACTTAATTGAGCAACAGTAGGTAAAGAACTTGGTTGACAAGGGAAAAGAGATAATTCATTCTTCAACTTAAAGAGCTAAGGCAAAGGGAACATAGTTGATGGAATTGATCTTGATGAGGAGATTGTAATCCCAAATTGGAACCAATCCAATCTATCTACTAAGTAAATGGATATCTTGGGAGAGTTATGGAAGAAAACAGCAAAGCAATGAATGCTAAGGGTTGAGAGAGATAGGAACAAAGTCTTGGAAGACATCAAAGAAATATTTGTGGATGCTCTATCTATAGAGGTCAATGATAAAGCCTCTATCATTGATCAATTAATTGATATTGTGCATAAATTAAATGAGGACATTGATGGGCAGGAAAAAATCATTATGAAAGCTAAAAGGATGTTTGAGAATGAAGTGCTAGAAAATGCAGCACAAAAGATAGCAATTGATCAAGTAGAACTATCTAGTTTAATTTGTGCATTAGAAATTATTGTAAATAATGTTGTATCTTTATTTGTAAAGTTGAGTGATTCCACTAACTTTACCAAGGAAATAAAAGAGAAACTAGCCAATATTGACATGGACTTGAAGCATGGTGTAAATCAATTGGCACTTAATCCAAACCCCAGTTCTAATCGACAGATGTTTAGGCAAAATTGCTAAGGGAAGAGGCTAGAATAAGGGCAACATTGGTTGATATTCAAAGTATGATACTTCTCCACATGGATATTATGTAGAAGAGAATGGATCATGCAAGGACATAGTCAAGGACACGAATTTGTCAATTGCTAATCACATGTATGAGTTATCAACAGAGATTTAGATTGATCTAGACATTTTGAAGGTGTTGCAAGATAACTAAGATAAGACCTTGTCTGTAATTTTGAAGGTACACCATGATTTTCTTTCTCATTTTGGCATAACCTTGTAAATATTTTGGAATTTGTAACAAAAATAGGGGGGATGTAAAAAGAGGAAAGTATAGTATACAAAGGGGAAAGTATATAGTGAAAGTATATGTACATATTTATATGCATGTAAAGGGAAATATGTATTAAGCATAAAAACAATAAAAACAATTATGAAAATCCAAAAATAGAGTTTTTAGTTCAAACCGAGTTGCAAAGTCTTTAGTGCAAACCGAGCTACAGAACAGAGCATAGTCAAAGGGGGAGTTTGACTAAAGAAGTTTTGATTTTAGATCTTGTATATGATGAGTGTTCTTATCACTAATGCCAAAGGGGGAGATTGTTAATCTCATGGAAAGATATATTGTCAATTAGTGTCAAAACACTTAGTCATAATGGAAAGACAGTAGTAACCAATTTACTAGTGTGCGGTGTTAACCGAGCTCACAAAGGAACCAAGCAAACAAAGTTAACCTTGTAAAAGGTGCAATATCAACCAAGTTGCAATGTCAACTGAGTTGACAGTTTACACCAAGTTGTAGTGTCAACCAAGCTCCACTGTGAACTAAGTTTGCAAAGCAATTTTGTTCCAAGGTGATAATCAAGCTGACAGAATAGTGCAAACCGAGTGATCAGTATAAACCGAGCATCTAGTATCAACTGAGTTCTAGAGTTAGCCAAGGTGACAATGTTGCCCGAGTGTCTTCAATATTACCCAAATAAGCCATTGGACCTGAGTTACAACACTGAGCCGACTTGGTAATTGTTTTTGGAAACTATTTATGTTGTAGCTGACCTATGATGAAATTATTTAGATGGTGTTAGTTTGTGGTGACTAATTAGGGAAGTATTGTACATACTCCATAATTCCACTATAGAGGCAGACTATGTTTTTTCTATAGAGGCAACTAAGGAGATGATATGGCTTCAGTTCTTCCTGGAAGAATTGTGACATCCACAAAAGGATAATTATTTGTTTACAAATAGTTAGAGTGGCATTCATCTTGCGAAGAATTATGCTTTGCATTCAAACATGAAACACATATAGTTGTGGTACCATTCCATTCGGCCAGTTTTGGATGATGAACAGTTAAAGCTAGAAAACATATATATAGATGAAATCCAATGGATATGTTTACAAAGGTAGTGACAAGGGAGAAGTTGAACTCCTCTTCAATTTGGTTGGTCTTCTAGACTGAACATAATAAAAGAATAGTTGAGTCCAGGGTAGTTTGATCTAGTGGAAGCCTCATGAAGTAGTGACATAGCTATAGGATCAGTCTCCAAGTGGGAGATTTTTTTCTGGTGTGGAGCCTGATCAGTCCCCAAGTGGGAGATTGTTAGTTTGTGTTGATTGATCAATGAAGTATTGTACATACTCCATAATTCCTCAAAATACTTATATAGGAAAGGCTTAGAGTTAGGGATTTTCATAAGGTGTGATGTGAAAATTACTTTTTGTGGCAATATTGAGCTATAAGGGATTACAGATTGTAATCAAGTTGTAATCACTAGATCATAATAATATTGGACTTGTTGTTTGGTGGACATAGTCAAAGGATTGGGTGAACCATGTTAAATCTTGGTGTCTTGTGTTCTCTTTTGTGAGATTTTTTATTTTTTGAAATTGGTTATATTTGCATGTAATTGTTATTTTTGTTTGTGTTTAATCCTAACATATGGATATAAGTATAAGGTATTTTGGTTATTTAAATAAGTATATATGAGTTGAGGAACATTGTATAAGCAGATATGGAAGAGAAGGTTGTCTAGAAGGCTACAAATAATACAAGGAAAGCAAGAGACTCATCTATCGCAATCAGGTGATTAGTTTACTTCAAAGGATCTTCATCAACAATCAAAGTTTCATTTTAGAGATCAATCTATAGATTCATCCTAACAAGTGCATTAGTCCCAAATCCTTCAATAGGATGGACCTAACAGTCCTTTGCAGAAACTCTTAACAAAGTAAATACTTGATTGTATTATATAAATCCTTTCACAAGGTTGACCTAACAATCCTTATTACTTTTAACCAAGTAGATTACCAGAAGTGATCAGTTGTAAGCCCTAATAGGCCAATTTTATTACTACAATAGTGAAGCATTGTGGGTGTCATCCCCACCCCAGATTTACCTTCTACTTGGAGGGATTTTGGGTTACCAAATATTGTGTTATGGTGTTGTTACTTTACTACTTTATGTTTCTTGCATGCAAGTAGATTAGAAAAATTTATAAAGAGGTTTAAGTGAAAGAAGTTTAAGTAGTTCCTAATTCACCCCCTCTTAGTCATCTAGTTTGCATTACATTTCCAACAATCACACCTGCACATGCATAAGTACTTTTCTAACATCGGGATGCTTGTGTCAATACTTTTATGACGTACCTTTCACTTTTGAAAAAAAATGCATTTTTTCAAAAGGTGTTTTTTGAATTTTTGCAATTTTTTTTTTTATAAAAAAAGCATGCATTGATTTTTGTTGTTTTCAATAAAGCGATTTTTTTTAATTATTTACTTTTTTGATAAAAATAAATAAATTGATGCCTCGGGAAGCATGCTAAAGGAGCAAAATGCTTTTGCTTCAAATTGCAACTATGTCCAAATTGAACAAATTTAATATGAAAATTAAGCTCAAAGTGCACCAAAAAATAGTGACCCCCCCCCCCCCCCCCCCCCCCACCCAAATGCAATACAAAAACTTCTGAGAAATAACAGATCTGAAAACTAAAGTCAAACCTCTTATGAAGAGAATAGGGACACAAAATTTTGATGCTCTGATACCATGTTGAAGTTGATGAAAGATCAAACCCACAACTCCTAAGAATAACCTGCTTGCAAATACTTGTCATAGAAAAGAGGAGCTAAAGCTATGCAGGTTGGAATTCCCAAATCCATAGATGAGACATTCTTGATGAGCAAAAAATATATTGATTTTAATAAAAAGTCGTTGAATTGGTACAGAGAGAGATCAATCCTTATAAAAGGAGATGAAAACACTAAAAGGTAAAACCTAGGTTGCATGATAATAATTATAATGCAAAAAAAATGTTCCTAGTTTAACTCATATATGTTACTAATAACAACATAAATATATTTCCCATTATTATCATGATTCGCACGCATGCACACACACACACACACACACATAATTTGTTATCAAATATACACCCATTTATAATATCAATATCATATTAAAAAAATGAATATTTACGATGTGATTCTTACCAATAAAACATACCTCTATACTTGGTGCTTGAGCCCTCTACCTCTTGTATACATATGCCTCATCCACATTTAATATATATCAATAGTCCATATAAGAAATGGTGGTCATAACTTTACATGTTTATGATCTTTCTTATTTGTCAATAATTTTTCGCCTTCATTTTTGTTTCATCCAATCGATACATAAATAAGGGTCATGACTTGGGATGCAAACACTAGTGATTCTTCCCTCTTTCCTTGATTATCATGAGTGCAACATGTAATTGATCCTTTTGCCCTTCATTATGTATTTTTGTTTTACCTTTTCATTGTCCTTCTCGATATCATGATCGATCCACTCTTTATATATAATGTGTCCACTCCTTGCTATTCGCTTTGTCTAGCAGTTTCAAAAATATGGTTTGGCCCTTGTCAACTTATTTGAAAATGATCAACATACATTTCTTTGTTTGTGGTAGCCTTAGTTACTAATATTATAATTAACTGTAATGTGATTGGAGGCTGGTCTGATGCACTGAGTCTTATTTCATTGACTTCTTCAATGGGTTTGTATAGCCCACACCCTCGATGGGATGCCCAATATATGTTTCTCCTCCTATTCTCACAAACTATAATTAAATGAAGATAGTCAGGTTTGGAATTACATGTTTGTCTTCTATATATCACTTTTTTGCTCTTTCATTCTAATAGTCTTCCCATGTTAGTAGTATTTACAAATACCCATCGTGTGTATTATTTTGGTCAATGATTATGAGGTATTGATTTTCCCTATCTTCGCAACTTTTTATAATTTCTTCCTATCATGCGGTGTTCATGTGGATAGTCATAGCAGGTGAGGTAGTTATATTTTGGTTGTAAATTCCCCCACAACAAAATTCCCAAGTCGCTCAATGTCAACCTTGTTGTGGATGTCTTGAGGTGTTGGATGTTCTTTGTACTCAGATCTGCATTGAATCTACCATAATGAATCACTAAAGGTTGGTTACAGGGTTTGACAAAAGTGGAACATGACTACATATTGGATCACATCCTTTAGTATAAGACCATTGATGACCTCCATAATTTGTAAAGAAATATTGTTATGCTCAATTCAATTACAGTCAGATTAGGCTTCGTGCATTTAATATCTATTTATTAGTCAGTCTAAAGAATTGTTGGAGATATAGTGAATGTGAATCTCTGAATTCTGCAGTCAAATTGCTTCTCTAAGATTGAAACCTAGTCTGATACCATGTTGAGGAATGAGGATTATTGAAAATGTAATAGCATTGCATGTATGAGGTATGTGTCTTCTAGTATCAACAATTTCACTCTTAATTATATTATGAAATAGACATGGAGAGACATGTCTCCTCATGAGATATGTCTATCCATTGTAACCTGATTAATATAATAACAAATGATTTTATAATATCTCATATATTTAATACATATGTACTCTCTCTCTCTCTCTCTCTCTCTCTCTCTCTCTCTCTCTCTCTCTCTCTCTCTCTCTCTCTCTCTCTCTCTCTCTCTCTCTCTCTCTCTCTCTCTCTCTCTCACACACACACACACACACACACACACACAAACACACGCGCGCGCACACACATATGTACTTTAGTCTCATAGTTTATCTAACTAAAGCTACCAAACATCAACAAAAATAGAACTCCTAACTTTGACACCAGAAAAATATATTAAAATACAATCAAAACAAAAAATAACTTGCAACAATACAGCGGGATTTGAACCAACTTTTCAGCTATATCTTATTTGTGGAAAATGAAGTTTGTACGCCTGAGATATGGCCAAAAAACCATCAATAGGTTTTTATGATAAAACAAACCAAATAAATGATAGTTTGAAGGCCATCAAATTTGGCTAAAAAATGCTAACATCACACCTACACGTGTCAATACTTTTCTGACATACCTTTCACTTTTGAAGAAAAAAATAAAATCATGCATTTTTTTAAAAGGTGTTGATTTTTCATTGAAACATTTTTTTCAAAAAACATAGGAGTTGATTTTTATTTTTTTTCAATAAATTGATTTTTTTTTTTATTGGATTTTTTTAAGAAAAAATATTGTTGCCTCAAGATGCATGCAAGATCCAAGGACAATTTTTTTTTGCTTCAAATTGCAAATGTGTCCAAATTGGACAAATTTTATATGAAAATAGGGGTTTTTAGGTGCTAAAAATCCAACAAATATGGATGATCAAATTCCCAAATCCACAAATGAGACATTCTTGATGAGCCAAAAAGAGATTGCTATTAACCAAAAGTGTCTGAATTGGCACAAAGAGAGATCAATCCTTTAAAAAGGAGATCAGAACAATAAAAGGTAAAACCTAGGTTACATGATAATAATTAATAAAAGAATTAATTATCATATGCCTAAAGTTTAGATTAAGTAAAATATAGTTAATTAGAAAATATCTAATTACAAAGAACATCCAACACCGCAAGGCATCCACAACAACGTTGACATTGAGTGACTTGGGAATTTTGTTGTGGAGGAATTTATAACCAAAATATAACTACCTCACTTGCTATGACTATCCACATGAATACCGCATGATAGGAAGAAATTATTAAAAAGTTGTGAAGATAGGGAAAACCAATACCTCATCATCATTGACCAAAATAATACACACGATGGGCATTTGTAAATATTGCCACTGTGGGAAGATTGTTGGAATAAAAGAGTGAATAGGTGAAATGTAGAAGATGAATATGTAATGCCAAAGGATTGCCTTCAATTAATCATAGTTTGTGAGAATCATAGGAGAAACATATATTGGACATCCCATTGAGGATGTGGACTATATAAACCCATTGGAGAAGTCAATGAAATAAGACTCAATGCATCAGACCAGCCTCCAATCACATCACAGTTATCTTATAATATTAGTAACAAAGGATACTGCAGAAAAAGGAATGTACATTGGGCATTTTCAAACAAGTTGACAAGGGCCAAACCATATTTTTGAACCTGCAAGACAGAGTCACAAGCAAGGAGCAGACACATCATATATAGAGAGAGTGGATTGATCATGATATTGAGGACAATGAAAAGCTAAAACAAAAATATATAATGAACGGAAAAAGGATCTATTACATGTCACACTGATGATAATCAAGGAAATAGGGAAAAATCACTAGTGTTTGCATCCCAAGTCACCACCCTTAATTATGTATCAACTGGATGAAATAGAAACAAAGGCAAAATATTAGTGACAAATAAGAAAGGACATAAACATGTAAAGTTATGACCACCATTTCTTATATGGAGTGTTGATAGATATTAAATGTTGACATGCATATGGATACAAGAGGTAGAGGCCTCCAGCACCAAGTATAGAGGTATGTTTTATTGGTAAGAATCATATTGTAAATATTCATTTTTTTAATATGACATTGATATTGTAAATGGGAGTATCTTTTATAACATATTAAATATATATGTGAATCATGATAATAATGAGAAATATATTTATGTTGTTAGTAATAGACATGAGTTAAACTACTAACATTTTTATTTGTATTATAAGTAATGTTTTCCTTAATATTTTCCTCCGAGAATAATATTACTGGAAAAGGGAGATTTATTTTAGACTAAAAGTGAGTTTGACACATCTTCAAAGGGAATCTTGAAAGAGGAGAAAATAGATAATACGGTTTAGTCAACATTCAGAGATCTTGGTCATATTGATTCAAGGGGAGTAGACCATGTTGAGATGAATTTTCCAGTGATCAATAAATTGTAGCAATCAAGAGGACTATGATTCATGAATATACTTTGTGACTATTTGGGCCTAACTACTTTGTACATCATGAGGAAGTAATGGTTTCCATATGATTACCACTTGTATTTACAGAAGTTATTGAAAGGTGATGATCTTACAATAACTTGTTTTTCTATTATGATGGATATCTTACGATGTCTATGCATATCATGATAGATTATATTTTGCATTATGGATGTTCATATTGTAAGAATTGTGAGAGTGTGTGTGCACATACCTTATGAACAATTTGAGTACATGATGAATGTTATGCAAGTTGATGTTCAGGAGGCCATTACACAGAGTACTTGGTGAATATCATACAAGATGACATTCAGGACGCCATTACTCATAGTACTTGGTGAATATCTTGCAACTCGACGTTTAGGAGGCCATTTCTCAAAGAGTACATGGTGAATGTCATATGAGATGACTTTAGAAGGCCATTATGATGCAAAGATTTATGGTGGGATGAAAAAGCCCTATCAACAAGAGTAAGGAAAATGCAAAATCCACAAGTTTTAATGCAATGAGATGACCTTTAATGCCTCCAACACCTAAATGTTTTTCCAAGCCCTATACAATGATCCAAGGTGGTTTTAATAGTCTTAAAACATCAATTAAAAGATGACTCAACTAGTTTTTCCCTTCTACAAACTCATTGTGATCATAAACTATAAAATGCACAAGTTAGGCCTAGTAGCCCTGCTGATTAGATCTCCAACAAGCTTCTAAAATGCATAACTCTCAAGACTTCCAAAACACTAAGATTTTTTTTTATCTTTTTAGATACCCTTTATTGAGTACTTCAACATATCAAAAGGATGGGTGGGTTACTCTGTAAAACAATCCTTGTTTCAATGCTTGATCAACAATTTAGGACTTCTCGAAGATGGATTTGCAAAGCAACTATGAGTCAAACTTACTTCCAAACCTTAGGAATCTCAAAAGTATCATGAAATAGTTTTAATCAAAGGATTCTAGATTCAATTTGAGTTTATAGACCCTGCAAGTGCAAAAGCTCAAAATTATGTTTTAAAACCCTAAAAAACTAGGGCTTCTTCAATATATACCTTCCCAATACTTTCTCCAACAACTGATGGATGGAACATCTCATATTTACCATATATATAAAAAAATTCAACATAAAATTAGCCACTCCTTAAGGCCAATGTGCTACTGTTGTAGCATACCCAACAATTACAATGTAAAACTCCTTAAATTAGTTATGGTGATCACCAAACATTCACTCTTCCTTCACAAATGCATGTGGAAATCATTATTTAACTAGTGTACATATTTTAAACAAGCCACTCCATGAGAATCAGGAACTTACATTCATGGAATGACTATTTCACAATAAAAGAAAGCAAAACTACCTTCAAACTAGACAATGTTATGATAGTCAGCAAGAATGTATTGAAAAACTTCTAAAAACCTTCAATCAAAGCATCAGAATGGAAATTTAAATTAGATATCAATGTCCTCTATTAATTCACAACCATGTTACCTTCAAAGACAATGAATAAATCTCATAAAACTTGCAAAAATAAAGGTTTTCTTATTAATTATGTGTGCAGTCCGTACTATTGTCTTCTATGTTCGTACAATAGGATTCTCTACAATATATAACCTTCAAAATAACCTTCCTAACCAACCTTGGTTAGTATAAGGATGATTAAAACACTAAAACACCAATAAAACACTTTTCCCTCCTAAAACCTACTAACCAAATTTTGAATTTGCAACATTACAAATTTTGGCTTTTAAGAGCATTTTAACTAATCCAACCTTTCCAAATGGCTTAGATAGTATTATTTAGCATTTGTAAAGACAAAATTAACCTAATATGATCCCTATCACATTCATAATCCCTTTTTGGACTTTCAGGACCTAGGATTCACATCTTTTTGCATTTTAATGTCATAATAGGCTTCAAGATTGCATAGTTGACTCCACCATGTTATGGATGATTTATCTTCATGCTAGGAGTCCTCTGGTTGCCCTTGTACTCCTATAATGGCTTAGGTGCTCTTGCACCACATTACTCCCAATATCATTACTAAGAATATTTAGTGAATATCATATAATGATATTCTGGAGGCCAGAACTCATGATATCAAATGAGGTATCAAAATGTTAAATATCTTCTAATCAAAGATATTTATAAATCACATTGAGGTAATAAATGGCCATATGTTTATCCTCCCTAGCTAAGAGGGAGTTTTGATGTTTGGTAGCTCCAGTTGGATAAATTATGAGACTAAAGTGCACATGTGTGTGTGTAAAATTAATGTATTAAATATATGAAATATTATGTAATCATTTGTTATTGTATTAATTAGGTTATTATGGATAGACATATCTAATGAGGAGACATGTCTGATCCATAATATAATTAAGAGTGAAACCACTGCTATTGGAAGACACATACCAATCAGAGAACATTATTACATCTACAAGTAATACTTAGAAAACATAACAATTTTGCACTTTGGGAGACATATCTTGAGCATCTAATCTCTAATTTGGGAATTCTTTATATCATTAGAAAGGTCTTTCCAAGATAATGCTAGTTATTTTTCTAGATTCTTCTCCAGACACTTTGTATTCATTTTTTTCATTCTGGTGAATATCTTGACTGTTTCATGTCTACCAATCGATTTTTTTGCTTAAGATGATTCGTTATAGGTCGTACTATCTATTGTATTAGTAATATGTCTTTTCTAGTCTTTATAGACATTTATTGTATGTATTCTTGCAAACAAACTAAGATAAAGTACCATATTCCTTTTGTGTTTTCATTTAAATTATTTTTTCCTTGTTTTGCCTTTTGATTCGAGTAGTGTCATATAAGGGCACTCATATAGATTTATGTATTCTTGTGATTCATTATATCTTGTGCCTTATTGTACATGCACTACTTTGATTAATGTGTCATGGGGAGTTGTGTTTTATCTTTGTTTGCCATCTTCCTTTGTCCAATGAGTATTCCTTCAGTGATATTAGCCTCATGACGTGTCTGAGATTTATTACCTTGGTAAACACATATGTATTCTTTTATGCATCTTGATTGTAATTCCTTGACATGCAATTCTTTTGGCCACTTTTCCAGTTGCTTGTCACCTCACCCTTGTCTGCATTGCGGGGGGGGGGATGGGTTATTATGTCAGCTCTTATGCTTCCTTGGTTCGATGGAGTGAGCTATTTATTCAGTATTTGTTCCTATGTACTAGGTGAATGTAGTGGTTGGGTACCTATGCATTTCAGTCATATTAGTCATTTACGATATAAACACTCTTTATTTTATTTCTACTTTGGAAGCAACCTTTCATGTTTGATTGATCAACTCTTCAAACTTTGGTGTTTCATGCCATCTATATCTTTGAGTCTAGTCGTTTGCCTTTGTGTGCCTCCTAATTCGAGTAGTGTCTTATGAGAGAACTCATGCAGACTATAGTCTTCTCTACCTAGTTAGGTTCTATTTTAATGGAGGCTCATCAGATCATCATTTAATTTTGATAGAGCTTTGCAACTTCTACATGCTTCAGTGGTGTTCTACATGATCATCTTTTTTGTTTCTATCTTCTGGGACATTCTCTAGTTCAGAGGCTTCTCCAGTCATTCACTAGTTCTTTTAGCATTCTTTCCATCCCTTTTTGGAGTAGACTTTTTCCCATGTGGTTTTCTTTATTTCTCCTCTTTTCGGAGATTTGGTTGTGCTTGGGTACCCCATCAAGCTTTATTTTCAAGATCTAAATCTACTTTCACTAGTAGTTTTTAGGTTTTTAGCTACTCCCCAAGTTTATCTTAAGTTGGGGTGTTAGAGTAATTAGATATTTTATAATTAGGGTATGTGCAAGATCATGGTGTACTAAACTATGGCCTTAAGTGGTAATGAAAAATTAGCAAATCAGGTTTATGTCAACTTGACACATAATTTTGAAGTGGTTATGGACTTTATATCAAAAAGTTGTAAGAAAATAATTTGTAGAAAATTGAATGTAGTTTCTAAACTACTAGGCCTTATCAGGAGAAAAAAATAATTGATTGGTCAAAAGTTTGAATTTTAATGCAGTACTAAAAAAATTTCAAGGCGAAAATAAAAAGTAGGTGTATGTCTAACCACCGTAATCAAAATCAAATCATAATATTTTTCTAATATAATTATAGATATGAAAACTAGACTCATGCCCGGATGTGACGCATATTTTTTGATATTTTTATTCCAAATAAATAATTAAATATGAATTTTCTACCAAAACTTTTTTGGATTAAAAAAAGTCTCGTGTCTGACCACCCTAACTAATAGAAAATTTGATCAATTTTTTTTTTTTTTTTTTTCTTATACTAGGCGAAGTATAGAATGTGACGCAACTTTTAGATTTAAAAAATGTTATATCGTTTGAAAGTTATAGCTATTTTTCATTCAGTATGTCAATCAGCACTTTACAATAATCTTCATTGATAATTAACTAATAAATACTTATTGAACTCAGAATTTGACAGAAATTATATTGATGGAATCTAGAGAGCGATATTAAAAAACCCATTTCGTTTCATTCAATTTCGATCAAAATAACATTATCAGATGGCTACCCGAAGTCTGAGTATTACTAAAACTCTTTATAAACACATCTTTGGGGTTGACCGAGCAGGCTTGGTAAATAACAAGCCTGATCGGATATCCGATTCAAAATCGGAAATCGATTTGACATCGGATATCCGATATGACTCGGTAGTCAAATTCCAAAAATCTTCAAATTTTAGAGGGAAATTTGATTTAAACGTTCTAGTTTTTTATTTTTAAATTATTTCACTTATATTAATATGTAAAGGCATATTTTAATATATTATATATATATATATATATATATATATATATATATATATATATATATATATATATATATATATATATATATATATATATATAATAACGTAATGTAAACATACAAGATATAATCTAGTAATATATAATAATATCTTATGTTAATCTTATTACAATCTATAAATATAATATATATTATTATTATTTTTACTAAATATAATAACGTAATTTATATATATATAAAATACGTATTATATATTATTATATTAATATGTATGTTATTAATATGTATGTTATTAATATATACAATAACGTAATATTTTCATTAAATGTAATATGTATTATATATTATTATATTAATATGTATAATAATATAATATTTATATAACAACGTAATATTTTTATTAAATATAATATATATTATGAATATTATTATATTAATATGTATGTTATTAATATATTTATATAATAACATAATATTTTCATTAAATATAATAATGTAATATGTATATATATATATATATATATATATATATATATATAATTATTATTATTATAATATTGATATGTATATTATTAATATATATGTATATTATTAATATATAAGAGTCAAAGGGGGTCATAGGGTGACCTATAACCCTCTTTGACCCATTAAATGACGATATATGTCTCTAGGGGTCCTAGGACCACTAGGGACATATGTCGTCCTTTAATGGGTCAAAAGGGGTCCCTTTGACCCATTAAATGACGACATATGTCCCTAGGACCCCCAGGGACATAGCCGAATCGTTCATATCGGTCAAAGGGGGTCATATGGTGACTTATGACCCCCTTTGACCCATTAAACGATGACATATGTCTTTAGGGGTCCTAGGACCCCTAAAGACATATTCGAATGGGTATTATGGGTCAAAGGGGGTCATAGGGTGACCTATGACCCCCTTTGACCCATTAAACGATGACATATGTCCCTAGGGGTCCTAGGACCCCCAGGGACATAGTCGAATCGTTCATATGGGTCAAAGGGGGTCATAGGTCACCCTATGACCCCCTTTGACCCATTAAACGACGACATATGTCCCTCGAATGGGTAATATGGGTCAAAGGGGGTCATAGGGTGACCTATGACCCTCTTTGACCCATTAAACGACGACATATGTCCCTAGGGGTCCTAGGACCCCTAGGGACATATTCCAATCGTTCATATGGGTCAAAGGGGGTCATAGGTCTTTGACCCATTAAACGACGATATATGACTCTAGGGGTCTTAGGACCCCTAGAGACATATTCGAATGGGTAATATGGGTCAAAGGGGGTCATAGGGTGACCTATGACCCTCTCTGACTCATTAAACGACAACATATTTCTCTAGGGGTCCTTGGACCCCTAAGGACATATTCGAATTGTTCATATGGGTCAAAGGGGGTCATAGGGTGACCTATGACCACCTTTGACCCATTAAACGACGACATATGTCCCTAGGGGTCCTAGGACCCCTAGGGACATATTCAAATGGGTAATATGGGTCAAATGGGGTCATAGGGTAACCTATGACCCTATTTGACCCATTAAACGACGACATATGTCCCTAAGGGTCCTCAAACCCCTAGGAACATATTCGAATCATTCATATGGGTCAAAGAGGGACATAGGGTGACCTATGACCCTCTTTGACCCATTAAACAACGACATGTCCCTAGGGGTCCTCGGACCCCTAGGGACATATTCGAATCGTTCATATGGGTCAAAGGGGGTCATAGGGTGACCTATGACCCTCTTTGACCCATTAAACGACGAGATATGTCCCTAGGGGTCCTGAGACCCCTAAGGATATATTTGAATCGTACATATGGGTCAAAGGGGGTCATAGGTCACCTCTTGACCCATTAAACGACGATATATGTCTTTGGGAGTCCTAGGACCCCTAGGGACATATTCGAATGGGTAATATGGGTCAAAGGGGGTCATAGGGTGACCTATGACCCTCTTTGACCCATTAAACGATGACATATGTCCCTAGGGGTCCTTGGACCCCAAGAGACATATTCAAATGGGTAATATGGGTCAAAGAGGGTCATAGGGTGACCTATGACCCTCTTTGACCCATTAAACGATGACATATGTCCCTAAGGGTCCTAAGACCCTCGGGACATATTCGAATTGTTCATATGGGTCAAAGGGGGTCATAGGTCATAGGGTGACCTATGACCCCCTTTGACCCATTAAACGACGACATATGTCCCTAGGGGTCCTAGGACCCCTAGGGACATATTCGAATGGGTAATATGGGTCAAATGGGGTCATAAGGTAACCTATGACCCTCTTTGACCCATTAAACGATGACATATGTCTTTAGAGGTCCTAGGACCCCTAAGGACATATTCGAATCGTTCATATGGGTCAAAGGGGGTCATAGGGTGACCTATGAACCTCTTGACCCATTAAACGACGATATATGTCTCTAGGGGTCCTAGGACCCCTAGGGACATATTCGAATGGGTAATATGAGTCAAAGGGGGTCATAGGGTGACCTATGACCCTCTTTGATCCATTAAATGACGACATATGTCCCTAGGGGTCCTCGAACCCCAAGGGACATATTCGAATGGGTAATATGGGTCAAAGGGGGTCATAGGTCACCCTATGACCCTCTTTGACCCATTAAACGACGAGGACCCTTAGGGACATATGTCATCGTTTAATGGGTCAAAGGGGGTCATAGGGTGACCTAAGACCCCCTTTGACTCATTAAATGACGACATATGTCCCTAGGGGTCCTAGGACCCCTAGGGACATATTTGAATCGTTCATATGAGTCAAAGGGGGTCGTAGGGTGACCTATGACCCCCTTTGACCCATTAAACGATGACATATGTCCCTAAGGATCCTACAACCCCTAGGGACATATTCGAATGGGTAATGAGGGTCAAATGGGGTCATAGGGTAACCTATGACCCTCTTTGACCCATTAAATGACAACATATGTCTCTAGGGGTCATAGGACTCCTAGGGAGATATTCGAATCGTTCATATGGGTCAAAGGGGGTCATAGGGTGACCTATGACCCTCTTGACCCATTAAACGACGATATATGTCTTTAGGGGTCCTAGGACCCGTAGGGACATATTCGAATGGGCAATATGGGTCAAAGGGGGTCATAGGTTGACCCATTAAACGACGACATATGTCCCTAGGGGTCCTATGACCCCTAGGGACATATTCGAATGGGTAATATGGGTCAAAGGGGGTCATAGGGTGACCTATGACCCTCTTTGACCCATTAAATGAAGACATATGTCCCTAGGGGTCCTAGGACCCTAGGGACATATTCGAATGGTTCATATGGGTCAAAGGGGGTCATAGGGTGACCTATGACCCCCTTTGACCCATTAAACGACGACATATGTCCCTAGGGGTCCTAGGACCCTTAGGGACATATTTGAATCGTTCATATGAGTTGACCCATTAAACGACGACATATGTCCCTAGGGCTCCTAGGACCCCTAGAGACATATTCGAATGGGTAATATGGGTCAAATGGGGTCATAGGGTGACCTATGACCCTGTTTGACCCATTAAACGACGACATATGTCTCTAAGGGTCCTAGGACCCCTAGGGACATATTCGAATCGTTCATAAGGGTCAAAAGGGGTCATAGGGTGACATATGACCCTCTTGACCCATTAAACGATGATATATGTCTCTAGCGGTCCTCGGACCCCTAGGGACATATTCGAATGGGTAATATGGGTCAAAGGGGCTCATAGGACCCTATGACCCTCTTTGACCCATTAAACGACGACATATGTCCCTAAGGGTCCTAGGACCCCTAGGGACATATTCGAATGGGTACTATGGGTCAAATGAGGTCATAGGGTAACCTATGACCCTCTTTGACCCATTAAACGATGACATATGTCTCTAGGGGTCCTAGGACCCCTAGAGACATATTCGAATCGTTCATATGGGTCAAAAGGGGTCATAGGGTGACCTATGACCCTCTTGACACATTAAACGACGATATATGTCTCTAGGGGTCCTAGGACCCCTAGGGACATATTCGAATGGGTAATATGGGTCAAAGGGGGTCATAGGGTGACCTATGACCCTCTTTGACCCATTAAACAACGGCATATGTCCCTAGGGGTCCTCGGACCCCAAGGGACATATTCGAATGGATAATATGGGTCAAATGGGGTCATAGGGTGACCTATGACCCTCTTTGACCCATTAAACGACGACATATGTCCCTAGGGGTCCTAGGACCCTAGGAACATATTCCAATCGTTCATATGGGTCAAAGGGGGTCATAGGGTGACCTATGACCCCCTTTGACCCATTAAATGACAACATATGTCCCTAGGGGTCCTAGGACCCCTAGGGACATATTTGAATCGTTCATATGAGTTAAAGGGGGTCATAGGGTGACCTGTGACCCCCTTTGATGCATTAAACAACGACATATGTTCTTAGGGGTCGTAGGACCCCTAGGGACATATTCGAATGGGTAATATGGGTCAAATGGGGTCATAGGGTAACCTATGACCCTCTTTGACCCTTTAAATGACGACATATGTCTCTAAGGGTCCTAGGACCCCTAGGGACATATTTGAATCGTACATATGAGTCAAAGGGGGTCATAGGGTGACCTATGACCCTGTTGACCCATTAAACGACGATATATGTCTCTAGGGGTCCTAGGACCCCTAGGGACATATTCGAATGGGTAATATGGGTCAAAGGGGGTCATAGGGTGACCTATGACCCTTTTTGACCCATTAAATGACGATATATGTCTCCAGGGGTCCTAGGACCCCTCGGGACATATTTGAATGGGTAATATGGGTCAAAGGGGGTTATAGGGTGACCTATGACCCTCTTTGACCTATTAAACGATGACATATGTCCCTAGGGGTCCTAGGACCCTAGGGACATATTCGAATTGTTCATATGGGTCAAAGGGGGTCATAGAGTGACCTATGACCCTCTTTGATCCATTAAACGATGACATATGTCCCTAGGGGTCCTAGGACCCCTAGGGACATATTCGAATGGGTAATATGGGTCAAATGGGGTCATAGGGTAACCTATGACCCTCTTTGACCCATTAAACGATGACATATGTCTCTAGAGGTCCTAGGACCCCTAGGGACATATTCGATATGAGTCAAAGGGGGTCGTAGGGTGACCTATGACCCCATTTGACCCATTAAACGACGACATATGTCCCTAGGGGTCCTAGGACCCCTAGGGACATATTCGAATGGGTAATATGGGTCAAATGGGGTCATAGGGTAACCTATGACCCTCTTTGACCCATTAAATAATGACATATGTCTATAGGGGTCCTAAGACCCCTAGGGACATATTCAAATCGTTCATATGGGTTAAAGGGGGTCATATGGTGACCTATGACCCTCTTGACCCATTAAACGACGATATATGTCTCTAGGGGTCCTAGGACCCCTAGGGACATATTTGAATGGGTAATATGGGTCAAAGGGGGTCATAGGGTGACCTATGACCCTCTTTGACCCATTAAACGATGACATATGTCCTTAGGGGTCCTAGGACCCTAGGGACATATTCGAATGGTTCATATGGGTCAAAGGGCGTCATAGGGTGACCTATGACCCTCTTTGACGCATTAAACGACGACATATGTCCCTAGGGGTCCTAGGGACATATTTGAATCGTTCATATGAGTCAAAGGGGGTCATAGGGTGACCTATGACCCCCTTTGACCCATTAAACGACGACATATGTTCCTAGGGGTCCTAGGACCCCTAGGGACATATTCGAATGGGTAATATGGGTCAAATGGGGGTCATAGGGTAACCTATGACCCTCTTTGACCCATTAAACGACGACGTATGTCTCTAGGGGTCCTAAGACCCCTAGGGACATATTCGAATCGTTCATATGGGTCAAAAGGGGTCATAGGGTGACCTATGACCCTCTTGACCCATTAAACGATGATATATGTCTCTAGGGGTCCTCGGACCCCTAGGGACATATTCGAATGGGTAATATGGGTCGAAGGGGGTCATAGGGTGACCTATGACCCTCTTTGACCCATTAAATGATGACATATGTCCCTAAGGGTCCTAGGACCCCTAGGGACATATTTGAATAGGTAATATGGGTCAAATGGGGTCATAGGGTAACCTATGACCCTCTTTGACCCATTAAACGATGACATTTGTCTCTAGGGGTCCTAGGACCCCTAGGGACATATTTGAATCGTTCATATGGGTCAAAGGGGGTCATAGGGTGACCTATGACCTTCTTGACGCATTAAACGACGATATATGTCTCTAGGGGTCCTAGGACCCCTAGGGACATATTCGAATGGGTAATATGGGTCAAAGGGGGTCATAGGGTGACCTATGACCCTCTTTGACCCATTAAACGACGACATATGTCCCTAGGGGTCCTCGGACCCCAAGGGACATATTCAAATGGGTAATATGGGTCAAATGGGGTCATAGGGTGACCTATGACCCTCTTTGACCCATTAAACGACGACATATGTCCCTAGGGGTCCTAGGACCCTAGGGACATATTCCAATCATTCATATGGGTCAAAGGGGGTCATAGGGTGACCTATGACCCCCTTTGACCCATTAAAGGACAACATATGTCCCTAGGGGTTCTAAGACCCCTAAAGACATATTTGAATCGTTCATATGAGTCAAAGGGGGTCATAGGTCCCCTTTGATGCATTAAACGACGACATATGTCCCTAGGGGTCGTAGGACCCCTAGGGACATATTCAAATGGGTAATATGGGTCAAATGGGGTCATAGGGTAACCTATGACCCTCTTTGACCCTTTAAATGACGACATATGTCTCTAGGGGTCCTAGGACCTCTAGGGACATATTCGAATCGTACATATGGGTCAAAGGGGGTCATAGGGTGACTTATGACCCTCTTTGACCCATTAAACGATGATATATGTCTCTAGGGGTCCTAGGACCCCTAGCGACATATCTCGTCGTTCTATGACCCCTAGGGACATATTAGAATGGGTAATATGGGTCAAAGGGGGTCATAGGGTGACCCTATGACCCCCTTTGACCCATTAAACGACGACATATGTCTCTAAGGGTCCTAGGACCCCTAGGGACATATTCGAATGGGTATTATGGGTCAAAGGGGGTCATAGGGTGACCTATGACCCTCTTTGACCCATTAAACGACAACATATGTCCCTAGGGGTCCTCGGACCCTAAGGGACATATTCGAATGGGTAATATGGGTCAAATCTTTGACCCATTAAATGACGACATATATCCCTAGGGGTCCTAGGACCCTAGGGATATATTCCAATCGTTCATATGGGTCAAAGGGGGTCATAGGGTGACCTATGACCCCCTTTGACCCATTAAACCACAACATATGTCCCTAGGGGTCCTAGGATCCCTAGGTACATATTTGAATCGTTCATATGAGTCAAAGGGGGTCATAGGGTGACCTATGACCCCCTTTGATGCATTAAACGACGACATATGTTCCTAGGGGTCTTAGGACCCCTAGGGACATATTCGAATGGGTAATATGGGTCAAATGGGGTCACAGGGTAACCTATGACCCTCTTTGACACTTTAAATGATGACATATGTCTCTAGGGGTCCTAGGACCCCTAGGGACATATTCGAATCGTACATATGGGTCAAAGGGGGTCATAGGTCACCATATGACCCTCTTGACCCATTAAACGACGATATATGTCTCTAGGGGTCCTAGGACCCCTAGGGACATATTCGAATGGGTAATATGGGTCAAAGGGGGTCATAGGGTGACTTATGACCCTCTTTGACACATTAAACGACGATATATGTCGCTAGGGGTCTTAGGACCCCTAGGGACATATTCGAATGGGTAATATGGGTCAAAGGGGGTCATAGGGTGACCTATGACCCTCTCTGACCCATTAAACGACAAGATATGTCGCTAGGGGTCCTAAGACCCCTAGGGACGGGACATATTCGAATGGGTAATATGGGTCAAAGGGTGTCATAGGGTGACCTATGACCCCCTTTGACCCATTAAATGACGACATATATGTCTCTATGGGTCCTAGGACCCTTAGGGACATATTCGAATGGGTATTATGGGTCAAAGGGGGTCATAGGGTGACCTATGACCCTCTTTGACCCATTAAATGACGACATATGTCCATAGGGGTCCTTGGACCCCAAGGGACATATTCGAATGGGTAATATGGGTCAAAGGGGGTCATAGGGTGACCTATGACCCTCTTTGACCCATTAAATGACGAC
Source organism: Cupressus sempervirens (assembly GCA_028749045.1). NCBI lineage: Eukaryota > Viridiplantae > Streptophyta > Pinopsida > Cupressales > Cupressaceae > Cupressus > Cupressus sempervirens. The sequence goes on from CM053789.1 coordinate 934,133,487, forward strand.
ATATGTCCCTAGGGGTCCTAGGACCCATAGGGACATATTTGAATCGTTCATATGAGTCAAAGGGGGTCATAGGGTGACCTATTACCCCCTTTGATCCATTAAATGACGACGTATGTCCCTAGCGGTCCTAGGACCCCTAGGGACATAGTCGAGTCGTTCATATGGGTCAAAGGGGGTCATAAGGTGACCTATGACCCCCTTTGACCAATTAAATGACGACCCTCTTTGTATTATATATTATTATATTAATATGTATAATAATATAATATATATATAACAACGTAATATTTTTATTAAATATAATATATATTATAAATATTATTATATTAATATATATGTTATTAATATATCTATATAATAACGTAATATTTTAGTATATATAACGTAATATTTTAGGATATACTATTTATACTATTTTAGGATAATAATTATAATATAAATAAACACTAAATATTAATATTATTATATGTATAGTAATAATAATAATACTATTATAGCTATAATAATAATATATATTAATACTATATATTGTAGCTTAATATAAATAAACAGTATATATTTACACTATTATATCTATATTAATAATATTAATACTATTATAGGTATAATAATAATATTGATACTATAGGTATATTAATACTATTTTATATTAATATTATTGATATTTTATACTAATACTAATATACTATTAACTTAGTTATAAATTAAAGTCGTTTGCCTCCAAATATTTTCATAATATTAATATTATTGTGGCAAAGGAGGGAAACCTTAGCAAGTTTCCCCCCCAAAAGTCCTTTTCCTATATCGGATATCCGATCCTGGATCGGATATCCGATCTATTATTAGATATCCGATTATACTGGCATCAATTTCAAATATTTGACTGTCCCTACAGACCCGACAACATTACTTTTTTACCTCTTTTTTTACGGGATTTGTTAAAAGTCGTGTTTTGGGGCCCAACCAATCGAAAAGAATTCAAAAATATAACCTTAGGTGTTCGAATTTGTCATCTGAATGGGGAGTAGCAGTCGTCGAAAGAATAAACGTAAAAGGAAGATATCCAATGAAGACATTGCAGCATATAGGGAAAAGGACAAAATGAAACACCGAAAAAAAAGACAAGGTATGCTAAATATCAATCAAGTTAACGATGAATTAATAGAAGGTGAAATCATAGAGTCAGATAATGAAAATGTACAGTTGGGGAATGAAAATGTACCTATTGAAAATGATAATGCAGAAATTGAAAATGTAGAGATTGAAAATTTTGAAGAAGAAATGCCACCAAGTCATAATCCAAATTGCATAATTGACCATGTCGAAGATGACAATGCACAGGAACTTAATGCGCAAGAACCTTACATATCTCCTAATTATAATCGACATGAAGGTTCTAAAATGCCAAAATGGATAATTGAAATTGATGAAACGATTATGACTAGTTTGGAAGGAAAAAAATCAGAAAGAACCATTCGGTTATGAGCTTCAAGACTATATCAGATGTTTTTCGGTAACAAGACAGTGGTAGAGCAATGTCAGCTTTTCATGCACTTATTAAAGATGCAAAAGATGAGACCTATGCTTTCCAAATTGAAAATTCGTGTCAATAAAAAGTTGGAAAGAAATGCCATTATTGTGAAGAATCTTTTCAGTGCTCTCAATAGCGTTGGAAAAAATAGCAGAGAGAAGGATAATAGAGCTGCTCGAAGGGTTATTCCAACCTCTTTGGTAAGTCATCATTTGAGAAAGGGTAGATATATGAGACAAACTTGTATTGATTTGAATCTAAATCGTACTACTTTGAGAAGAGCACTTAGTCGACAAGAGAAAATTGATGATCCTCTTCAAAATGAAACATGGGCATTTGGTGGGAGACTTCCACGTTTTGATAAGAAGCTATCCGACGATGTGAAGGAAGAAATTATACAATTTTGGCACTCTAACTCACGAGTATCACCCAATGCTAAAGATGTCTTAAAGTTGAGAATTGGCATCAGAGACCGCACGCCACATCCTAAACACTATTTGGAGGTAAGTCAAACTATGTTGTTCAAACAATTTAGAGAGAGTCATCAGAGTGTTCATATATCACAAAGGGATTTTGAATCTTTGAAGCCATTTTATTGTGTGCCACTCAAAATTTGAAATACATGTTGTTGCAAATATCATGTTGAGTTTTCTATGCACCATGAACTATTATGCTCCATCTGTTCTACTTTGCATAGTAAAGAAATGTTGGAGGATTGTGGGGCTAGTGGGCTTCCAAAATCATCAAGAGACTTGTTAGATCAACTCTTATGTCGTAGAGTTGATGGTTTTTCCTTTTATAAAAATGCTTGCTTAAATGAGAAGTGTTCAGAATGTGGTGGCTTATCCAAGTTTGACACATGTTTCCATGAGGGGTGTGAACAAGATCTTGGAAAGACAATAGTGAAAAAAAGGGTCTATGAAATGGTGAAATACACATTGAAGAGTGGGAGTGAGAGCTCTAGATGTGAATTGGTTGGAAAAGATATCAATGTGGCTAATTTTATTTCAGATTTCAAGGCAAAGCTTTTTTACAAGTATGCAAGACATAGTCACAGGTCTCAGTGGTTGGATCAACAATTTAGAACGTGTAAGGAGACTTTTCCCATTGGCACTATTATATCAGTTGTTGATTTTGCTGAAAACTACAAATTGCAACCTCAAAATGAGACACAATCTCAGTATTACAACTCTATTCAGATTGCAATTTTTGTTCACATAACATATAGACATGCCCCTGATAGTGCGGAAGATAATCAAAAGATTATTAGAGAGTATCATTTTTATATGAGTGATGATAGATCTCACTCTCACGAGTTTGTGCAACATTGTTTCAAGAATTTTTTTTATTTCTTACATGAGCATGCAATTGCTATGGATAGACATATCATTTGGTCAGATAACTGTACAGGTCAATTCAAGAATGCTCGCATGTTTTATTGGTTGTGTAGGATGCACGTAGAGAGAGGGGTGCCTCATATTTGGAGTTTTTTTGAGTTCGGCCATGGAAAAGGGGAACATGATGGAGCAGGGGCATGTGTGAAGAGAGCTCTAGTTAAGGAGCAACTGAAGATTTCAACAACAGAGCTTCTTGATGCTCGTAGCATTGTTGATTGGTGTAGTTTAGCATTATCACAGGGGGGGACTCTTAATTCAGTGGTATGCAGGTTCTTTTGGTTGGTTGAGGAAGGGTCCATAGGTGATAGATTAGATTGTGCTACAGTGACAGACTCATCAAAAATGCATTCATTTCGGAGCTCTAATTCTAGTACATGGACCATTTGGACACGACAACTAGCTTGTTTTTGTCGTACTTGTTTTCAGTGTGATTGGGATCACTGTGAGTCAAGTGAGTGGGTGGACACATGGGCTCCACATTATCTTACTCCATTGTCTATCATACCCTCTATCAAAAATGATGACATGGAAAGTTCACTTGAGCATAATCATCTATCAGATCTACTTCAACCAGGACATGTCTTTGCATTGGTTGCACCACAGGGGAATGATGAGAAATTCGATTATTGGTTAGCACGTTGTGTAAGAGGAAAACAAAAACTTGCACAACCGATCACAGATGATGATGGATTCACGTATCCTACTGGTTCAGTGGTTGTTGCTGGAACATGGCTGCGGACATACATGCTTAGAAGGAACGGAATTCCTGCATTCGAAGACTATCAGAAGCACAAAGTAATTCTCATATATTCGCATCTTATTATAGCAACAAATGTAAAGTTTTTGAAGCATCAAGGAAGACCAAAAGTAAAAAAAAAAATTACTATTGCTAATGCTGATCATGAAGCCTTGTTGGAGACCCTAAAACAGAGAGAGGACCCTATTGGAATACTTGACTAGGTATATATACTTCTTATGTTATTTTCTTCATAATGATTTAATGAATTGATGATTATCTTGTTTAATACAATAAGTTACTAATTTTTGTATGATATTGGAATGTAGGTACATCATGAAGAGTTGGAGGGGGGTGGTATTGGGGAGAATTTCTAAAATTTATGATGTATTATGATGTAAAATGTGTAGTTTTTTGTATATAGTTTTTGTATTTTGGTAGGTTCTTTGTAAGGAATTATAAGAGGAAGATATTGAACAAGTTCTTCCAAATCATACTTGCATGTGATACAAGGCTATAACAACAATTTTAAGAGCATTTATAACTATATGAAAGATAATTGCATGCGGATATCTTATTACAAATTTGGTTTTTTCCTTATTTGACATAAAGTTGACATTATGATTATTAAAACTATTTTTATCAAACTAATCAAATAAGAAAAATCCATAAAGTACGGATGAACAATTAGAATACTTGATTTCTTCCATTTTACAACCAATCATAGCATTTGAAAGCATAAAGAGTCATAATGTTGTATAATGTTTTGAAAGACTTTCATATTGAAAAGTTGTATGAAGCACATTTGGGATAAGCCATAAAATCCATGAAAGAAGATAGCATGTAGGATAAGCAATTAAAGCCAATAAGCAAGATAGCACATGCATACTGACATGATATGAAGTTGGATATGAAGGCTATGAGTGGATGAGTCATTAGAGGTATCAACAATCCCATCATAAATGAGATCTTGGATTTTATGTTTCAACACTATGGAATCTTTAGTTTTATGAAATTTTCTTCCATGGAGATTAATTTAAGAATGCCCCGTGTGTATGTAAAGGTCTTAAGGGAGATTAATTTAAGAATGCAATATTCTCCTCTAACCTTTTCTCAAGTTTAGAATTGATTTCTATCATGTGCTTAGAGAGATGAAGGTAAGAAAGATTATTTGTCTCTTCTAGCTCTTTGTATTGAACATATAGAAAGAGAGATGACAAGTGAACAAATTTAAGTGTATTCAATAGATCAAGGAAACCATTTAGTGAAAGAAATTCTTAGTATGCATATCATAGACCATGAAGTTAGAAAATACCAATAGCTCTAAGACCAAAGAGCCATTTTAAGTATGTTCAAGCACTAGAGACATAGAAAATCAAAGTCAATTTATGAAACTCCCCTTAGCAAAAAATGCAAACAAATATTTGCATTTGACATTTTGACTTGGTTGAAAAAGTTTGACAATAATTGATAATATTGCAAGCTTGATGTTCAAAAGCAATTTTTTTTCCAAGAAAGATAGTGACACATAGAGTAGTCTTCAAACAATCATCCATCATTTGCGGCCACCCCGTACCGAGGAGTCTTCAAGGTGCTCTAAGTGCATTTGGAGGTCGATATTTCGAGCGTCATAACTCAGAGCTCGTGAGGGCTATTGATGAACTGTCAAATGCTACAGGATGATGATCCTGAGGCCTAAAATAACCTATCTCATTTTCGAGAGATCACATTCCGTTTGGATTCAGCACAGCGATCTCGCTCGATGCCAAAACTCGCAGTGTGCCTCAGTTCATAGGTGCACCACAGCGTAACTCTGAAACCGCTGATCTTGGCATCGAATCGTCAGTGCCATTAGCTCCGGATGGGTGGGTGAACCCTAGTCACACCCTTGTTCTATCCACGAAGACCATCCATCATTTGCGGCCACCCCGTACTGAGGAGTCTCCAAGGTGCTTTAAGTGCATTTTGAGGTTGATGTTTCGAGGGTCATAACTCAGAGCTCGTGAGGGCTATCGATGAACTATCAAATGCTACAGGATGGTGATCCTGAGGCCTAAAATAACCTATCTCATTTTTGAGAGATCACATTTCGTGTGGATTCAGCACAGCGATCTCGCTCGATGCCAAAACTCGCAGTGTGCCTTAGTTCATAGGTGCACCACAGCGTAACTTTGAAACCACTGATCTTGGCATCGAATCGTCAGTGCCATTAGCTCCGGATGGGCGGTTGAACCCTAGTTACACCCTTGTTCTGGCCACGAAGACCATCCATCATTTCCGGCCACCCCATACCGAGGAGTCTTCAAGGTGCTCTAAGTGCATTTTGAGGTCGATCCTTCGAGGGTCATAACTCAGAGCTCATGAGGGCTATCGATGAACTGTCAAATGCTACAAGACGGTGATCCTGAGGCCTAAAATAACCTATCTCATTTTTGAGAGATCACATTCTGTTTGGATTCAGCACAATGATCTCGCTCGATGCCAAAACTCACAGTGTGCCTCAGTTCATAGGTGCACCACAGCGTAACTTTGAAACCGCTGATCTTGGCATCGAATCATCAGTCCCATTAGCTCCAGATGAGCGGGTTAACCCTAGTCACACCTTTGTTCTGGCCACGAAGACCATCCATCATTTGCGGCCACCCCGTACCGAGGAGTCTTTAAGGTGCTCTAAGTGCATTTTGAGGTCGATCCTTCGAGGGTCATAACTCAGAGCTCGTGAGGGCTATCGATGAACCGTTAGAGGAGACAAGTTCATAAGGATGGAGTGGCTTAGTGTTTTTGCTAAAATAAGTTAGTGGGAAGGCTTTATTAGAGGGTCTTGGCCAAACTAGTGGGGTGTTTGCCAAAATTTCTTGTTTTATTTCTACTTGGTTTTGTTTTCTTGTTTTGTGCTTGAGTATTGTTATGGGATTGGGACTTAGACTCACCCTTGTGGGAAGGGAAGAGAAGTCCAGGGTGAAGGGCTTAAGTTGGGTTCGAAAAATGTATTGAGAACCTTGGAGTATGGGCTCCATTGTATGCCATAACATTTCATATCTTGCTGGGGGTGATAAGGAAAGTATGGTGTAGAAAGGAAGTTTGAGGAGTTACAGCTGATGGTAGTGGGTTTGGAGGAGGAAATGTGGAGGCCCCGAGAGGGCATTAAATGGTTCATTTATGATAGCCCCGAGAGGGCATGAAATTTGGTGAATTATGATAGCCTCGAGAGGGCATGAAATTTGTTTATTGCAAATATGGTTTGGTATGGCAAGTCTCCATTTTAGAACACACCTTCACCCTATGTTTATGGTTCCATCTGTGAAGCCATTGTGAAATAGTCTTTGGGGGAAATTGTTCAAGTTTGAAATGTAATGTTTATGCATTGAAAGATTGTATGTGTATCCTAGTTTGAGCCTTGTTCCCTAGCGCGGGGGTGGTCTCTTTGAGGCCTATGGTTGGGTGGAAAGCACCCATGGTCCTTGTTATTTTGTTGTGTTGCATATGCAGATTTGTGTCCAAGGGAGCAATGGAAATGGCTTGGAATTATCATCTTGCAGATTGATGTTGGATGAGAAAACTTGACATTGTGCCCTCATTTGTGAAGGAGGATTCACCAGCTTGTTCATGTTCTCAACGATCATGTTGGACAATGTTCATGCTACTCATTGTCCATATCTTTCAATGTCCATGTTCCTTATGATTTTGAAAAGTCCCTTATGTTGCCCCATTGTGATGGAAGGAGATTGTATCATTGTTACCTAATGTACATGTAGAAGAAAATATTGATAAGGTTGTATATGCATGTTTCATTTGGAGTTTATATTGTTATGAAAGCATTGGTACGAGTCACAGATTTGCTTTGACATCATTGTTATCATTTGAAAATGTGAAAGAAAGTTTTCTCCTTGTGGTATTGTAAATGACTAGTTGATAATAACAATCCATAGATGTTATGTGATACCATTGATTGTATAAATTTAAAACTTAGTAGATTGCTTACAATCTTGTTGTGCACTCAATAATTTGGTGAGGAAGAAATGTTGATAGATAATGAGGATATAGTAATATACTAATTGTCACATTAATATATATTGTAATGATTAATGAATGTGTGTACATTGGTAATGAGGATAATAAGTAATTCTGATCCCCTTCCCTTACATGCTAGAATCACGACCTAGTCCATATGATACAACTGACAGACCCTAATAGAATATTAGTATCAGAGGCTTGTTAGGATATGAATTACCTCACTAATTTATGAGTGTTGTATCTTGAACTTGCTCGTTTGACTCGTGACGCTAACTTGAACTAGATTGTCATCCAATCTATTTGAAAACCACCTATGACTAAAATGTTAACACCTTCACACTATTCACATGAGTCTTGAACTCCTATTCAATGATAACCTTGTTTTACAATATGTAATTTCTTATGTGACTTCATAAGCTAAAAATATATATATATATATATTGTTGTGTTTTTACTAGTAAAATTTAGGGCATGACACATGATCCACGATAAATTGAACAATACTAGATACTAAATTAATATGTATATCATTGTGCACGTAAATGATAAAAATATATATCAAAATACATGTATCCATAGACAAAATTTTACACAAATATATATCAAAGATCATGTATCCATAGACAAAGTACTCAAATATATATATATATATATATATATATATATATATATATATATATATATATATATATATATATATATATATATATATATATATATATATATATATATATATATATATATATATATATATATATATATATATATATATATATATCAAAATACATAGATCCATATACAAAATGTGGCTGATCCTGCCATCAGAATGTGTATAATATCAATGTTTCTATATACAATGTGGCATATGCCATCTCAAAATGTCTCATGATGCATCCTACGAAAACTATACTATCCTAGGGTGCTGGTGGATGATCAAAATGGAGCCTCTTCATTGCACTAGGTGGATCGGATGCCTCTTACATAAACAAAAAAGGAAAACCCAAAGTTAGACTACTAAATTTATATGATTCTATGTATCTAACATTGAATTACTCAAATGCATAATGATCTTTTCCGTATTGGAGATTAATACTATCAAAATTTCATAATAAATACCTCTCTCGTCGACCTCCTGCGCCGGTCAGGAGTCCTCTCGTATGCCCTCGACAATGCTGGTACCTCTGTGATTGTGGGCTGTATATGTTCAAATACCTTTGTCAGATGAATCTACAATTTAAACTATAACATTATAATTCATAGCATGCTAAATTTATAACATATTTAATCATGAATTCAAACTACAACTTACTATTGTAGGCTCCTCCTCAGGAGTGAGTGGCCGCGTCATCAAATCTACATAACTGTCCCGTCGAACCTCATGTGCACTAGGAGTCTCCTATGAGATACAAAATAGTAGTTGTTAATATCACGGAAATTAGTTTTGAATTTATTTATGAAGATAAGTGATGCAAGAGCATCCCATGCTCATCAGGGGAACATTGAAGATCCAAGGCATTACAGAGGTCATGGAACATCTCTTGAAGTCAATTGGGCAATCCTTGCACCAATTATGGCTCATGGAAGCATACAAAGTTATAATTTTGGACTCATATGTGGAAGAAAGTTGTAATTGGGCATGAGATAGGATTTTAGGATTTCATATGGTAGATGTGTCATTTGATAGGTTCATGCAGGTTGTCATGATCATATCTTGTCATTAGACAAGTCAAAACGTTCTAGAATTGAGTTTTGGGGTTTGAACAAGCAGGCCCTGGTTTTTAAGCCATTTTAAGGAGGGTTTTGAAGTTTGGGTGTTTAGGAGTGTGACCAAGACCTATAATCTTGAAAATCCTTAGTGTGTTGGTCCCTTTGTTGAAGCCTTGGTGTGTCTAATTCCTCCTTGTGTGTCCCAGAGTTGAAAGGTACATAAGTGGTGTCCAGAGATTTCTTGGTGAGGAAAGAAAGAGAATCAGTGAGTTGGCCCTTGGGAAGGAAGAAAACTTGTTGTGAAAATGCCTCCTAAAAATCAAATGGCTAGAGAACTTGAAGAATTGAGAGAAGAGTTGGCAAAAGAGAAAAGAGAGAGGAGAGAACTTGAAGCATCTAGAGTGAGGGAAGAAAGACAGATGAGAAGAGAGAGGCTGAAGCTTATTGCAAGGATAGAATCCTTAGAAAAGGAAAGGCAAGAACCTAGAGGAGAAGAGGTTAGAGGAAGAAATCATGGAGAGAACCATGAAGAAGAAGAGGTTGGTAATGCAAGGCAAGAACATGAGACAACAGATGATCCTGAAGAAAGGAGATTTATGAGAATCATTAAGGCAGTACAAGGTAATGGTGGGAAGAACCATATTGATTTTCCAATATACCAGGGTAAAATGGATAGTGAAGAAGTGCTAGGGTGGATAGAGGCCCTTGAGAACTACTTTGATCTTGAAGACATAGAGGCAGATAAGAAGGTAAAAGTAGCAACAACAAGACTAAGAGGAACATCACTCACTTGGTGGACTAGTGTTCAGAATGAGAGAGAGGAAAGGTGGTGCAGGGCACCTAACCTATGTGGTAGGGGGGAACAAGTATCTCTGTTGCCAGACACCTTGCCACTCCATGAAAGCGAGGATTCAAGTAGATTAGGAAGTTGGAATAAAGGTTTGGTCCATATTTTACAAGTTGGTCTATGTTTTGTAATAAAGGCACATGTAAGGCCCACAAGCATTTTGGTGTGGTTATAAACCAAGTGACTCCATGGGACCAAAAGGCCTTAGAATAGGGTATTTAGAGTCTAAACAGTATTAGCAAAAAGTGGTTGTTTGTTTGTTTTATGGTTGGGAACGCCTATATGGTTGTTCCAACGGTCATGTAGACCTTTATATATGTCATATGTGATCTCAGTTGAAAGGGGGAGATCAGAGTGTACGGTGGTTTGGAGAAAAAATAATAAAAACTTCAATTTTCTGGAAATTTACTTAGTTGCATTTAATAAATCCATATGACCAATTTTGAGTCAATGGAATAGTTTAGAAAGTTAGGGAATGCATAAAAACTATAGTTTGAAATTTGAATTTCAAATTCAAACGGTCATATTAGTTTTGGAGGGAAATTAGTAATTTGGTATTTGTTTGATTAAATAAACCTTTGTAACCAACTTGGTCAGTTGGACAGGTGCATATAAGCCTATTTAAGTTGTAATGAACATATGCAAGACATGAATCATTATTGGTACGGAAAAAATCATAGAAATTGTATAGAACAACAATCATACTTTCCTCTGCATCAATTAAAAAAATAAAAAATAAATGATACTTATACATAAAATGGGGCTCTCTGTGCGAATGAAAATCCCTGATGATCTAGGACGTCGAATCTGTATAGGCTCATCGCCAGTAGCCACACCCTATATACAATAAATAATGTAATTAAATGAGATTACCACAAACATTTTACAAGAATGCATCAATATTTAATCAATTAGAAAACATCTAATTACCTTTCCTTTGTCAATGCATGCTGGCTCACCCCCCGCACTTTGTCCCCCTGGGGCAGGTGGTATCTGCAAGATAAAAGAAAGATTAGCAACCATATATGCTACAATATCAAATAGAAAAAAGAAATGCTAACACAACATAATGTACCGTAGATGTCTCAAGGCCAAATGAAATGGTCGAGAGTGTAGCATCATCTATCTGTCTGAGCTCCTCCTCGGTCATCAACTAAACATGAATGAAGATCACATACATGTAAAAGTCAGTATGGCTTAAAAATTAAAATTACTCTATTATAAAAATTAGCTTTAAATCACATATGTCATAACAAAAAAATGTATACACGTACCGACACCGAAGGAGTCCATGCCTCTACATTCCCCTCCTCTCTCGCATCAGGGTCTGTAGCCTCTGCACGTGCGTCTGGTGTATCCTCGTCTAATACAAAATGATACTCAGGAAGATCACCTATGGGACCCAGGCAAATATTCTTGCATGTAATGCAAGTGTGAGGCACACAAATGTGTGATGAGCTAGCCGATGATGAACTGGCACCAACATCATCAACACGAGGAGGCAAGATTGACCTAGCCTAAGATATCATTAGGCTACTCAGCCTATGAATGGCTCTGATGGTCTGAGAGCTAGCCTCTGCCATAATATCTGGATGGTGCACTCGAGGAGGGGGGGAGATATCAGGGGGGGGGACAAAAGTGCCAAGTTTCTTCCGCTGGGAAGAGGGTCTATCCTGAGGAGCTCCTAGTCCTAAGCCCATGTTGGGCTTCATGCTCCAATAGGTCACTTTAAGTTTCAACACAAATTCTGCATATAATTTTTTAAGGAAATAAAATGGTATGTCTAAATTGCCATGTGGAGGGATATCAAAGACCATCCACCAACGGTCCCAAAAATTTGCACGTATGGCATCATTTGTGCACCATTTAATCGATAGTTTGGTTTTTTTTGGGTCAACTGGTATACCCGTTTTTGGGTTAGCAAAAAGGCTTGCCAAATCGTCTTTGGTTATGTTGAGGGCCACGACCTCATCATAATCCAAACCATCATCAAACATCTGGTGCATTTCATCACGCCAACGAAGAGCGGCATTTTGTTGGTTTGTAAGAGTTTCAATGTTATCCACTATGGTGTTTAACGTGGATAACATAGGAGCCAGTGCAGGTACATTATTGTATGTTCTATGCAAACCTCTCAACTCAGTGAGATTTTCATTTATCAAATCCTCGATTCGAGGAGGGTTTTGAGGAGGTAGAGGATCATTTGGTGGACGATTTTGTGGGGATATTGGATTGTTTGGTGGTGGGTTGCGAGGAATATTATTCCCTGCCTCAGTGTCATCATTTTGATCAGCCATTCCTATTGAATTGCAAAACGTAATATATATTTAAAAAAAATCTAAATTTTAACCATTTTTGTCAAAAAAACCCTAGATTCAACTAAAACAAACAAAATCTTGTTAAAATCTATTAAATTTAGGTTAAAAATGAGTCGGGGGGGGAACATACCTGATATCTGATATCCGATTTGCTATCTGATATCCGATTTATTATCTGATATCTGATCTGACTGGCCCAAATTCGCGTGAAAATAAGGGCCGCGGGTCTGTGATTTTGTGTTTAATCCATGCACAGGTATCGGATATCCGATATTATATCGGATATCCGATATTATAATATATATAATATAACATATATATTACATTTTATATATTTTTATATTATATTTTATATTTATTATATTAATTTACTATATATTATAATATAAAATATTATTATTATACTATATTATTATAATTTATAATATATTATACTTTTTTATTATATATTATATTATAAGATATTACTTTTTATTATTATATTATATTATATATATATATATATTATATTACATTACTATATATTATAATATAATATGTTATTATAATATTATTATTATAGTATAATATTATACGATTATAATATAATAATAATATTATTATTATATTATAGTATAATAATTATTATAATAATATTATTATTATAATATAATAGTATGATATATTATTTAATATTATTATTATTATTTTATATCAATAATAATAATATTAAATAATATATCATACTATTATATGATTTTAATTATTAGTCGGATATTGGATTTAAAATCGGATATCTGATATCAAATCGGATATCCGATATGATATCGGATATCATCGGATATCCGATAAGGCTCGGCTTAACCTTTCAGGTTTGGTTCCTGGATAGGTAAAAAAAAGTCAGAGCAGATTTTGAAGCACTTTTAGGCGTCTTCAAACTCTTTTTTTTTCACATCGCCACTTTTTGGCACACCATGATCCTGCACATACCCACTAAAGAAGCCGCAAAATAGAGATTATCCCAAAAGATATGAACAAAAAAGATGATAATGTAGAACACTACTAAAGCATGTAGAAGCTACAAAGCTATTTCAAAAGTAACTGATAAGTGTTCTATGATAAGTGTTTGCATGCAAGTGATTCTTGGGAGTTGTGGGGTTAATCTTTCATCAACTTCAACAATTAGCAAACTTGTTTGTGACTTGGATTCTCAGTTCCTGTACTTAGTGAGAAGGATAGGTTGTTTTCATGAGAAGAAAGGAAAAAAATATTGCACATATAAAAATTATTATTCACCTAAAGTGATTCATTTTCAAGTATTTTATTAAAAAATATATATTGTTTTACTTTTCAAATACTGTTTGACATGTACTAAGGGTTAGGTGTGGGTTCATAACATACCCAATAATTTTGCACCTATTGGACCCCTAAGACAGATAAATTGAAATGAAATTGAACACCCTTACCCATAAAATTGAACCACTAGAATAGATAAACTAGTTTATATGTTAACTTCTTGTTCTACTTTGGTATGTAATCATTTAGTTTATCACATGCAAATCAATTTTTATATTAGTAAAAGGCCTAAGCCAAAGTCTTTAATTAATTAGTTGCATGGTTCCTCTAATTAATCAAAGAAATCTTAATCCATTGACATAGTTCATGAATGATTTAGGGGCATTCCCCTATCATTAAGAGTTAATAGATTGCATTCTTGATTTGATAATGGTCTTTGTAATTCTGATATTTTTTTTTGTGGTTATGGCTTCCCTTTATTGTTGCATTTTTCCTTTCCTATCTCCATAAATAGCCTACAAACATTACTTCTTGACCAATATTGTTGTTAGATTAACCAATTGAAAGATGTAAATGTATAAGGTCACCCTTAAATTATCAGAGAAAGTATATTAACCAGAAATTAAGACCATATAAATTTAAGATAAAAAAATGCTTATAACTATAATGTTTTGTGTATCCTTCTTAAAATATTTTATTGTCATTGATTATATCTTGGTATGTATGACCTATCCTTGATTAATATCTTAATTTGGTGATTGATTTAAGAAGAGTTATTAATAAATGTATCTTTGATTATTATAATTTAAATTTTTTATATCAGTAAATGGCCAAAGCCTAGATTAATTATTATCAAATGTTAATGAGGGTAGATTCGAACCCAAGAAGTTACCATTGTGTTGTAGGCTTTTGCCTATGTATCTTTGATTATTATTTTAAGGTTATAAGTTTATAATAACTTAATTATATTTTAGAAGAAAATCATCACCATTTTCTCCTTTGTTGGATAGTATATATGTTTCTTTATTGCCTTCTTAAGATATGTGTGTGTGTGTGTGCACTTGTTTAGTATTAATTTCTTCAAATTGATCAGCTATCTTTAATGCGTATTCAAGTTTAGAGTTTAATATCCAATTAGGTGTATTTATTTTCCTTAACGTGTTTAGAATAATTTGGAATCCCCTTCAATGACTAACTTTCTAATGTCCATTTCCAAGCTTAGTTTTAGACCTTCGATCAAGGCTTCTAATTCTACTAGATCATGAGAGAGTACCCCTAAGGGCTTGGCACATTTAATAATCTAAGAACCTTTATCAAAATGTATAATACATCCTAATGCATTAGGCCCTGGATTACCTCTTGAGGCCCCATCAAAATTAAGTTTTGCCCAACCTATTGAAGTAGGTTCCCATTTGCAATATGCCCTAGCTTGATTATTTGCTTTTGAATAGATCAAGATGGTTTAATAACCTTAAACTATTTTTTGTGCATTTTTGCATCCCATTCAGAGAAATAATTGTCTTCCTTATGAGAATTTATAAGGTTATTATTTTCTACCTGTATAATACATGCTTCCACTTTACTAAGAAAGGAGGTTAAATCTAGGCTTTTGTTTGCAAAAATTCCTCCATTCCTCTCCTTCTATATTTCCCAAGAAGTATAGATGGATAAATTTTCCATAAATTATTGTAGACCTTGGAATTCCCATGTTTGGGCCAACTATTAAGAACATGTGTAAATCAAACTTTATCCACGCATTTTCCTTTATTTTTTGGATTTTCTCTACTTAAAGTTCCTTACATAATGACAAATGTACACATCATGTATACTCAAGCATGATTTCATCTCATGACATCTCCATATCATGAAACCTTTTATCAATCATCGTTAAATACTTGGTCAAGACCCATAAATCCCTTAGTTGTTAACATAAATTAGATTTGTAAGTGTATACAAGACTAAAAGTACATCTTGTAGTGGATCTATAGACCCTAGCAACTTCAAAGATAAAATTGAACTTCTATCTTAGGACTGCCTAATACTAACCATTGCGAGTCAATGTATGACATATATGTATTGATTTGTGTTCTTCACTATATTATTTAAGAGCAAAGATCATTTATTCATTTTGAGACAATCTAGGAATTATTATGCTAGGGATAACAAACTAGAGAACTTTGACCAATTGTATCACACTCATTATCTTGAAATAATTTTGGTTATATTTTAACTTAATTAATTATCTGAAGATAATTTATATGTATAGTGGTCTTTTACTTGTCAAAAATAAATAAAAATTCAATTTAGTTAGTTTAAAATATCTAACAAGGGCCATGATATATTCATTATCTTGATTATATCAACTATTATGGGTCAATTGTGTGGCAATGTAATAAATAAGGGATAATTATGGTAGGAATTACAACTTAGATGAATTGAAGATGTTGTGCATTGAATTGGAAAAACCTGAATTTGTAAGCCCTCAAACAATAAAATTGAACCACTCCCACATTGAGTTCCAAATCCCTAAACCCCAAAGAGATTAAAAAAATGTAAACCCTATTACAATAATGGTGACATTGAAATGCTCACATAAACACTAAAATTAGAACCCTTAATCCATAACATTGGAAACGAATGCAAAAACTCTTAACAATAAAATTGAAACCCTAAAATAGATAATTTGAAATGAATTCAAAATTCATTAATAGTAAAGTTGAAACCCAAAATAAATAAATTGAAAATGAAATCAGAAACCTTTTAAAGTAAATTTAAAACCTCATAACAAATTGAAAATGTTGTACATTGAATTGAAATTTGTTGAATTTGTAAGCCTTGAAACAATGAAATTGAAGCACTCCCACATTGACATATAAACCCTTAAAACCTAAAGTAACAATAAAATGGAAAACCTTTGTTGCTACCAATGACATTATAAACTCATAAACATTGAAGCTGGAACCCTTAATCCCTAACAATGGGAATGAAAATGGAAACCCTTTACAACAAAATTGAAACTCTATAACAAATAAATTAAAATTAAATTGTATAGACTCAACAAAAAATGGAAGCCCTAAAACAAATAAATGAAAATTGTTGTACATTGAAATGGATATGGTTGAATTAGTGAACTCCTTAATAACAAAATTAAACCACTCCCACATTGAAATCCAAACCCCTAACCCTAAAGCAATAGAAAAATGAAAACTCTTTGACAATAACAATGACATTGTAAACCCATAAATAATGAAACCAGAACCCTTAACCCCGAATATTGAAAATGAATGTAGAAACCCTTAAAAATATAATTTAAAACCCCAAAATAGGTAAGTTATAATGGAATTAAAAACCCTTGACAGTAAAATTAAAACCCTAAAATAAATAAATTGAAAATGTTGTACATTGAATTGGAAATTGTTGAATTAGTGAACACTTAAACATTAAAAGTGAATCACTTCCAAATTGAACTCCAAATCCTTAAACCCAAAAGTGACAAAAAAACGGAAATCATTTGACAATATTAGTGACATTGAAAACCCATAAACACTTAAATTGGAACATGTAAACTTTGATATTGGAAATGAAAGTAGAAAGCCTTGAAAATAAAATTGAAACCCTATGATAGATAAGTTGAAAAGAAAGTGCAACTCATTAAGAGTAAAATTGAAACCATAAAATAGATCGCTGAGAAATGTTGTACATTTAATTACAAACAATTGAATTTGTGAAAGAAGCCAAATAATAACAAGGGCTCTGGGCGAGCTTGAGTCCTTGCCTTGAGTAGGGAGAAGGGTTGGAGAGAGGAATAGTTGTTTGCATCATTTTTTCCATGTTTGTCAAAATAGAGTTTAATTCTCAAAAAGTACTTTGGTTTCTATAATTGCTCACAATTTTACCAGCATTTTGGAGCAAATTCTTTGAAGCCAAGTGCAATAGATTGTGTCACATTTTACCACAAATTAAACAAAGAAACATTTAATAAGACTCAAAATCAATATTTTGAACAATAAATTTAAAATAGAATTTTTAATATATATAAAATGAAATTAAAGATATCCATACTAATGTTTCAACATATTTTTTTGAATATCTATGCTTTTATCACAACAAAGTTCAACGTATTGAACTGTGAATTGAATAATCTATATAATCTTGAACAATCTAGTATTCCATAGGTATCAACCTATTTCTAATCGATGAAAATTTCTTAACTCGAGGTACCAATATTTTTCTAGGTTAAAATAATTGAATTCATAAATTTCTAATAATTCATGTACAAATTTTTTAAAATATATGATGTAGAATATAATAATTTTTATATGAATATAATATACAATCTAATTGGAAAGTATATTACATTTATTTTATTAATTTTGTAGAAGATTAAGATATAATATACCCAAATTTCAATATAAAATATATGAGATAAAAAATTTTAATATAAATTTAAAATAAATCATTTCTATGTTGAAGAAAATTCATATCATTTCTCTAAGAGAGAGTTTATTTTCATAAATCTATTTTCTCAATATTGCGTAGAAACCATAATAAAAATATTAATAATTTTTAGGGAATGGTACAAGCATTGGGAGTTGTGGAGGGTCATCGGTCAAGCCAGTCGAGATGACAGGTGCCAATACAAATGACAGGTGGCACTAGTGTTTAGTAATGTCTCGACGGAGCCTACAGAGCAAATGTATCTATCTGACATATTGCAGGTTGCCTTATTTTGTATGTTGTATAGTTGTATGAGCCATATGTAGTTGTAGGAGCTCTTTGTATGCAAGTGTAGGAGCTCTTTGACAAAAGGTTGTTGTGGATGATGTTACACCTACTATGTTTAATGTTGTTCTTGCAACTTGCAATACATCTAGTTCACTACTTCCTAGGAAAGGGATTAGTAGTACTCAGAAAGCTGATGGATTTGGGTGGAAGTGGAATAGAGAGTTCATATTTTGAGAATTGTGTTTCATTTCTTTGAATTTATGCACAGGCTATTAATTATGTGCACGAGTGATCTAGAGTGTTATACAAGTTAACTGCTTATGTGAGTGCCATGCTTACACTGATTGCATCAAAGAATAGGAAATCAATTTTTCCAAAAGTAACTTTGGCTGTGCCTAGATTTTCAATAGAACACAATGCTATTAGCCAAATTCATGGACAATTGAAAGGCTTAGGAACAATAGATCATCTTTGTATATGTCTGGCTACTTCAGGAACAAGTTTATTATCTGGTTCCTGTAATTCAGTGGCTGCAATTGCTAGAGTGTGTAAAGCAATATGATTATTGATTAATTCCTTCCATATGCATTTGGAAAAGTCAAGAAACACATTTTTATTTTTTCCTCTTAATTCTTTCAAAGCTTATGCTTTGGGGCTATTAGATTCAGTACAAGCTTGTCTACATGGTAATGCAATTAACTTTACATGTTCCTCTTCTTAGTAGCCATTTTTTTTAGAGCCACTAAGATTCAAATTTGTTGAATACCATGGAATGGGTATGTTGTACAACAAAGCTAGGAAGCTGGGTTTGTGTTGCAACTTATTACTATTAGGAAGTCATTCAAAAGAGTTTGGTGCCACAAATTGTGTTGTCGAAATGCGACAAGAGTAGCAGTGTTCTTGGGACATAACTAATGGTGTTTTTGGACTTTTTTTTTAATTGTTCAAGCATGGATAAGTGTTGAGTGATTGCAAGTTTAGAATTTCTTTTGGCAAAGATCATTGTTTGATGTTATTATCAATGTCCATGTAACAACACCTCCATAGTAGCACAGTGTCCATAACAACACCTCCATAGCAACACACCGTTGCAAAAACAATTGCCAAATGTTTCCAATGCCAGATGTTTCCAGACAATCACCATGCTTTTAGTAGCTGAAATGTTTAGAATTTTTTATATTTGTTTTACAATTTCAAAAGAACTTTCTAGAACTTGTTTTCTTCTAATTTTTTGGTGCAAGAAATTATTTTACCCCTGGCAAAATTACTTCTCACCTATCAAAAATTAGAAATTGTTAATTGAAAATTAATTTTAAAATAATCAGATTTTTGAACTTTAGAAACAAACTAGTTCTGATTTTAAAAATTAATTGTCACCGCCACCAGGAACATTAGTTACCTACCTATAGATAGGTAGGGACTAATAATTGTTAAATGTAAATCTTAAAATAGTTCTAATTATACTAATAAACAAAATACGAATAACAATGCTTAACAAGAGGGAAACATAGAATTTCCTTAATTATGATAATGTCAATGAAGCTAGAACAAAAGTATGCTTCCCTTTTAGGATTCTAAGTGTTTATGAACACAATAACTTGTGTTCACCAACACAAACAATAAAATAAAACACAACAAACACCGAATACATCAATAATGGAGTTTAAAGCTATAAAAACTATAAGAAACAATAATGCAAATGATTCTAAAATAGATTGTGTGTAATTTTTTTGATGAAAACTTACACACAATCAATTCTAGAAGAATTTGCACTATATAAACAAGGCCAAAATACAATTTCAAATGTCTTGAAAGGTCTCTGGTGGCCTTAATGAGGACATTATCCTCACCTACATTGATGACATTACAAGAAAAAAAATTTGATAAGTCCTCCCAATAGTGAGTCCAAGGGTTCCCGTGCAATGCTCAAAACATGCATCTTGGATGCAAGCGGACTCCATACCTATAAAATGAATAGTGTATGAAGTAAATACATTTAAAACATTGAGAATGCAATACAAAACAACTAGTGAATGAAAAGATGCCAAAAAACCTCGTTGTTTACTTGCACAAATGATGTTGAAGCTAGCGAAGATTCAAACACCTTGTCCTCCCTTGTTGAAGTTGTAGAGTCCCTTGTCAAACACATTCTAGCTCCAAAACAATCAAAGACTCCAGAATGAGCGAGATAGAAAGAAACGAGACATGACTTGATCCACGCAGAGTTAAGTGTATTAAATGGAGTTGTAATGCTAATATAAGTTCCCTTAGTCAAATGTAAGGTGAGTTGACACATAGTAATGCTATTACATATTGAAATGTAAGGTGGACACAAAAAATAATGATGATAAGAGTGGTGGATTGGGAAACCATGTAGTGGAATGCCATGTGGCCACCTTGACTAGTTCAGATGATAAAAACATAGAAATTGAAATGCCACAACAAAGATGCTAGGATATATAAGAGCAAAACATGTGACAAATTGTGATATTGCTATCAAGATTTAATTGTGTAGTATTTTGAGTCAAACTCATTGACCCATATTTAAGGAGTAGTGATTCAATGCGAATCCATCTCCTGTGAGAATAAATGGAACACTTACTGTAGAACCAGAATCAGTATGCAAAGAACATTAACAAATGAAGTAAACATTCACAAACCAAAAACTAAATTCACATATATGCTTAGACTAAGAAAGAAAATAAGAAGTGCAAACCTCACAAGAGAAAACACTCCATGCTTTCTTGATTCTGTAGATGTGTCCTTTTGTTGTGGATGTATGCTCAAGATGCTCAAAAGCTGCTTCAATGGAGATGGGTAATGGCAAATTGGTAGCTTTGTGAGCTCTCAATTTGGCATTATAAGGGTATGGTTGATGGATTTGGTTCTCAAAATAGCATGGTAACTTTAGCTCAAAGATTATTGATGAAATGGCTTGGGATGGGATTCAATTTATAGGCTAAGGGGTAGAGGGATGGAGGGCTTAGATGCAAGGATGGATGAAGGCTTAAGGAGGGCTAAGATGCACTCAAAGGGGAGCACATGGATTGTGCTTGTTTAGCACCAATGGGAAGGTGACACTTGTCACAAGGAGGATGAGTGTGAGAGGGTAGGGTTAAGGGTTGGTTAAAGTCATGATGAGTGGGGTTGAGTATGTAAGAGGGATGTAAGAGGAATGAGTGTGGAAGAGGGAAGAGTGTGGAAGATGGGTGTAAGAGTCATGAGTGGGCTTGTAAGAGTCTTTATGTTTTGTAAGAGCACTCATGACTTAGTGGTTGGGTTTTTTTTTTGAGGGGAGACTTTGGTTGGATTAGGAAAGTCTTAAACTTGTTTAAGGAATGTGACAACATTAGGGGGTGGATTAGGCTTGGGTTTAGGATTAGATTAGGGATGTTAGAGATGTGCAAGTGGATGGCATTAATGAGGGTGGGTGAGTTAGTGGCTAAGCTTGGTTAGCATGGGTGGATGGGGTGGATTAGGCTAAATGGAGGATTAGAGATAGGTTAGGGTTTTTTGAATTTGAGGATTTCATTTATCAAATAGATTTATTTAATAAATGGGGATTTTTGGAATTAGATAGAAGAATAGGATTTAATTGATAAATAGTAGATTATTTGATTTATCAATTAGGGACTATAGATGATTAATTAATTAATCAACTAGGGGATGACAAAGGATTAATTAAATATAAATTTAATTAATAATGCCTTTTTAGATAACTAAATAGGATTACTAAAATAGTGTAATCAAATTTAGGTGTCTACATTTTGCCCCTCTTTGACATAGTGTTGAGACAACACTATTTCAAAGAAGTTTGAATGAAGACGACATGAGGAAGATGTTTTAGCAACAAGGTTGCCCCAGTCTCAGATAAGAAGAGGAGAGACTAGACTTAGATGATGCCCCCTCAAGAAGGCGACGGGGAGAGAAATGAGGCTCGACGACTTCTTGAAAAGTACAAGAATTTGAGGCGAGCTAAGATGCAGGTTGGCGAAGAGAAGGGGCTAAATTAGCTCAAACTCTCACTACGGGAGAATGATAAAGGGAAATCAGAGGCACAATAGTAAAGCAAGCTTAAGACTTTCCAAGATTGGGGGGGGGGGAGATGGAGGAGCGGAGCGCTATAAAAGGAATCCATTGAAGCTTTTTGAGCGGGGGGGATACTTCAAAGAGAAGTACCACCATGTAGTTGAGCACTAGATTTGCTATAGGACTGTTGGTTAATTGCCAAGGTTACCAAGAACATCAAGGCCTTTTCACCAACTATCCAAAGGACTGACAAACTGACTCAAAACAAACACACAAGGATTGCCCCAGTATCACACATGAATCCCAGAGGAAGCAGCGTGGAAACGACACTAGGTAACCCACAAGCAGAAAAAGAAAACAAGCAAAAGACCTTATCAAGACCTTACGCTCTAATTGCCCCATTCGCAGCATACCATGATATGGAAGATCATGGCAACCTTGAGGAGGGAACAAGGAGATTGCTTGGAAAAGATATTTCGAGACCCAAAAGGGAAGATCCCAAATCAAAAGAAAGTGAAAATCTAAAAGAGAACTGTTTGCCAATGAGATGGGTAGGACGAGGTACTAACGGACCAAGATCAGACATGAGAAAAGCTATATCCTACAAAAATCTATCAGAGAGCACCTAAGCTAATGGATCTGGATGAGTGATGCGTCTGGCAAGCTGAACTAAGAAGGATAACACTTTGGTGATAGGAGATCTAGCTAAAGGATGCATTGGAATATCTAACCAAGGTGTGCAATGTGTGCAAGATGTTGACCAAGGATGAACTAACATGAAAGCCGGATAGATACAATGATACTAAGCTAAAGAGGATGTATAAGCTGACAGACCAAGATATGTTACAAATGTACAAGTTTGTTCATGTTTTGGTTTTTTTGTGAGATGGAAATTTTTGTGAAGGATGGGATGTCTATAATAGTTGATAGGTGGATAGGTAGATGGTTTGTGAAAAGCTTAAGGAAAATGGGATTCTGTGTGTGCATGTGATAGGATACAGGCTAGGATACAAGATTATTTACAAGCTGGAATATGGTACAAGCTTTGGACAAGATTCGAATATATACAAGGTATGGTACAAGATTTACAAGGTATAATACAAGCTTTGGTACAAGATTTACAAGTTGTACAGGAGGTATTGACAAGCTCCATCAAATTTTGGATATTTGATTGGAACACCAAGGGAACAAGCAGGTGTTTTATGGGATGGTGGGTGGATGGATGAGGGATAAGATAGTGATAGATAATGGATTAGTCTTTAGCACACAGGGCGCCTGAATTACCAGGTTTTCACCAAGGTACCTATCCAAGGCGCTTGAATTGCCAAGTTTTCACCATTGGACGCTTATTTCTCTTTACTATTTTTTTTTTTTTTTTTTTGTATTTTTTCAAAAGCTGGGTATACCAAGGATCTTCAAGCATAAAACTTCTTGAGATGAATGATGTTAGTGGGATCATTCAAGAGTTCTCCTTCTGGTGTAGATAATTGATAGGCTCCAGAGCCAAAGGAGGCAGTAACCACGTAGGGACCAAGCCATGTAGGTTTAAACTTCCCTTTCTTTTCTCGATCTGCTTGGACTTTCATATTTTCTTTGAGGACCATGTCACCTGGCTGAAAGTGTCATGGGAGCACCTTCTTGTTGAAACTCCTTTTGAGACGAGTTTGATAGACTGTGAGATGGTCATAGGCTTGTTGTCTCTTCTCGTCTAAGAGATCTAGCTGGGTGAGTCGAGCTACTCTGTATTCTTCATCTGAGATTTTCCCTCGCAAAGATATGCGTAGTGAGGGAAGTTCAACTTCTATAGGTAATACCGCTTCGGCACCATAGACTAGGGAGTATGGAGTTGTGCCTGTGGATGTACGGAAGGAAGTTCGATAGGCCCATAGAGCCGAGTTTATTTGAAGGTGCCAATCACGGTCGGAATCATTGACAACTTTCTTTAGGATTTTGAGGAGGGTTTTATTAGTTGCCTCTGCCTGGCCGTTACCTTGTGGGAAATATGGGCTAGAAAAGCGGTGATGGATGCGGAGGGAAGTGCATAATTCTTCCATGTTGAGATTTTCAAAATTACCTCCGTGGTCAGTGAAAATGGTGGATGGGATGCCGAAGCGGCAAACAATGTGGTACAAGATGAACTTGGAGACTTGAACTCCTGTAGCTGAGACTAGGGGGACTGCTTCCACCCACTTAGTGAAATAGTCTGTAGCTGTTATTATCCATTTATGTCCATCAGATGAGAGAGGGGTGATAGTTCCAACTAGATCAAGGCCCCAACAAGCGAAAGGCCAAGGTGGTGCAATAGGTTGTAGATCCTGTGCTAGAGCGTACACAAGATTTGCATGCTGCTGACATGGGAGACACTTTCTGACAAAGTCACAAGAGTCTTCTTCAATGGTAGGCCAATAGTAGCCTGCTCTAAGGATTTATCGTGCTAGGACAATACCACTCGTGTAGGCACCGCAAAGTCCTGAATGTACTTCTTTTAATGCCATCGCGGCCTCATTTTCATCTAAACATCGAGAGAGAGTATCGTGATAACCCCGACGATATAGGGTATTGGCTATGATAACATAGCGGGATGATTTTCGGATGAGGTTCTGGCGTTGGGTACGTGTGAGGTGAGGGGATATGATACCATCGTTAAGGTAAGCGTGAATTTCATGGTACCAAGGGGATTGGGGACCAACCAAGATACAAACACGGTTTGAATCCTCATTCGCATAGGCAAGTGTGAGGAGCTGCTCAACTAAAAACTCATACTGCGTAGCTTCTTGGGGAATTTCCAAGAGCGAGCCGATAGTGGCCATGGCATCTGCTGCCTTGTTCTGCATTCGAGGCACTTGTGTAAATTGAAGCTTTGTAAAATGCTGGGTCAGCTGATCAACTAGCTCTTTGTAGGGTAATAGCTGTTCATCTTTGGTTTGATATTCATTTAAGACTTGTTTGATGATGAGTTGGGAATCACCAAAGACTTGTAACTCAGTGATATTCCATTCTGCAGCTATCTTTAATCCTGCTACAAGAGCTTCATATTCTGCTATATTGTTGGTGCTAGGGAATTGTAGCTTGAAGGCTTTTGGAATATAATCTCCTTGAGGTGTAACTAATAATATTCCTGCCCCTGATCCATGAGAGGTGTATGAGCCATCAAAATAAAGCTTCCATGGGGGCTGTTCTTCAATTAGGCAGATATGCTCATCTGGAAATTCTGTGAGCAAAGGATATGCATCTACTAGAGGTGCATCAGCTAGGTGATCTGCTATAGCTTGCCCTTTGATTGCCTTTCTGTCCACATACTGGATGTCAAACTCACTTAGTAGCATAACCCATTTGGCCAAACGGCCTGTAAGTGCTGTTCTGGAGAGCATATACTTGAGAGGGTCAATCTTGGAGACTAGTTGGATGGTATGACTTAGCATGTAGTGGCGAAGCTTTTGAGTTGAGAAAACAACTGCCAAACAAGCTTTTTCCATAGGAGTGTAATTGAGTTCATAACCAACTAGGGTTCTACTGATATAGTAGATGGCTCTCTCTCTGCTATAATCATCATGTTGTGCTAGAAGTGCCCCTAGAGCAGTAGGTGTTGCTGATATATACAAGATCAAGGGACGACCAGGAACTGGTGGAACCAAGATAGGGGGATTGGTGAGATACTGCTTGAGCTGATCGAAGCTGCGCTGACATAAAAGATCCCACTTGAAGTTCTCATTCTTCTTTAGCAAGTGTGAAAATGGTGTACACTTATCTGCAAGTTGGGAGATGAAGCGCCGGACAGATTGAAGTTTTCCCTGAAGAGAGCGAAGCTGTCGCAGTGTCTGGGGAGGAGGCATGTCTAAGATAGCCTTGACCTTTTTAGGGTCGATCTCTATACCCCGTTTAGAAACTATGAAGCCTAGAAGCTTGCCAGATGTGACCCCAAAGACACACTTCTTGGGATTTAGCATGAGATAATATTGGGCCAACCTATCAAAGACTTTTTCCAGGTCAGCAAGATGATCCATGAAGGTGTGAGATTTGACCAGGATATCGTCCACATAATCTTCCAAAATGCTATGGATAAGATCATGGAAAATGGCTGTCATAGCTCTTTGATAGGTAGCCCCAACATTCTTTAGGCCAAAAGGCATCATGGTGTAGCAAAAGGTTCCCCAGGGGGTAGTGAATGCTGTCTTATGCTGATCCTCTTCTGCAATCTTGATCTGATTATACCCAGAATATCCATCCATAAGGGACAGGATTTCATGTCCAGCTGTAAGATCTACAATCATATCTATGTTGGGCAAGGGAAAATCATCCTTTGGACAAGCCTTGTTAAGATCTCTAAAATCAGTACAGATTTTGATGTCACCAGAAGGCTTAGTGACAGGGACCATGTTGGAGATCCATTCTGAGTAGTCGATAGGTCGGATAACCTTAGCAGCTAACATTCTTTCTAGTTCAGCTTTGACTAGTAATGCCACCTTGGGGTGCATTTTCCTAAGCTTTTGTCTGACGGGCTTGATCTTTGGATCGACTGCAAGATGATGAACTACAAGCTTTGGATCGAGTCCTGGCATGTCCTGATATGACCATGCAAATCGGCCAATGTTCTCTCGTAAAACCTCAAAGAGGAGGTCAGCTTGGTCCTGTGATAGGGATGCAGCAATGTGAACAATTCTAGGGATCTCTGAAGAACCAATGTTGACTTCTCTAGTATCCTCTATTAGAATAGAAGACACCTCTAGTCGATTATCTTGAGGAGGCAATACTAAATCCTCATGTTCTGCTTGTGGCTCTGGATTTTGTTGCTGAGGGGTTCTCTTCACTGCCTTAGCTAGTCCCAGATTTACCTTAGTTCCAGTTTTGGGTGTATCGAAACTAGGTTGGGGATTTTCTCCAAAATACCCCTTGGGATCTAGCTTGTAGATGTAGGCAGAATCTGGCTTTGTCTTCTTATGAGGAGTTTCGGCTCCCATGAATCTTAGAAGCGCTTCCTCTGATGCAAACTCATCAATATGTATGACACTTGGTTGGTCCCAATCTATGAGTTGTGGATGAGCAAGTGGTAGGTCAATGAGATGGATGGATAGTTCTCGAAGAACAGAGTCTCCTAGGAAGATTTGGTCTGGGATATCGTCGTAGGCTCTCTTTTCAACTTCCTCAGGAATGTCTTCAATTTCGACAAGGTCGCGGTGTATGTTCGAAAAAGCGTGACCGTTCTCGTTGGTGCCCCCAGTTGTGGGTATGCCGAAGCCAAGTCCTAACTTTACTTCCCAATCATGTGCTTCGATGGGACATTGCATGCCCCTTTCTTTTGGTCCTAGTCCACCTCCTTGATAGTTCCATTTTTCAGTGACAAGCTTATGTTGTTTGGGATACTTCTGGCTGAAGTGATCAAGGCGTGCTTGATTTCTTGGAGGTGCATCCTTATGTAGCCAATTGTTGATATCTGGAGTGAGCTCTTCATGAAGAGGGGTTTTTGAGGACACAAAGGTGGTTGGGCCAAACTGTTTGTATCGAGGAGGTGGAATATCCTTAGCTTTATGATATGTTGGCCGTCCATGGGTATGTGGATCAAGTGGGATTGCTCCGACAGCAAATGCATCTGATAGACTATATTCTCCACATCCTTTGTTGTTGATCTTTACAGTAGATAGGGTGGAGGCAAGGATGGTTTTTGCATCATTACAAGCATGGGATGAGCTGGCGATGGCTGTGCCGATGTCTATTCCAGGGCAATGGTTTGTATATGAAGCTTCAACCGCATTGCAGTAAGCAAAGGGTTCTGGATCGGCATGGATGGTTACCTCAGTGCCTTGATGCGGAAATTTGATGCACTGATGGTAGGTGGATGGAATGGCCTTCATAGCATGAATCCATGGGCGACCGAGGAGGATGTTAAATGGTAGGTTTAGATCAACAACATGGCAAACTGTCTCTTGAATGACTGGCCCAACCTTGATTGGTAGCAAAATAGTCCCTTCTGTGGTCCTTTCCAAGTTGTCATAAGCTTTGATGGTGATAACCTCACTGATCATATCTGCCTCAGTATACCCAGCTTGTTTTATGAATTTTAGGGTGCAAATGTTCAAGGCTGATCCATTATCTATCATTACTCTTTTCACGGCAAAATTGGATACCATGATGGCTATGCGAAGCGGAAGGGTGTGATCTGGCTCAACCGCGGGTATGTCGGTGGGTTTGAAAGATAGGGCACATGAGGATGAAAGGTGTCCAACAAGATTACGAAAATCAGTAGCATTGATATCAGAAGGGACACAGGATTCTATGAGAGCACTGTCAAGGATGTCTTTGTACACAGGACTAGTGCGGAGAAGGTCTAAAATGGATATTTGGGCTGGCATGTTCCCAAGGTGTTCCAAGATATTGTACCGGCTTTTTGATGGAGCTGATGGTGTTGATGAAATTGGTGGGCCTGCGATGTTAAATCGTGCTCTTCGAGTGGTGATCGCACACTCATTGTCT
The DNA here is from genome assembly GCA_028749045.1 of Cupressus sempervirens. NCBI lineage: Eukaryota > Viridiplantae > Streptophyta > Pinopsida > Cupressales > Cupressaceae > Cupressus > Cupressus sempervirens. Next base: position 934,162,534 of record CM053789.1, read on the forward strand.
GGTCCTCGGATATTGATAACATTGACAGAAGGCTCTTTCTCAGATATACAACCTATAAGGCTACCATAGTCTATATAGGATGAAGTGTGGTCATTGTTCTTCCCATACTATTGGTTTGGCTGGCGGTTGTTGGTGTGGTTTTGGATAGGTGCTTTTCAAAGATTTTGGTTGTTGTGTGGAGGAAAAGCATTTTGATAAATCTGTAAGCCTGCATTGGGAGAGGTTTGGGCACCAACAGTGATTTCCTTCTGATCAATGAGGTCTTGCACATAGTCTTTCAGTTTCATGCATCTGAGGGTGGTGTGACCGTTTACCCTATGGAACTTGCAATACTCATTGTCCTTGTACCATGCAGCTTTGGATTGGCTTGGATCAATTTGCTGGGTAGGAGGAAATTTGATGAGGTTTTCCTTAGCCAATTTCTCAAAAATAACATCCAATGGCTCACCAAGGGGTGTATAGTTTCTAGGTGCAGGTTGGAATCTGGGCTTTTGCCCTGCAGCTACATTGATGGCATTAGCTTGATTGTTAGACCATTGAAAGTTGGGTCTTGTATTGTGGTTTTGATAGCTTTGGTTATTTCGTTGTTGGTAATTGGTAGCTTGTTGGTTTTTTGTTTGATATGGTGGGTTAGACTGGTTTTGAGAAGGACCAACGATATTCACATGTCTGGTGTCAGTAACCCCATCTGTTGCAACATGCTTGTTTTTGTTCCAATACCTAGACTTGTCATTGGAATGTGATTGATTTTGGTTGGCCTCTTTGTAAATCTTTACCACACCATCTTTGATGAGTCCTTGCTCAAGGATCATTCCTTTCTCTTTGATATCCTTATAGGTCTGCAAACAGTTCATGGTCATGTGGTGAGCCAAGCTGGGATGTGCATTATCAATAAACATTTTCACCACATGGCGTTCTGGCAAGGTGCAGGATATGCGGGTGGTAAGGGTTTGCCATCTTTGCAGGTATTCGGCAAGGCTTTCTCCACCTTTTTGCTTGGTGTGGACAAGATCAACTATTGATAGCTCTGTTTCAACAAGATGGGCATATTGGGCTACAAATGCCTCAGATAATTCAGCAAAGTTTTTAATTGTGCCATAGGGGATTCTATAAAACCATTCAAGAGCTGGTCCAGCCAAGCTTTTGGGAAAAAGGCGCAAGAGGAAGACATCATTGTATGCCACGTCCTGGCAATGCATGTAAAATTCTTTGATATGTGTGACAGGGTCTCCTTTTCCTCTGAATTTGTCAAATTTAGGTACCTCAAAGTGTTTGGAAAATGGTGTCGTGGTAATGGCTCTGTCAAATGGGTAAGGACACACATTCTCAAACTTGAATGTCTTTGGATCATTCCCTTCTTGGATGGCTTTCAGAGTTGTCTTCATTTGCTCCCACTCTGAATTGATAGGTGATGGTTGGGGTGCCCCCAATGTAGGAGTGCCTTGAGGTAGGTATGTGCTGGATGGGGCCATTGAATATGGATGGTTATGAGGGATTTGCTGATAGGGATTGTACATTGTTTGGGCAGCTGCATGGTGGATGACGGGTTGTTGAGGGGGAGGTGGCGCATATTGCTGCATGTGCTGCGAGGCTTGCTGTTGATATGGGATTTGAGGTTGGGATTGAGGAACATAAGCTGGTTGTGGGGTAAATGGATTGCTTTGTGGAGGTAAGGTATAAGATGGTTGTGAGGCTTGGGGAAAGGATCGAAGGGCTTGTGGGGTTTGACCAATATATGTGGGTTGTGCCCCCATTTGGGATGGCATCTGCAAATAATTGGTGGTTGGCTGGGGTGGTGGATTACCTCCTAGAAGTGGCATTGAAAAGTAGTTGGTAATTGGAGGTAATGGATTAGTTGGTGGTGGAGGTGGTGGGAATTGAAATCTTGGGAATGGAATTGATGGGGTTTGATAGCTTGGTGGTTGGATTTGGAAGCTTGGTATAGTGGTGGCGGGAGCTGGGGTCACTTGGGAGCTTGGTAGAAGATTGGCAGTAGCTTGTGGGATTTGATAGCTTTGTGGAGTGAAGGTAGTAGCTTGTGGATTTTTGGCTGGTGGTATTGAGCTCCCAAGACCTAATGGAAATGATGGAATTGTGCTTTGGGCTGTGGTGAACAAGCTGGGGGCGATGAAAGGTTGATTACTTGGCCCCATGGGTGGCATCCCTGTTGTATATTGCTGAGGGTGGCCAAAGATGCTAGCACTGATTTGGGAGATGGGTGGATTGGGAAGGCTGGGTTGGGGAGCAGCAGCAATAGTGAAGGGGGTGAACGGTGAGGTGTTTTGGGTAAAGGGTGTTTGGAGTGGAGAGGTATGAACCAAGGATGGAGTGGTGGTGGCTGGGTTGGCTTGCGGCATGGAGATTTCAACTTGGGTGGATGATGGTATGTTTGGGTCTGTTGGGTCATATGGATTGGCTGGAGGCTCTTCTTTTGGAATATATTGAGGATAATTTGGATCATAAGAGCCTATGGGTGGTGGTAGCTGCCCAAACAATGGGTGAGATGGATTTGATAATGGAGGGGGTCTTCCAAAGTCAAAGGTTCCTACATTGTCCCTTCGAAAATTAGCCATGATTGTCTCTTTGTTTTTGTCTATAATGGCGTTTACCAATACTGCATTTCCTGGTTGGTTCATGAAAGCTTCAATGTCAGTAGGTGATGGCATAGCTTGCTCTGGGCTGAAGGATGGCTGAGTGCTCAAGGGGGGTGAGGCTGTTCGATCCAAATGATAGGGCTCCATTGTTTCTTTTTTCTTGGCTAAGCGAGTGACGGGTGGCATGAAAAATGCTCCTAGGGATGAGATGTAATAATGCTGATGGACACAAAAGGGGGAAGGCTTTTCTATGCAAATGATTTCCTAGGTTGAGGCAAAGCTATATGACAAAACCTAAGGAGGATTGGGTTGGGGATTCTAACTTCAAAGATATGTTGTCAAAGTACAAAAGGTCTGCTTTCCTATGTGCAAGCTTGGTGGTGATTGTGTCAACTTAAGGATAGACTGATGATCCTTTAGGAAGAACACGAGATTGACCACTTGCGAATCCCAACCTTTAGCTCAAGGTGATGAGGGATAACAAGTGACAAAGCTAGATTACCCTAGACAAAGCTCTGTCAAAGGGATAACCTTGGTGAGATTGGTGGATTTGGAAGATTTTAGGATTGGCAAACTTTTAGCAAGGTGACAACAATTTTGAAAGCTTAGATGTGTAGATTTCTGATTACTAGCTAGATGGTATGATTCTAAATGAGATGGATGAGCTAATAATGCTTAAGGGGATAACCTAAGATGGCTGGCTTTTCTACAAAGATGACTCTAAAGTGAAGCTTATCCAAGAAGATGGGGAGAAACAAGGGTGTCTAATCATAGAAATCATGCCTAGTTGGTAAGGCATAAGCAGGATTAACTCCTGGATGTTGGCTAAATTTGATGGTGCGCTCTAACCAGGCCTCTTGAAGTGCTTCGTCGGTAGCTTTTTCCTCTACTTTGTGGAGTTTGGAAATTCGTGGGCTTGGTGTTATTGCTTTTCTCTTGGCTGAAAGTTCTTGGTATGCTAGAGATGGCTTGAGTTTGACCTTGTGAAACTTCTGTTTGGGTTTGGGTTGTTCCGACATAAATTCCTGAATCTGCTTGGCTTTGGGAAAAATCTCAGTTGTTTTGCTTCAACTTGTTCAACTTTCAAAATAGGCAGTGACTACGCTAAGTGTGCCCTAAGCTAGGATTGACCAAGTTTGGCAAATATTCATTCAACAAGTAAAAATAAAAACAAGCAATAGATAGGAACACCCAGATAGAAGTTTGTGGTTCTCAGAATGTGGTACTTGCGCCAAGGAGTGTGTATGTTCTACAAATGTTTCGATCAGTCACTCCAAACACATTAACATCCTAGATGGTTTTCTGCAAGGCAGACAATTGGTTTAGCTAGGGAGTCCTCGATATACGCAAGGTACGTGAGGCCCAAATCCGTAGATGAGACCAAAAGGATGTCACACAGCCGAGAGGAGCAGTAACCCACTTCTCCTCTTTCACTTCTCAAGGGTATAAAGTTCCTTGAGGCTTAGCCCGAATGACAAAATCTTGATCCCAAGAGAGGTGTCTTTCGATTCACCTCCCGATTCTTATACTCCGCCGGAATGCTGGAGTTGAGGTCGTCCAAGGGGTGATGAAATCCCCAAGCAGGCCTCCTAAAAAAGAAACAAGATTTTGGATCCTAATCTTATGCACACAAGATGGCCTCGAAAGACGACAAGGGGAGAGAAGACTCAGATGACCTTGGGCTAAAAAACACGCTTGTTCTTTTACCAACTGACTCTTATGTGTGCTAATCTAGACTTTGCAAGCACTCATGTTTAAGAGACAATGTTCAATTCCAACTTGAAGCGCCAACAAAAGTAAATCGATCGAAGAATGCAAACAATAAGAAGAGTTAGGGTCAACAAAAGCAAACTCGCGCGCCCGAAGGCCCTCCACGTCAAGTATCGATTAATTTTCTTTAAGGCATTCAAGATTGAGTGTGAGTTTGTTTTAAGCCCAAAACAAAAGTGTGTGAGATTCGATTTCAAGCGCGCGCCCGGAGGCTCTCCACGTCAGTTGTTGTTCAATTTTAGTGCCCAAACTTGAAGTGTGATCGATTTAATCTAGAGTTTTGACCATTTAAGAATTTTGATAAAGTTAAAGCAAACGTTCAAAGACCAAGTGAGTGAGTTAGATTGTGGAACATTTAACACCTTTTTCAAGTAGACCCATCCCCATAAATGGCACTGAGATTGCAACCAATGGTTAATATTTGATGGGTGATTAGAAAAGAGGTGAGTCCAAGGAACTACTCAAATTGATTTTTGTAAATTTGTATTTTAACTTAACAAAGTTTCTTAAATGTCCAAAAATCCAACTTTACCTAGATTGCATGTGAAAAAGAGATTTGTAATGGTTAATTGATCCTTGGCATTCAAGATTGGATTTTTTTTGTTTTAAGCATGCATTCCAAAGAAAGTTGATTTTAACCCATGACATTCAAGAGTGTGTTTTTGAGCAACATTCATTCAATGAAAAATGTGTTTAACCATTCAAGTTCATCATTTTTTTTTTTTTTAGCAACATGCATTCAAAGACAAATGGTTAAACATTCAAGTTCATTTTTTAGCAACATGAAAACCTGCAAGAAACATGGTTAGTGGTTCCATATGTGCTCCAACCTGCAATGAGACAAAAAAAAAAAAAAAAAAAAAAGCAATTTTAGTTAGTTAGCCAAAATCTTCAAAAATGAGAACTTAACTATGGGAAAAAAAATTTTAACTTTTTTTGTTGTTTTTTCTACGCGTAAAAATGCTTAAAATGGTCTAAATCCTATGGAACCACTAAAAGTCAAATTTTGATTTATACTCTTTTTTTTTTTTTTTTTTAAAAAAAATTTAGCTACAAAGTGCAGAAATGGAACATAAGCAAGCAGAGAACACAGTCTGCCAAAATACGAAGATGTTGAACTACAGAGGCGCCAAAATATGAAGAGGACAAAACAGATTTGCAGCACAGAACCCAGGTGACAAGCAGAGATGTCGATTTTCGCAGACGCAAATTTTCGCAGACGTCGATTTTCGTAGACACGGATTTTCGCAGATGTCGATTTGCGCAGACGTGGATTTTCGCAGATGTCAATTTTCGCAGACGCGGATTTTCGCAAAAGTCGATTTTCGCAGACAGAACAGGTTGCAGACGCCAAAACTGCGCCAAAAAAAGCTGAAAAATGCAATTTTTTTTTTTTTTTAAATGGTATTTCTTCTTCCTAAGTGCGTTCTTTGACCTGCAAAAACAAGCAAAACACCCTCACAACACACTCAAACAACAGCAAACATTAGATGGTTAGAAAAATGACATATAGATGAAAATAGATGATTAAATGACCCATAGTGGGGTCCCACCGGGCGTGCCAAAATGTAGAACCAGAATCAGTATGCAAAGAACATTAACAAATGAAGTAAACATTCACAAACCAAAAACTAAATTCACATATATGCTTAGACTAAGAAAGAAAATAAGAAGTGCAAACCTCACAAGAGAAAACACTCCATGCTTTCTTGATTCTGTAGATGTGTCCTTTTGTTGTGGATGTATGCTCAAGATGCTCAAAAGCTGCTTCAATGGAGATGGGTAATGGCAAATTGGTAGCTTTGTGAGCTCTCAATTTGGCATTATAAGGGTATGGTTGATGGCTTTGGTTCTCAAAATAGCATGGTAACTTTAGCTCAAAGATTGTTGATGAAATGGCTTGGGATGGGATTCAATTTATAGGCTAAGGGGTAGAGGGATGGAGGGCTTAGATGCAAGGATGGATGAAGGCTTAAGGAGGGCTAAGATGCACTCAAAGGGGAGCACATGGATTGTGCTTGTTTAGCACCAATGGGAAGGTGACACTTGTCACAAGGAGGATGAGTGTGAGAGGGTAGGGTTAAGGGTTGGTTAAAGTCATGATGAGTGGGGTTGAGTATGTAAGAGGGATGTAAGAGGAATGAGTGTGGAAGAGGGAAGAGTGTGGAAGATGGGTGTAAGAGTCATGAGTGGGCTTGTAAGAGTCTTTATGTTTTGTAAGAGCACTCATGACTTAGTGGTTGGGTTTTTTTTTTGAGGGGAGACTTTGGTTGGATTAGGAAAGTCTTAAACTTGTTTAAGGAATGTGACAACATTAGGGGGTGGATTAGGCTTGGGTTTAGGATTAGATTAGGGATGTTAGAGATGTGCAAGTGGATGGCATTAATGAGGGTGGGTGAGTTAGTGGCTAAGCTTGGTTAGCATGGGTGGATGGGGTGGATTAGGCTAAATGGAGGATTAGAGATAGGTTAGGGTTTTTTGAATTTGAGGATTTCATTTATCAAATAGATTTATTTAATAAATGGGGATTTTTGGAATTAGATAGAAGAATAGGATTTAATTGATAAATAGTAGATTATTTGATTTATCAATTAGGGACTATAGATGATTAATTAATTAATCAACTAGGGGATGACAAAGGATTAATTAAATAGAAATTTAATTAATAATGCCTTTTTAGATAACTAAATAGGATTACTAAAATAGTGTAATCAAATTTAGGTGTCTACACTTACCACTCATTGGATCTAGGTGATGCTCACAAAGGTGAAGCACTGAGACTTCCCAGGAGGTCACTCATCCCAATATTACTCCAACTTGAGTATGCTTAACTATGAAGTTTCCTCCATGGTTAATTCCACTCTGCTTACAACCCCATTTGCAAAACCTTCACCAAGTGCCATTCCTTGTGAACCATTTATTAGAAGGCCCCTTAAGTTCATCAATTGATAAGTAGGAGACAATTTCCACAACAAGTCAAATTGTGATATTGCTATTAGGACTTAATTGTGTAGTATTTTGAGTCAAACTCATTGAACCATATTTCATGAGTAGTGATTCAACACAAATCCATCTCTCATTAGAATAAGTGGAACACTTAGCACTCATTGGATCTAGGTGATGCTCACAGAGGTGAAGCATTGAGACTTCTCGAGAGGTCAACCATCTTAGTATTACTCCAACTTGAGTGTGCTTAACTACGAAGTTTCCTCTGTGGTTAAAACTAATATGTTTGCAACCCCGTTTGCAAAACCTTTCGTCAATTGATGAGTAGGAGATAATTTCCACAACAAGTCAAATTGTGATATTGCTATCATGATTAACTATGTAGTATTTTGAATCAAACTCATTGACCCATATTTCATGAGTAGTGATTCAACATATATCCATATCTCATGAGAATAAATGGAACACTTAGAACTCATTGGATCTAGGTGGTGCTCACAAAGGTGAAGCATTAGGACTTCTCGAGAGGTCACCCATCCCAATACTATTCCAATTTGAGCATGCTTAACTGCGTGGTTTCCTCCATGGTTAAACCCACTCTGCTTGAAATCCCATTTGCAAAACCTTCACCAAGTGTTGTGCCTTATAAACTATTTATTAGAAAGCCCCTTGAGCTCATCAATTGATAAGTAGGTGATAATTTCCATACCAAGTCAAATTGTGATATTGCTATCAGGATTTAACTGTGTAATATTTTCTTTCAAACTAATTGACCCATATTTCATGAGTAATGTTTCAACACGAATCCATATCTCATGAGAATAAATGGAACACTACACAGTTAATGAGTTGGACCCAAGATACTACACAATTAAATCCTAATAGGAATATCACAATTTAACTTGATGTGGAAACTATCTCCTATCTATCAATTGACGAGCTTAGGGGGATTTACAATAAATGGTTCATAAGGCACAACACTTGGCGAAGGTTTTTTAAATGGGGTTACAAGCAGAGTGGGTTTGACCATGGAGGAAACTCCATAGGTAAACACACTCAAGCTGGAGTAGTGTTGGGATGGGTGACCTCCCAAGAAGTCCTGATGCTTCACCTCTGTAAGAATCACTTAAATCCAATGAGTGCTAAGTGTTCCATTTATTATTATGAGAGATGAATTCACATTGAATCACTACTCATGAAATATGGGTCAATGAGTTTTACTTAAAATACTACACTATTAAATCCTAATAGCAATATCACAATTTGACTTCCTGTGTAAATTATCTCCTACTTATCAATTGACGAGCTTAAGGGTCTTTCTAATAAATGGTTCATAAGGCACAACACTTGGTGAAGGTTTTGCAAATGGGGTTGCAAGAAGAGTGGGTTTAACCATGGAGGAAGCTCCATAGTTAAGTGCGCTCAAGTTGGAGTAGTACTAGAATGGGCGACCTCCTGGGAAGTCTCAATGCTTTACCTCTTTGAGCATCACCTAGATCTAATGAGTGCTAAGTGTTCAATTTATTCTCATGAGAGATGGATTCGTGTTGAATCACTAATCATGAAATATGGGTTCGATGGCCTGATTTTCAACCCAATTTGTTTTTTTTTTTTTTGTCTTATCCTTTGAAAATTAGGAAAATTTTGTGTTTCAGTTGCTTAGGGTTTCTAAAAATGTGTTTTCCTCATGAAAAAACCCTCAGGCAATGGTCATGTCTTATGTTTCATTGATTTATCCATAAATTGACTTGCAACTATAAATAGGGATATGTGAAAAACTTTGGTTATACATTATTTTATTTTATATCCCTAAGTCCTTTGATCATTTGTCATATTATTTTCCATGCCTCTAAAGTTCTTTTAAGTTACGCTGTTGCGAAAATGTTTCAATCGCAACATCTCTCCTTTGTGATCACTAACTATTTTGAAGGATGCGAGAATGTGAAGCAATCATGATAACGGTTGTTGTTGGTTAAAAAACATTGAAGACATTTCAAGTTGCGAAGTAACGATAAAGAGCTAGAACAACAAAAGTTGAAGTCATTGCAGCTTCGCAAGAGGTTAAATCTAACTTAAGACAAAGTAGTGAAGTGGTGAAAGTTAATAGATCACAGTTTCACACGGTCAAGCCATGAGCAAAGATTTTGAGGTGTGAAATTGCGAAGAGCATTTGATAGTTAAAAGAAGTAGTTATCGCAACATTGCAAGTGAAAGAAATGTTAAGTCTTGGACTGCGACAAAGATGCAAAGTAGTAAGTGTGATGGTAATCGCTAGATCATAGTGGTTTGTAAATTGAAGTGGTGAACAATTGCAAGGAAGCGATAAAGGTAAAAATGAAGAAATTGATGTTTTGCATGCCCATGTGGTCAACAAAGAAATAATGTTACGAAGTGGCGAATAAAAGGAAGCACAACATCACAAGCTTTGCCTAGTAGTTAGGAAAAAGGGTAGTAAAGCCGCAAAATAGTTAAGATAGCCTTTCATGCATGGTCACAACTAGAGATGAAGAAAGATGGAAAATTGTGGCGAAGCAACAACAAAGAAGGGATCACAACTTCACAACCTCTAGTTTTAAAAGCATAACACAGTTTTAAATGACCATGTCTAAGCTGGAAAAAGGGGATATGAGTTGGAATTATGAATGGTGAAAAAGTGAAGATTTTGTTAGCTTTTCAAGGATTGATAGGTTTTAAAGTGTGTTAACTTTAAATGCCATTAATGCCACACTCCCTTTGCAGAAACAAATAAATTCCAAGAAGAATAGTGATTTCATTACGAGTTGCACAAGTGTTTGAGAATTTAGAACATAGTTTGAATTGCAAAATGATTTTGAGTGAACTTATAGCATACAATAGTCATAATTGTTCAGATAATCCTGTAAGAATGGCACAAAAAGAAGGTGAATTGATTGCACAGGCCCAAATTGAAGAATCTACCTCAAAAACAAAAAGCCCTAGTTCATTTGTAAAGGAATATATGTACATTCTACCTGGTTCTACCAACACATAGTCTATAAATGACCATGCTTTCAAAGACCCGTATGTATTTTCTAGAGATGCAGAGGTTCCTGATAGGAACATATATGAGTTGTTTTAGTTCTTCTACAAGAACAAAATGGAGAAGGTCCCAATTTCTAACCCTTGGACTAGGAATTTGAGCAAGTTAATTATGGCAGAGGTCTTTATGGATGTTGACCTAGTAGCACTAATAAAATGTTACAATCCAGTGAGCAAGTCATTTCATAGGAAAGATAGGAGCATCTTCTTGGCATTGGATAAGGAGACATTTACAGAAGCATTCAATTTGGGAGGTCCAATGTCATTTCCTATTGACATGGACAAGTTAAAAGAAAAATTTAAGGAAAGGAAAGGGGGAAATTCTAAAGAAGGAGGTGGAAGACCTCATGCCTCTCAAATTCTTTTAGAGGTATATGCAAAACACTATTTTTGGTCTAAACAAAGTCCTAGGTTCAAATGGAACCATGAATGCTCTCAGTGCACATTATGTCATGGCTTTGAATATCTAGGACCCAAACACAAATGTTGGGTATGATTTTGTGACCTATATCATCAACAAAACTCATGATGAAATTGTTGTTGTATGGAATGGACAAATGGAGAACTTTAGGTTCCATCATTACTCCTTAATCATGCATTTGATCTTGTTTAGAAATGTAGATTTCTTTGATCAGAGCTTTTTCTAATGTACAAAAGAATGGGGAGAGAGACTACCTGTGCAAAGATGGACAAGGTTATGGAAAAGATTCTACCCATACTATAATGTTATTTCTTTTTATAATGACTTTGTGCACCCTATATTAAGAATGATATGACTTGTTAATGAGAGGGTACCTAGAAGTGTTAGGAAGGTTGCTAAGCCAAATATGTTTTTTGATGTTGGGAAACAATTGGGGCATGATTGGGGAAGTGTTTTTCTATTTGAAGAATATACTATCATCAAAATTTATGGATGTCCTCAACCACCTCAATTTTTGCCAAAGTATGTCCCAGAGAGACTAGGGTTTGTAGAAGTCTTTTGGCAACTGATCTCATTAAATAGAGGTACCAAGGTAAACCTGTAAAAAAGGGAATATTTTTGTGTAGATGTACCAAGGTAGGAGAATTTGATATAGGGAAGAATGCTATAGAGGAAACTAATGCTTTCCTAAGGAGTTTTAAATTGCCAACTAGGCCTGCAAGAACATATGACCCTTGCAATGTAGTCAGGAATGTTTTAAAGCAAATAAGAGGATATACTTTACCTCCAACAAAATGTTTATGGGAGGAGGATGTCATTGCTAACCGATTAGAAAATAATGTATGTAGAGAAATAATGATCAAGTATATGATTGTTTTAAGTTTTGAGCTGGAGATGAAAAAGGTAGATCCATCCTTTAAGGGATTCTATCTTGAAGAAGACTACTGGTCAAGGTTGAACAAGTGTGTTTAAAATTTTGATGAGATATCAGCACAAGTTCCTGAAGAGATAAGAAGGAAGGTTGATCCTAAATCTTCTGATGAAGACATTGTTGTAGAAGTGAGTAATGAAGAAGAGGATCAACCCGAAAGTTTAGAATGGGCTCAACAGAGGAGCAAGAAACAAAAAATGGTGGAAATCCCACAAAAGGCCCAACAGAAATCCTTACAGATCTTGCCAAGGGCCAGCTAATATTTTGCAAAAGGAAGTAATTAGTTTATTTGCATGCCACTGAGGATGAGCAGAGGGCTAAAAAATTGCAGATATAGGCTCAAATGATTGATGATAGAATCATTGAGGCAAATGAATTTATAAGTGATGAAAATTTCATCAAAATTGAAGAATTTAAAAGCTTCTTATTCAATGTGAAACAAAATGAGTTGTCTCTCCAGATGAAACCAAGTGACTATGATGAGGTAGTTGCTGAACTAGTAAAAAAGCTACAAGAGTATGATCCTGCTAGTGACCCCCTCACTGTGGAAGAAGCCAACGAGCTAATAAAGAAGAGTGGAATGATCTTATTCCTAGGACGGGACATTAGTTCTTCCTTTTTGTTGGATTAGATGAGGAGGTAGGACAATACAATCTCATTTGAAGATGACAACTAGTTGGGGGAGTTGAGAGGGTCTAGGTATAACATTGATGCCCAAACCATGAACAATATGGAGTTTAGCTCCAGAACATGAAAAGCCCACTCTCATGGAGATTAAAGAGTCCCCTTGGGGGAATGCCATATTTTGGAATGTGCACTTTACTTCTAGCAGCCAAATTTATGGAATGCAAACTTTAGTGGTATTTGTTGGGAAAGAACGAGATTGATGTTTTAGAGGAGCAGCTAGAAAGAGCCCATGAGAGGTATGTCAAGACTAGGAAGCAATATGAGGAGGAAATGAAAAAGACTTATGTCTTGGAACAGAAAACCCTCAAATTAGAAAATGAGATAGTAGCATTGAAAAATACTGTTAGATCTACTATACATATTAAAGACAAGGGCACACAAACGGAAGGATATGCACGTAAAACAGAGGATGTCACATGCCAGGCTATGGTAGTTGATGAAGAAGAATTGGAGTCTAGAAAAGGAGATTGAAATTATAACTATCAAGAACTTGCTGACTTACAAGATAAATGCATTGAAACTTGTTTCGCAGAATGCACATAACAATTATCTTATTTTGCAGGGGGTAGAGTGCAAATGTTTTGAGGAAATTGCTTTGTTGTCTCCTTTATTCACTACATGGTGCCCTTACACCTAGTTCTTTGATAATCTTGTACCTATGTTAACACAGAAGGAGGACTTACCAAAGGTAATGATTATCACTGTAAAAAAATTATTAATAAGGTAAAATATTTAAATGGTTTCTTTGTGGGCAAGTCACGATTGATCTAGAATAAAATGAAAGCCATTGCCACAAGAACACCTAGTTTTGTGCTCACTATTTTGGATAATGATGGAGGAGTTAACGATTGGATGGAATGGTCATCTTTTTTTGACAACATTTTGAATCATTCTAGATTTTTTGCATACTGCAATTGTAAGGCAAATGTTGTGGTAGTGTATGATTTAGTACATATGCTATATAAGTTAGAAACAAAGATGGGAAAGATAAGTGCAGAGGTTAAAGCCATAACTAATGCTAAGTGGAATAAGTGCCTTGAAGAATTAAATGGCATTAAGGATGCCACTTGGCCTGATGTGGACACAGACATAGCCATTTAGGAGGTCATAGCAGAAATGAAGGCTTTACCATTAGGGAAAAGCGATTAGGCAGTTTAGAGATGCAGTTAAAGGCAGAAGGGACAAAAGGATAAAGAAAACGCAAGGAAAGCAATAGGTTATCAGAGTACAAACAAATTCAAGTTAAAGAACCCTAAAGAAAGTGCCACTCACCAATTTTGCAATTGCATCCCCAATTTTGATCAAGTACAAAGAATGTTTGAAAAGTAACAATATAAAATATCTCTGTATTTGCTTTCCAACAGAGTTTTGACATGTGTCCTCCCATCCAAAGCTTGTTGCAATCCTTCCTATAAAAGGATTTCCAAGATGTGGAGTGAGGGTTTGAGTCTTGTAAAATTTTAGTGCTTATACTATTTATAATCAGTCCAGTTTTTGTGTCAATTGTATGATGTATTCAATTTTGCAAATCTAAGAATACAATGAATCTTGAATGGCAATTTTTGTCATGTCTTGAGTTATATTTTGAGTTTTATACCAACAATGTATTGTTTTCAAGGAGAATTAATATAAAGGAAAGTTTTGCATATCCGCGTCTTTGATTTTTGTCTCCATTTTCATGTATCTATTATTTTGAGATTGAAATAAGCAAAGTTCTTTCAATTTAATGCAACTTGGATGAGTTGTATGTCCTTTCATTGATTGCTTTTAATTCATGGAGTTAAGTAAATGCTTTCATGAATTGATAGGGTTTCTAGGTATATGGGAGGGATATCATATGAATGAAATTCAAGGTTAAAATTGATAAGTTTAATTGCAAGCCAATTAAATAGGTCTAGGGTTACTAGTTTGACTTTGTATAATAATGGATAAGGCACTAGTCATTAATTCAGATGCAAATTGATGCAGTCATGTGGTTGCGCAATACACATATAAATCAAAATCAATTTTCCATTTCTGTAATGAAGAACTAAATTGTTGGTCATTCCCTTGTTGTAATAGCTTCATTGGAGTTTATAGTTAATTGCTATAACACATGAGTTGATTATAATATGAAGAAGATTATTGATTTTTTATCTGCTATAAGGGAGAGATCTAAAGAGAAGAATATTACTAAGCAAATATTTGAAGAAAAAATCATAGAAGAAACCCATCTAAATCCATATGTGCACCCTTTAGAAAGCCCTTGTATGTGCTTTATTCAAGTTGGTCCACATCTGAGATAATTTCTGTTGAATATGAGATCTAACTAGTCTGTAGGCTTTTATTTATCTTTTGCATCCTGGTACAGGGTTTTTAGCAACCTGTAGTTTCAAAACACCAAATAGGGTCAATGAGTTTGATTCAAAATACTACACAATCAAATCCTGATAGCAATATCACAATTTAACTTAGTGTGGAAATTATCTCCTACTTATCATGTGACAAATGGTACAATCATGAATAAAAATATTAGATTTGGAATTGCCAACTCAACAATCTAATAGCCCATTAAAATTTGGTGACCTACTTAACTCCCCAAATTTGGATGGGCAGTTCTGTAATATGCGAGTAATAGAGACGGAGCAACACTTTGTTAAGGATTCCCTGGCATACAGTGACATCAGTTTTGGTTATACAGAGATATTACAGAACAAGGACTTCAACTACTTATTCGAGGAAGATCAAGTGAAGAGAACAACGCTTTGATTATCAAACTTCAAAGAAGGAGAGACAAGTTAACCAAAACTTTGCAGCTAGATTAGTTCCGCCCCTGTGTGGGGGTGATTGTGTGGGTCCCATAGGCTACTTTAGCCTCATGGACATCATTAAAATCTATCATGTTCCATAGGGTACTTTAGCGTCGTGGACATCATTAAAATCTATCATATCCCATACCAGCAGGAGAAAGGAATACTAGGTTCAACCCTTTGTCTTCTTTGGAGAGGAGTGCTCGTATTACAATTGTCCCAATCGAAAGACGATCACGACGCAAACGCTTTCATGCCGGAGGAGTTCCTTTGTATTTTGAAAGAAAGGGAGTGCTATTTTTGAAAATCCTGTAATTTTTATACAAATCTTAAAATCAAAATGCAGCTTCCGCGGGAAGAATTGCCGGGCGTAGAAGCCCTCGCTTCTTTTTGCAGGTATTTGATAACTTTTATTTTTCCAAAACCCTCGCATTACATGTAAATGATTCAGTCTAGTTTGAGCGCTAATTAGATAGAATGCAATCATTTGTATTTAATTCCATGCGCCAGGCATTATGTTTTATTTACAGCGGGAAACATTCTAGCTGTATTTTTTTTTAGCTGTAAACTACTAACGTTCCGGCGACAAGTTGCGGATCTTCATGTAGCTTTCATTGTATTCATTTATTAAAACAGAAACGGAGAAAACACAAGAATTCGAAAATAAAAATATTTCGAAATTTCGTTGAAGGTTAAAGTGGAGCTATAACTTTAATGAAGGTTAAGGTTCAAAATTTGCTGGAACGGTTTTCCTCTTAATATTGTTGGATTGTAAAGTTCGGGATTGTTAAGAGAGATGTTTGAGCTTAGGTCGACTCTGTGTCGTTAGTTTCAAGTTGTTTTGATTTAATTTTCGAAGGGAGTGCTGTGAGTTTAGGATTGTACTGGGGCCGTCAGTCTTCCGTTGTCTCAATTTAAATTTCAAAGAGAGCTTCATAAACTTAAAATTATACCGGGGCCATCAGGCATCAGGTATTTTAATTGCAAGAGGATGCTGTAAGGGCAGGATGTAGATGCGAGTAGTGTCTCAGTAGACCACTAGGAAATTCATTGAAATTATTGCAAAGGAAATTTACAAATTGTAATAGAAAGTTCATTAGATTTAATTTGTGTAATGGGACAATTTTTTTTGGATAGGTAATGGGCCAAAGCCTAGATTAATTAATATTAGTTGTTGTAATTAATTATCATTATGTGTTTTGTATTAAGCTCGAAAATCCAAGACCTCCCACATGAGAGGCTCACAAGTTACCATTGTGTTGTAGGCTCTTGCCTGTGTAGTGGGACTAATTATGAACTGTTGATCTATAAATTTTTTAACAAATTACAGAACAAATAATTGTACATTAAAATATTTCAGTGGACAAGAATTTAATGGGCTTAGACTTTATAATACTAATAACATGCTGATAAAAAATTTAAATTACTAATAAAATAATTGAATGTTGTGACTTCTTAAGAAATAAATTATAACCTTATTTTAGATTGAAGTATGGAGTTAGAAGTCGGCTGTAAGGAGCTGTAAAGTAATTGCTAGAGCAAATAGTTTATTTTCTTTTGGATCGGTAAACGGTCGAAGCCTAGATTCATTATTGTTATTTGTTGTAATTAATTAATTTTTTACGTGTTTAAGCGAATTCGAACCCAAGACCTCCCACATGAGAGGCTCACAAGTTACCATTGTGTTGTAGGTTCTTACCTAACTAGAGCAAATAATTGACTGTTAAAGCATCTTATCAAAAAGAAAATAGCTGATAAACCCATATCAAAGGCAAGTAATTAATGTGCAGGTTAAAAAAACAAACTACTAAATGAAGTCACAATTTAATTTGATGTTACTAGCCACTATGCACCAATTACAGTAATTAACAAGGACATATCCTAGCAAATACATATAAACTTCTTTTTCTCAGGTTTGAGCGTGTGGTACTAGTCGGATGATGGACACCCCTAAAACAAGGCAGTAGAGAATACTAAAATATATCAGAGTCATGGTATCTCAGGCGAGAAAATAAACTTCATAGCCTATAAGGTTAGAAGCAATCATAGTGTCAGTAGCTGGCTGGTAGCCCTCTCAAATTAATCTTAAAATCATTTGATTGATTATTTACTGTTTGGGATCTGAGCTAAATGAAAAACCATTGTCAAATTAGATTGCGTCGGTAACTTTTATAAAATAAAATAATCACAAGGGCATGTGATTAGTATTGTAGCAAATAAATAGGAACTTAGTGAGCTAAACTGTGTAAGTTTAGCAGCCAATTGTAACTATATGCACTCCCTGTATGGCCCAAGGGCTGATACTTATTAGCATGCTCATCAGGCCTCCTTGTTCAGGTTAACGTCAAAGGAGAAAATGAGATTCATAAAGTTACAAAGCTTCTCACTCCCGAAATGCCATAGGAAATTGACATAAGAAACAACTAGTTTTAAAACAATAAATTATTTGATGTTGAATCATACAACTCAGTAAGAAAAATCTTGTGCAAGTCACTTGAATCACTCTTACAAGACTTTGTAAAATGGTTCAAAGTTCAAACTTTAATAATCAGGAAAAATTACGGCTAATAGAAAATTTCATAAAAATAAGAATTTCTAGAGCATATTGACTCAAAAACATTAAAGATAAACATTAAAAGATGTAATGGATAAGCTACCTTCATTGTAACAGAATTGTCAGTGTGAAAGTATAAATTCTATAGTCTATATTGGATCTTGCAATCACTAATCTTGAGTGTCCACATTTTTTTGATAGATTATAATTCCAGTAAACCCTTTCCATCTTAGGTAATGTTTTGCAAGAGAATAAAATATGCTGTGATGAAGTGGCCATTCTCAAAAGACAGTCCTTATGAATCAAATTTATGTCTGTGATTAATTGTTTGATCAATGTTTTTGTTACTTTCAATGGTAATTTTTTGCAAGGAGCATACTTTTTAATAAACTTTATTGGTGTTTCTCCCAATTTTGAACTTGGCTCGGTTGTGAAAATATTCCCAAACTCTAATGATGGACATAAAAAGTTATTGAATCATTTATTATTCTGGAATCCAAAGTTGTTGACACATTCTTATCAAAAGCTGATTATTATTCATTGGTAATTTAGAAATGCTGGGCAAGATCACTAAAAACCCAATGCAAGAATCGGTTGTTAGAAGCTTATCACTGTTTTGTATAAGCTGGTTAAGCTCATTAAAAGTCCAAAGAGGTGGTATTGTTAAGTTCCACCATTACTGCTACGTTCACTTCATTCACAATCACCTGTAAGTTGGTTAACTGTGCAAAATGTGAAAATAAGACAATACATTTGCAAAAAATTAGTTATTATACTTCATTTGTTGGAGATTTGTAAAAGCTAGCCGAGTACTGTAAAAAGCCGATGGAATGGGAACATTGTGTTATATCATTAAGTTACTACACTTTATTAAGATGCCGATGTTATTGATATTTTCACATCAGTCGGCAATTGCCATGAGTGTTACAACTCATCCAAAATACTGATGCAGATTTGGTATCCAACTCCAAATGCATATTTAGGGGATTATTGAATCTTTTGGCCATAAAGGCTTCATTGGCAAGTTCTGGCTGACATTAAAGGTCCCAATATGCTCAATCAAATAGCATCATGGGTGATTTACCTGACATTCAAAAGTTTTAGAAAAAGCCAAATCATTATTAAGAGAGAGTCAGATATTATTCATCAGCAACATCGAGAAGTTGGTGAAGTTTATTAAGAAATCAATGCATTCTTGCTATAAAAGAGTTAGTTATTTCATCGGTCATTCAAAGAGGTTGCCCAAGTTTATTATAAATCCTTTGCATTTGTAATGCGAAAATTAGTTATCATCGACATTTTTCAGAAGTTGGCAAAGTTTAATAAACTACTGATGTTTGAAAAAGAACTAGTTATTATAACTAATTCCAAAAAACCCTCCAAGTTTCATTTCTCTTCTCGTTTCTTCTCTCCCTGTGATATCACAAAATATTTGGATTAGGTTACGACAATCAATTAAAATTTGTAGTGTATAGAAATTCTGTCAGGTGTTCTGGTTGTTATTGCTCTGGCATACATGCATGCCAAACATGGAAAAAAATGGCCAGTGCAGCTAGACTGTTTAACAAAACACCTCAAAGAGAGTTCCTCTCATTGGATGTAATGATTGCAAGATTTACAGAAGAGCAAACAGCAATTTTGAAGCTGATTCAAAAATCTTTACCAGCACATTCTCAATCTGTTAGAAAATGAGAAGAGTCTTAGAGTAGGGTATGTGCATCCATTAAAGCATAATACCATTATAAGACTTGCATGCAGAAAGTGGAATGAAAGGCAAGGCCCATGAACATTTTTGTTGAACACCTCTGAGAAATGGGATTTCAAGAAATGCAATGATTGCAAGATTTGCAGAAAATGTACTTATTGAAATGGTTTTAGAAAGTATCAAGGAAATGTGATAAACAGGTGTAAAATCAATTCCATCACCTTTGCCAACATCCTTTGTGTGTGCAGCACAGACAATAAGCGGGAAATTTTTTCAGAATGCTGCTAAGAGTTTCCATCTTTAGGATTGATTACAAGTTGCACACTTAATGGGATATTTGGAACAGGTGATGAACATCTATTAAAACATAACAGATGGGATTTTTAAAAATCAGATGTTACTGCAGATACCATATACAAGCACATACAAAGTAATGTGAGCTGCTTGATAGAAAGCATTGAAGAAATTTAATCTCATGAAGCAGAAAACAAGTTTGTTGAATGTTGTAGTTACAACAGACCCTGCTTGGCATGTGTGCAATAGGCAGATTCATAGACATAGCATTGGATTGTTTGACAGAATGCTTCACAAGTTTTATCTCATGGCATGCCATGCAAGATATGCAGAAATTGGATTTGTAAAATTGGCTTCAGAAGCTCTCAAGCGAATGCAATTGGCAGGTGTAAGTATACATTCCACAACCTTTCCCAGCATCTTCCTTGCACATGTGAAGTGTTATTTAAAATGGCTCAAAGAAACATGGTCTTATGGATTGCAATAATTGCAAGATATGTACAGTTTTGATTTGTTGGATGATCTTAGAAGATTGAAGCAAATGTAAATTGACGGTATAAAGCTCCACCCCACAACCTTGTCTGCATCTTTCACAACTTTGAAATAAAGTGTTTTTGGAGGGTGAGATGCCCTTCAACCTGCATGCATATTGTCAAAGCACAGTCAAGACACTTGAACAATTTCACAAAATCTCTCAAGGAAATAGTCTCATAACAGTGCTGTGATTGTAAGATAAGCACCAAGGATTTGTTGAAAATTGCTTAGAAACTCCCAAACAAATTGTATTTGGATGTGGAAGCATAGTGTGGCTTGTAAGCTTCTTTTTCAGAATGATTCAAAGAGATGACATCACATGTCATACAATGACTACAAGATTTGCACATAATCGGTCTGTCAAAGATGGTTGTACAAACTTTCAAACTAATCTAACGGGACAAAGAGTACCGATGTCGTTGACATATGTTAGCACCCTGCTACATTAAAATGAGAGCTCTGGGACTTAGATACAGACATACATCAAAGCATATTAAAGTTGGTTTATTAGGTAGGATGTCCCATAGGCTATTTTTAGCCTCATGGATGTTACAAATTCATCTATTTATCTATCTTAATGAAGGGAAACTTTTGACATGTATTATAGTCCGAAATTTCTGGTAGACTCAAATAATGGATTCTCACAAACATCTTCCCTACTCGTGCCAGTTTGGGAACTTTAAAACAATGGATAGACATTCATTAAGCTGTGCTTGATAAGAAGGGAGTTTGAGATAAAGCTTTGGAAAAGTCTTATCTCATGAGTATGGTATCTTTAAAACAATGAATAGACAATCATTAAGCTGTGCTTGATAAGAAGGGAGTTTGATATAAAGCTTTGGAAAGGTCTTATGTCATGGAATGCAATTATTAAATAATTATAATGGATTTGTAGAAGAGGCTTTAAGCTGCCAAGCATTATGACTAGAAAAACTAGCATGCAGGTATGAAGTAAAACTAGTATGCAGGTATGAAGAAAAACTTAGGCAGGTGAAAGATTTCATTTTGTGGGATTCAACAATTTTCTGATATGTAGCAAATAGAAATGTAGAAAAGACTCGACTTTCACCATCAAATGCTAAGTAAAGTATCAAACAATGCATGCAATATGTTTTATCAAATTCTCAAAAGTTGTATATCTTGGATAGCAGTGATTAGTAGGTATACATATATTGGACTTGGCAAAAAGGCACTAACGCCACTTTGCAAAATGCAATCAGCAAGAGTCAAACCAACTCCTGTTGGATTTGCAACTATTACTGCTACATGTGTCAGACTTGTATCATTACAAGATTATTAGAAATGCATAATCAAGAATGGTGTTTTTGCAAAGGAGAAAATTAAAGCTTCTGAAAGGTTTTAAATGTGATTCATGAAGAAGAGAAGTTGCTTGATAGATTCAGTTAGAACATATCTTCTCAAAGACCAAGTTGTAATCAAATTGATTAGAAGATGACACAGCCTTTCTTTGACAAAATCAACATATTGTTCTTCTTTTGATGTAACAACTTTCAAGTTATCTTTTTGTGAAGTGACATGTTTTTTTGTTGTAGTTAAAGTTAGCTTTTGGGCTCTATCATTGTAAAGGTTAGGTAAATTCTAACTTGTCTTCAAAGAGGTAGTTATTATAAGTGATCCTTGAGGTAGTTATTGTAAGTGGCTTACCTGGGTAGCTATCCTAAGGGCTGTGTCTTAGTAGTTACCTAGGTGGTTAAGCTAAGTGATTACAAGTTAGTTATCAAAGTGAGCCTATAAATACAAGGCCATTTGCAATTTAAAGGGGGACTCTTACATAGGGGAAGTTATGGAGAAATTTCTAAAGAAACTTTTGGCGTTATGCTATTTCTAAAGGAGTTTTTGATCTTGTATATTTTAAAAGATATAATGAAGAAAGCATTTAGTCGTATGTATTGAATGCATTCATGAGTTGTTATTACTAATTTTTTGTATGTTAAGTTGGTAATCTTATTATGTATCCTTGGAATCCAATAGTTTTCCTAATTTATATAATTGATGCAAGGAAATGCACTCATTTCTTGGTATCTTGATTTGAATGTTTGGACACAGCCTATCTTTTCATATGTTAAGGTTGGCTAGCCTTCTGTTGACATCATAGCATCATTTGCCTAAACCCCCTTTGTAATCAACATTCGTTGTGAATCTCAACTAGCATTTGTTGATGTTTGGTAGCTTCTGCCAGATAAACCTATATATAAATTATATTTGAGATATCATATATATATATATATAAGTTTATTATTCTCAATTTAAATAAGAGGTTGCTACCATTTGGAAAACATATACCAAATATTATGGTAGTGCTTAGCACATTTGCAACGATCCTCGGACTGGTTCTTCTACCTTCCTGTAAGAAACGATGAATAATAACATTGAATTAATTTCAAGACACCAAGTCGATCAAATAAAGGCAGAGATGAAGATGTAAGGCAGTGATCTCAATCTCTTTATGACAGTCAACATCATCCATGTATGAAATAGCGACTGCATCAAAGTCATCAATGAAGTACACCTTGATGTGTATATTAATCGAAGGTCAGATGTAATATTGGTGCAGAATTAATCGAGAGTCTAAGCTTGTTCCAAAAAGCGGTGAAATTAATATTTTCCCAACCTATCCGTAAAAGGAGTAACCAAAAAAGTAAAAACTGCTTCGATTGTAAACAAAAGGAGAATTTTAATTTGTCTTATTTAGAAATCAAAGCAGAAATCGTATTTGGATGAGTCAGAAATATGATTAGACAACGATTCAATCAAGCATGGCAGTATTGGAAACTACAAAAGCAAATACTAAACAATATTGTTGACCAAATTAAGAAAAGAAATGATAACCAACATGAAAGACTATTATAATGGCGGGGATTATATGTGAAATATATGCTGTGGTGTATAATATGTTGTTAGCATATAATATAGATGGAAATCAAATATAAGCAATGATTTATAATTAAGTATTTCAAAACAGTATTCTTAATACTGGCTCGTTATAAAGATAATGATCAACATCTTCAAAAGAAGAATCACATATAATGAGGTTGACAGTCAAACATATTAAGGCCATATGATCCAGTGTACTAAGATATATTGCTGCCTGCATGATATACAATATCAATATCAATATCAAAATTTCTGCGATATCTTCAAATGGTAGCGACTTTACATCAGCAACATATCAAATTTGCACATACATCTGGAGAACAGTGATTCAAAACTGAAATTCTATAAAGCTGATACGAATCAACATAAAATAGAAGTTCAAAAGATTCATAGCAGAACAGAGAAAGGTCACTGTCTCCTAGGGTAAAGTGAAATCGAATTCGGGTGTTGTTATAAAGCCTTGTTACCATTGAATGAGTAAACTAAATAGAATGGAAGAGAAGCCACAACCCATGTATGATCTGTAATATAGAGTGTGTAGCTTACCTGTTGAGTATCACAAATTTTATTCGGACTTTGAAAAAATGCAAGCCATGGCTTATACAAAATGCCCATTGCTTTAAAGAGGAAGTTGAGAAGATGAATGAGAAGAGCCACACTTGTGGAAATTATGAGCGAAAGAGTGGAGCTTTGCATTCAAATGAATTTACTGAGTGGATGAAGGATTAAGCAAGATTAAATATTGTCACATATGGAGGCAGTTTATGATTTGATGCATATGAGATAATTAGTTGTCATTATTGGGTATTACATTTATTTACTTATTACTTGTATTTCGATATGTACTGTAAGAACTATTTGCCTTGATCTATTTCTTTGAGGATGTTATTGCAAGAAAAGGGAGATTGATTTCAGCATCAAAGGGAGTTTGACACTTCTTCAAAGGTAAAGAAGTTCAGAAGATTGATGTTCAGAGGGAGTCTGAAACATTTGTCTGAAGGAGCAAATAGATAATATGATTCAGTCAACCTCTTGCGGTCTCGGTCATATTGATTTAGAGGCAGTAAACCATGTTGAGATGGATTTTCTAGTGATCAATTGTAGCAGTCAAGAGGACTGTGCTTCATGAATATACCTCGTGACTATGTGATTTTAACGGGCCCACCCTTGTGTATATCATGAGGAAGTGACGACTTCCAAATGATGTGACTTATATTTGCAGAAGTTATTGAAAGTTATTGTTGTACATTGAACTGGATATGGTTGAATTAGTGAACTCCTTAACAACAAAATCGAACCACTCCCACATTGAACTCCAAACCCCTAACCCTAAAGTAATAGAAAAATGGAAACCCTTGACAATAACAGTGACATTGTAAACCCATAAACACTGAAACTGGAACCCTTAACCCCAAATATTGGAAATGAATATAGAAACCCTTAACAATAGAATTTAAAACCTTAAAATAGGTAAGTTATAATGGAATTATAAACCCTTAACAGTAAAATTAAAACACTAAAACAAATGAATTGAAAATTTTGTACATTGAATTGGAAATTGTTGAATTATTGAATGCTTAAACATTGAAAGTGAACACTCCCAGATTGAACTCGAAACCCTTAAATCCCAAAGTAACAACAAAATGAAATCATCTGACAATAGTAGTGACATTGAAAAACCATAAACACTTAAATTGGAACCCGTAAACTGTGATATTGGAAATGAAAGTAGAAAGCCTTTACATAAAAATTGAAATCCTATAACAGATAAGTTGAAAAGAAAGTGGGATCCATTAACAGTAAAATTGAAACCATAAAATGGATAACTGAGAAATGTTGTACATTTAATTATAAACCATTGAATTTGTGAAAGAAGCCAAATAATAATAACTGTTAAATGTAAATCCTAAATTAGTTCTAATCATACAAATAAACAAAATACGAATAACGATGCTTGACAAGAGGGAAACATAGAATTTCCTTAATTATGAACATGCCAATGAAGCTAGAACACAAGTATGATTCCCTTTTAGGCTTCTAAGTGTTTATGAACACAATAACTTGCGTTCAGAAACGCAAACAATAAAACAAAACACAACAAACACCGAAGATGTCAACAATGGGGTTTAAAGCTATAAAAACTATAAGAAACAATGATGCAAATGCTTCTGGAATTAATTGTGTGTAAGTTTTTTGATGAAGCATTTGCATCATATTCATGGATTGTGGAAATTTGATAAATCTTATAAGAAACAAGGCCAAAATTCAATTGTAAATTTCATTAAAGGTCTCTGGTGGCCTTAATGAGGACATTATCCTCACCTACGTTGAAGACAACACACGATAAACTATCCCATAAGTCCTCCCAATAGTGAGTCCAAGGGTTCCCATGCAATGCTCAAAACCCGTATCTTGGATGCAAGTGGACTCCATACCTGTACAATGAACAGTGGAGGAAGTAAACATGTAAACAACATTGAGAATGCAATACAAAACAAATAGTAATTAAATTGGAGCAGCTGTACTGATTTAATATAATTACTTCATGTAATTTAGGGGGTATCATGAAAATGCCAATATAGGTACACAAATGTCAAACAATGCCTTAATACTTTCTGCATTTTTGTCCCTAATTTTAGCAGGGTGTTTTAGCATTGTATGTAATATGTTCAAACCTATCATTAAGGAAACACCTTATAAATAATGTTATCCAATTAATCACAAATTAAATGTAAATTGTCTAAGGCGTATGCTTTTTCTTAGTCCTTTGTTATTACATTTGATGTACATTCGAGTCTTGGTGATCTATTTTTAGGTTATCTGTGGACATGAACATTTTTGTCATTTGTGGATGTTAATATGTTTTTGCCTTCGTCTTTTTTACATAGAATCAGTCTTTCTTGGTAGCTCTATCTTAGTGTATTATAACATTCAGATGCAAGCTCATTGCCCAAGGATATCTGGAAAGGCCATACATTGTTGTGGTTTTATAAATTTTCATGCAAGGTAGAGGACATGCATCTAATTAATCACAAATTTTAGTTTTTGAAGTGAATTGATGTAAAACATGCCCTTGTACCCTTTGACTAACAAGAATGCCTCTATACTCTGTGGATGGTTAAAACCTTTCAGGTGATGGTGTAAATGGATATGATAATTTGATCACACACTAACGCATAAACCATTAATATGTGGGTCTATGTTGTTTTCGCCCATTTTCATGCACCACAAAGGTCTTATCTGTACTCAACATTTGGTAGCAGTTTTAGGCGGCTCAGTTGATAGTACATTTTGGTTATCTTGTGGACATCAATACATTTTTGGTCATTTGTGGGACATTAATGTATCTTTGTTCTTTTACATAAAATCAGTTTTTCTTTGCAACCTTTGTTAGAGTGTATTCAACAGTATTAACCCACAGAGTTGTCATGACTCATGAATATGATATCTAAATTTAAATCCAGTTTTGTAGTTGTATTATCATACTATTGTCCTTGATTTCTCAGGACCCCAGAAAATGCACTATTCATTATTGGAACTTTTTTTGTTTGTTAATTTTTCCAATAGCATAGTTGCAAAGTTGATGTATGTCCACTAGTCTTATAAATTGTTGTGTTTTTGTTTGCACCCTTATCTACATTTTTGTTGGTAATTTTATCTAGGTTGTACGAGTCTTATGAAAAATATCTAGTATTCTTTTGATGATTAAATTCTATGCTTCTGTTTTCCTCTAGAAGGAATGTGCATAAATTTCTTGCTTATTTCCAGGTCAGCAAACTTAGTGGTCAACATTCACTGTCGAAGAATAGATCTCAGGAAACAATTTTAAAAGAGCTAGGCTTCTGGTTGTTTGGCTGTTTTAGGCGGTCCCATAGGCTGCTTGGGCCTCGTGGACATTATTAAAATCTCTCATTCATTCATTCATTGCTACAAAATATTAAGTCTGAGGGAAACTTTCAACTAGTAGTCTTTTGATAATTAGATGCTATGCCTCTGTTTTCCTGTAAAAAGAATGTGCATAAATTCCTTGCTAATTTCAGTCATTGCCATAATCTATTGCCTTGCTTATTTTACAGAACATTGAATGTGGGGGAAACTGTTTCTAGTTTTGTGATCTTCTAATGTCAAGCTTTGTACGCTATTTATTAATTAGAAAGTTCTTTTAAAAAAAAATTATTTGTGTGTACTTGTCTTTAGGGAAGATGATGCAAAGCATGAATTCACAGAGGAGCTCAGAGGTATTTTGGAGGTTATTTCTAGAACTGGAAAGTATTGGTATGTAAGTTATCTTTTAGATAAAGAAATTTTTGATCAATAGATAGTTGGCTTACAAAACAAATTGCATCATAAGACATAGTGTTATTTGGTTCACGAAATACTCTCCAGTGATCTCTAAGCCATGGTAAACTGTCATTTAAAATAAAACCACACTTTCTATGATGTGTTTAATATGATTTTCACTATTTCTCAGATCTTTTGCCAAACTGGTCTGTTCTGAACATTTTTCTCTTAGAAGCTGCTGGCATTGTAAAATATGCCATGATAAAATTATTAACGTGACATGATATGTGGGGACCAAGTTTGCATGGGTACACGTATGCACACCACTAGAATGTGTATCCACGTACCCAAGTATTGGGGACACATATCCAAGTACTGGGTACTCAGTGGAGAGCATCATAGCTAAGGACCTTGATTAAGATTTCTAATTTTTGTTTTGGTTTTTTGTTTGCGTATCAGCTTGTTGTTTATCAAGCTTAATTCGATACTAATATCAGTTTGAAACTTTGATACAATAGTGATTAACTATAAACTTTATCACTGTTCAAGTCAATTGTTTATCATTTGCAATATGTTATGGTTATATGATTTATGATCTTCTTGTTCATGTTTAAAGTCTGTCTCCTCTATTATGCCTCCTTAGTCAGGAGCTTTGCTCAGTTAGGGGTAGCCTTGTTAAAGGATTTTGAACACTAGCTAAAGTGCCATTCTGTTAAAATATTTACAACAAAGGACAGATTAGGACCCACCTGGTTAAGGGATTTTACTGCTCTAGCTGTTAGGGAACAACATAAAGAATGATCCGTGTAACAATGCTACCTCTGCCTGATCAACTCCGCTAAAGCTCAAACTCACTTCTCAACACACCTAACTTCTTCATGGCTGGATTGCACCTTGCACTTCTTCAATGCACTTGTTCGATCACGATCAACAACACAAACTGTTCATCCTTCACCTGCATGTACTGGTCTTCCGAGTCCACCGCCTTAATCAAACCCTAAACATGTTACTGATATGAAATTCAAATATCCTGCTTATATGCAATGTGCCATAAGGCAAATCTTAAATAAGGAAACTCGTTTTCAAAACCACACCAACTGATTCATAGAATTTAGTGCGAAGAGGTCAAACACATTTTCCTTCACCTGCATGTACTGGTCTTCCGAGTCCACCGCCTTAATCAAACCCTAAACATGTTACTGATATGAAATTCAAATATCCTGCTTATATGCAATGTGCCATAAGACAAATCTTAAATAAGGAAACTCGTTTTCAAAACCACGCCAACTGATTCATAGAATTTAGTGCGAAGAGGTCAAACACATTTTGACCAAACATTTGCTTCCTCTAAAATCTTCTCCATACCCTGTCCTCGATCAATGTGACACCAGACTATCATCTCCAGGTGTTCATCTACATTACTGGATCATGACTGACTCATCTAGATTCATTGCAACCTTAATATCGGTCGTAATTCTTCTTTTACTTGTTCATCAAACCTGTCACTGTTTCACCAGTCACCTTTCCATCATGGAACTGTTTTTTCGTGTTATGATAATGAGTTGCTATATCTTAATCTTTACTTCAGCAGCAGTTTTCGCCACATGCACTCAAGAGACGTCCCCAATGCCTTCATAATGATCACACCCACTGAACTTTACCGCAGCACTCTGCTCATCATAATTATGCTTGGCAACATGCTAGAAACACTAGGTCAACAGTTGACATCATTGACAACACAATAACTGGTCATCATGCAATTAAATCCGTACCATGACATTACTAATATCATCAACTTATTTCAGTTACGCCAACAATACCCCCATCCTTGGGCAACCTTGGTGGGGACTTTCTTTAGTCTTGTACTTGTTCCAGATTCTAGGAGATTGAAAGACCCTCAACCGAGTTTTTTGAGGCAAATAGCTGATCTTATTTTGTTTGTCTTTGGTCAGCGATTCAATGTAGGAGTCCTTTTTCAATGTTTCTGATTTTTTAAAATATGAGATGCAAGATGCAAGAAATGACAAAAAGATTGATATAAAATAACTGCAAATTTCACACCTAATTGATCACTTTCAAAACCATACTAGGCCTCTACGGCCAAGTATGAGCGTAGTCTACAACAAATGGAGATGATTAACTGGCAATGATCCAGTCCGAATATCTTTGCTAATCCTGATCTGCTGCTGGGGTTCCAATATTCTGATTTGTTGATTAACTGTCCTGATCTGTTGCTGGGGTTCCAATTTTCTGATTTGTAATGGCGTCTGCTGCTGTTCTAACTGCACGTGCAACTGGGAAGTGTTGTTGTTGTCTAAGCTGTATTGTTAGCCGTAAAAGCCCAGGAAATGTTTGAATTTGCTCAGCTGTAAAAGCCACCAATCTGTATCTGATCAACATATTCAGCCCTAATTGAACGTGAAATAATGATATCCTCCACTATATCTGATGTCAGCCCTTTCCTGGAGATGTATGGTTCAAGTAGAATTGATTGTGATGCATACAACTTGCTGCCAATTCCTAAATCTGCAATTCTGTGTACTATGGATTGCTTCCACATTTCTTATTCAAAATATCTCCTGAGGAATTCAAAGACAGTGATGCAAATTCTGAATGGTGATGCAAATTGATACCTGGAAGGCTGGGGTTTCGTCAGCTCCCTCAACTCCCAAGAGTTTTCGTTCTTGGTAGTTTGAATATTGTTGAAGATAGTGGTGGGAGAACGAATCTGAGACATATAATTGTGTCAAGTTATACATTGCATCACTTGAGAGTTGAGACTATGATTGATTATCTATTTGACATGATCGATTATCTATGAGAATTTATTATTAACAAGTGGCAATGTAAGTAATATAATCAACTATATATTGCGAAATCTAAAGAATATGTTTAGCTGATAAGTAGGACATGATTTCCACAGCTAGTCAAATTGTGATGTGAATATCAGGATTTAACTGTTTGATTTTGAGTCAAACTCGATGACCCATGTTTCATGAGTAGTGATTCAACATGAATCCATCTCTCATGAGAATAAATGGAACACTTAGCACTCATTGGATCTAGGTGATGCTCATTTGGTGCTTCACCCCTGTGAGCATCACCTAGATCCAATGAGTGCTAAGTGTTCCATTTATTCTCATGAGAGATGGATTCATGTTGAATCACTACTCATGAAACATGGGTCATCGAGTTTGACTCAAAATCACACAGTTAAATCCTGATATTCACATCACAATATGTTTAGCGCTAAACAAGTTTGTTGTTATATCATGAAGAAGTTCAAATTAATGTTAACTGTCTATCATGAATGGATGCAATACATTCATTCATCCAAGCTTAAAGATGAGACTTGATATGTCTTTCACAACCACTGAAGTAGAGAAAAACACATTCAGATAATTGGAGGATATATCACAGCATATTATTTTGCGGATGATATACACTTGAGATCACAGCATATATTATATCAGAGGATATACAAATCCCAAGGCTATATATACGTTACAGAAGATAGTTAATAAAGTAAGCAGATCACACACATATATAACGTAGAAGAGATTGCATATATAATCACAAAGGATATATATTGAGATTGTAGTAATTTTAAATTTATCCTTTTAATTTTTGTATCCTATTGTATTCATATAAGGGGGCCTTGAAAAATAGCCGAATCTCTATCTGTATCCACACAACTTTGGGTTTTATTGTACATTTCCCTTAATCATATTTTCCAGATTTTTGCACTGTGTGGTTTATGCCATAGTTGGAAAATTCTCACTCAGCAACAACTCGCCAAGACCCCCAAAAAAATTTGGGAAAAACTCAGCCTAAAAAAAACTCAGAACCTAAAAAACCACTTAGATTGATTTCTTTGTTGTTGTAAATTTTCAATGAGATAATGCATGTAATGAGTTAATTAAAAATAACACAAAAGAAACAAGCAGAATTTAGATATATATAAATGCATAGTGGGTACAAGATCGCATTCTCATGCGTAATGCTAATGGCAGGAAGCAAAATATATGTGGAATGCTAATGGCAGGAAGCAAAATAGTAAATAGTTTGTGTCAAACTAGAAGTAAATACATCAGTACAATCACATCTTCCTCTTCCCAGTTCTACTACCACACTATAATTCTCTATTTTATATAATATATATAGGCTTTTTGCCTTTTGTTTTTAACAATTTTTTAAATAAAAAAAAAGTGTTTTTCTGAAAAGCTTGCTGAGTTTTTTTTGCAAGAACTCTGTGAGTTTTTTTACCTGTCGAGTCGTGAGTAAATCCAGGAAAAACTCGACGATTACTTGAAACTTGTCGATTTTTCTGCAATTATGCCAACTATGGTTTATGCCAAATCCCAACTTCCCAGCAAAAATCATATACTTTTCTCGATACTGATAATGATCTGTTTTCAATTTTGTTTTTTAGGAAATTTGTAATGGATTTAGCTTACTGAGTTCATTACAAAGTTTTTTAGGTATTATAATTTTTTTAACAAGTTGAAATATATTGGCATCTCCAGCTATTCTTTACTAGTTTGAACAAGAAGAAGCAACTTAATGCATTGAGTTATGTGCCAAGGAAAATATGTTTGTATCAGAGGTTTGGGCATTATGTGCACCCATTCTTTATCAGGGCTTTGGCGGGGTTGAACCACACAAAATTGATGATGTGCGTTGTTAAGTAGGGATTCCAAACTAGGACTGAAGTTTTCAATGAATATTTTGGTTAATTCTTCTGGATTTTTTGGGCAATGAAAGTATCAGGTACCTTACTGGTATGTCTCTACCATATGAACTATTTCAAACTGCAGTCTTGTTATGTTTTGATGCCAATGCCAAGTACCTGTGCTCGTCTGCATTTATTCTGAAGTTAAAGATATTATTATCAATTTCCAGATGAATATTATTTTCTCAATGCATGTTGCATTTCTTGAACTTTGTGGCTATGGACACTGATTAGAACATGATGTTATTGCTTGGCTATTTGTTCATTTATGCCTATGTTAATGCATTTCATACTTGAGAGTTAGCTGAAGTCTATTTTCCTTTACTCCTAGAATGTTTACAGAATGACTGTACTTAGTATTCTTATTGCAGGCATAATTGGACTATGTTGAAAAGGTTGTTATCTTTCCGTTTGAAGCAGGTATGGTGGAGGTATGATTACATCATTTTTAATGCAATTATGCTGAGCCATTAATAATAGAGTATTACTGTGAAATAATTCCTATGACTTATTTGTGCCTGAACAAGTTGCTTAATCAGTGGGGAGTTTTATTTCATGACTCTGCCTATGTGATTCATTATATCTGCCATTGTTTTGGAATTTATCTGGCATTGGTTGTTCTTGTTGAAGGTTCTGACAGAATATCATGAGTCTCTTATTGCTGCTGATGCTGCTGCACGTGAAAACCTCATAGCAGGGGAAACATATCCAGAATTAGTTAGCAGGCTTGAGGAAGGTATTGTGTATGAATCATTCACTTCATCAATTTGGTAACTACAGTTGGGACTTGGGTCCATTAGATGCTTCTTGTGTTCAATATTCTATTATTCCTCTTTATTCCATCAGGTTGCCATTGGACTACTTAATTTGTTCTAGGGTACAGATTATGCTAATTTTAAAAGCTTTTATTGCATTTTTGCTTAAAAGAATTAAATAGAAATGATGTTTGGATTGCGAGGGTGCTTGGTAGGATTACAAATTGTGGATTGCATAGTTTTCATAATTGGACAATTATAAGCCACCTCTAAAATTTAAAGAACTGTAATGTCCCCGTTTTGGAGGAGTTAATTATTTATAAAGTTATCAAATAAATAAATATTAAAAGGTAACTTTATATTTAATTAATTTAATAAAGTGACTTGAATTATAAAATATTTTATAAAGTCACTTAATAAAATAATGTTCTAGAGGTTGCTGGAAGAAGCGGAGAAACAATTAATAAAATAATATTCCTTTTAGAAGGTGACTTAAGAAAAGTTCAAGAAGGAGGCCGACCTATTGAGGAAAAAGAATAAATAGGCATTGAGGGCTCATTGTCTATCATCCAGTTTTATTGTTGATATTTGTTGATGTGCATTGTGGAGCCTAGGGTTTCTGCAATAGTCACAATTGGCCATTAAGAATGAAAACTCTCAATTAGTATGCAATTTTGAGGGTGTGAAAGATCACTTGAATTATTGCAGCTGGGAGGAAGATACTTCAGTTTTCTATTTGTGCTACATTGAGAAAAAATATTCGAGTACAATAGCTGATGTATTATTGTACTTATCTGAATAAAGGGTTGCTTCTTCATCTATTCACAAGGGAGCTTCAAGCCAACCAGGTTTCATTGCATATAGTCCATCATTTCATAACTTTTAGTTACAGCTGTAGGAGTGCATTTTCATACCAGCATATCATATATTTGAATTTCTTGTTAATGCCAAGAGTCTTGTCTTATGGATGAGCATTGTATTGGATCATTGTGTTGAAATAAGAGACACTGATTTGCTGATCATTTGTAGTTGTCATTGAGCAATTCTTTATCATCATTTTAAGATCAGATTTGAGCAGGTATCACTACAAGAACTCAACTAAATGCACACATATAACAAATTCTACCTGTCTGATTTAACTCAAAACATCTGCATTCAAATTTAAATGTACTATTCTGATACCCAGAAATATGCCAATAATAGATATTTGGTTTTATCTTTTATTCAATTACAAACATTTGTTGAAATTTACTGTACTGATACGATTAATTGGTATGCTTCTGATTATGCTGATGATGCACTGCAATACACAAGTCTGATTTCTTTGACGATGCTCTGCATGGTCCTGCTGGACCTCTGAATCATAAACTTTTTTCTAAGGGTTCCTGTCCCCAAAAAATAAGTATCCTGAATTGCTTCTTGAGGGTCTCTATCCTTAAGATATAGGTTGCTTTCACTTGGAGGGTTCTGTCTCCAAAGGCTACCAGCTGCTGTGTGTAATGAGCCTTGCTGGCTCCCAAACAATCTGTACTGAAGAATTGATTTTTGTTTTTGTTTGTGTTTTTGAGGTTTTGCAATTCTTGATACAATAATATAGCAGAAAAAATAGAAGATACTGCAATAATCATTTCAACTAAAAAATTGGATATTACATGGGGAATATACTGTTGAAAATTCCAGATTTTAATATAAATTTAGATACTCAGTATTTTCACGAAGTATTAACAACCCAATTGATAAAATATCTCCTATTATCTAATCAACGATACCCATAAAAATTAGTAGTCACAGTCCATGAACTTACATGTAAGACATGCCTTGAAACCCTCTGAAAGGAACAATTTCAACATCAAAATAATTCTTCCATAAACAAATGCAGCTGCAGATATGGAAAATTCTGCTCCAGAAATACCCCACAGGTTGCCAAAATCAGAATTAACAACCCCTAAATTTCTAGTCAATGATCGCTCCAACATAGAATGTAAAATGTAAAACCAACATCACCAAGCAGGGTAGATTATCGCTCCGAGTAACAGATTTAAATAGCCTTTCAAGATACAGAAATAACAGAAAGAAGGCACCCAAATTAGATTGATAACATATATAATCCAAAATCTATATACTTAACTTAAAAAAAAAAATCTCCAACATATATTGGTTCTCAGCAACAGTAGCAATAGTATGAGAAGTCTCTCTAATTCAGAGCCCAAAAACTCAGCTCAAATCCATTATACTTCAGCAATAAAATAAAATTCACCAAACTCAAACCCTCACAAGAGATAATAAAAAGCATAGAGAATTGGATGATCTATTTGCTTCATGAAGCCCTCTTTTTAATGCAACTTGGCTTCACTCATACACTTTTTATTAAAGTTGCTTCATCAACACATGGTTTAATTAGAAGATTCCATTGAATTCTTTTAAATAATTAACTTTCTAAGAAATGGCTTCGTGAAAACGCTTTTTACTTAAGAGGCTTCACATTCACAATTCCATTTTATAACATGAAATAAGATAAAGTACTTTTAATAGTCAAAGCCTCTTAATTACTTATTAATAATAAACTTCATGAATACTGCGGCTGACAACCAACCATTTAGGCCACCACTGTAATGCCAAATATAGCAATTACCGAAAATAGACTTACCATAAATATCAAATCCGCCTTAGAGACCCTCAAAGCATATTGCCAGCTCACGAGGGTCGCCATGATGAATTGACCTAGACAATTGCATGAACCTGCTAAAAATGGGGACATTACAATGGGACAGTGTTGTAAGCTTGAGAATAATGGGTATATCTAAAATAAAATAACACCTCTCTGAGAAGGAGTCAGTCTCACAGATAAATGTGAAAATATATATTGAGGTTGAAAACGGGGGAGTGTGTGGGTGTTTTATAGTTTTTAAAGAGGAAACTGTGGACATATTGTGTCAGACTTATAATCAACTTAGAGCAATTTGTGGAAGAGATTATTGCAGTTTGAAAGAGAGATTCATAGCAAAAGTTGTGAAGAAGAGGGCTATCCACCATCAGTTGTAGAAGAAACATCGATAAGGTGGAAAATTGAATGAAAGGTTGGTGCCTCTAGTGAGTTGGTGCTCAAAAATTGAATGAGTTGTTGGTGCCTTTAGTGAGTTGGTGCTCATGAATTGACTGAGAGTTCGGTGCATCTAGCAGGTGCTCACAAATTGAACTAGGGGTTTGAGCCTCTAGAATTTGTAAAAACAAATTAATACAAAGCAAATTTCTGTCGTGGTTTTCTCAAAAGGTTTCCATTTAATTCTTGTTATTGTGGTTAAATTGCTTATTATTTTAATCTCATGTGCTAATTTAGGATTTGAGCATAGTTGAATTTACTAAGTAGAAAATATTTCTGTATTACTGATTCACCCAAATGCCCCCCCTCCTGTGCCTCCCCCTCAGCTCTCAATATAACCATGTGCTCATCATCCCCCGCTCATCTTCTAGGATGTGTGCTGCATTTTTTTGGCTTTCTTTATACATTCCAAATAATGTTGATGACCATAGTGCTCAATTCATGTAGCATTTTTACTCATTGTATTAGGAAATGGAATTTTCGCAACATTGCATAGCCTTAAAATAAAAACAAATTAAAATATTACAAGTTAGATGTATTGCATAAGATGATAAAAAATTTAAAAATAATTGAGAAGTATTTTAATAATAGAATTTAAATTATCTCTCAAGACTCCAAGTTGGAGGTCTTTAGATTGCTTGTATTGGATGATGAGTCACAAACATTCCATTCTTGTCAACCTTTTTTAGAATTTCAAGATCTTGTTAATTGTGTAATTCTTTTCAAATATAAAGTTGAGTGGACATCACATGGTATCTAAAAAATATGTGTACACTACTCATACCCTTTACTATTGAACTAGCTGGCCTACAATTTTTAGCATTGCTTGTTATTACTTGGACAACACTTTTAGGACCCACCATCTCAATGGAATGTATAAGGATATTGACAATGAAAGTTGTATTTTTCGCTTGGCCTTCTTAAGTTAGTACCTTCCAAAACATTGCCTCTTTAGGGGACATTGTTGTAACATTAATTAGTGGTATATATTTGCAATCTTTCATCCATTAAATTTGGGGCCAAGTATCTTTGATATCGTGCAGTGATGCCTGTACTGAAGCTTTCTCCTTGGTCATAAGATGCTGTGCACTTTTTCATAGCCTGGACTAATGTGATTAGCAGGTGCATCATCAATTGACATCAGCATACACCAA
The DNA here is from genome assembly GCA_028749045.1 of Cupressus sempervirens. NCBI lineage: Eukaryota > Viridiplantae > Streptophyta > Pinopsida > Cupressales > Cupressaceae > Cupressus > Cupressus sempervirens. The sequence continues at coordinate 934,199,733 of CM053789.1, forward strand.
TATGGTGATTAAACATGTTTGAAAGGAAGTCCATTGCCATAAATTCCATCAACAAGACTCACATTTGTAGCTTCTTGTGCCTTATTTTTGAAGGTCTTTCTCGATGGGCCTCATTTGCATGAAAGAAAGGTTTAGTCTCTTCTGAGGAAGATGGTACCATGAAAAGATGGGGGCTAGCTGTTTTTGATAAGCTGCTAGGAGGTTTATTATGCAATCATTTCTTGGATAGAAGAGTGCTATTTCATTTGATCTATTACTAGTTGACATCCTCATGTTGTTTAATATATCCCATTATTTGTTCCTTCTACAACCCTTTTTTATTTGGAGTTCCACAAATTCTTATTCCCAACACAGAAAAAGTGCAGAAAGGAGATTTCAGTCAATTGCATGAACTTTTATACCCATTTCTAGGTTATTCACAACGCTAAGGATTGAATTGATAAAGATTGATATTCAATGAAGAGTTACAAAGGGGATGAAAGCTCCTTGAATAAGGAAATACTAAGACTATGTTTCTGAAAGAAACAATCATTTACTGAGAACTGGAATAAAGGTATACTAACCTGTCTAACCGACTAGATATATTACATGACCAGATATGTTTGAAGATGCATAAAGTAACCAGATACATTAAGTGATCTAAATAACCATTTTGAGGTAAATAAGACTATATTATTCTGATGCCCTCCCTTAATGATCAATTATTAACTAACCACCCTACAGTAGAGTGAATCCACAAGTCATTTGGTCACGAATGCATAGAAGGCTGCCCCTTCTCATTAGAACAATGTGACATGACAGTGCTGCCCAAACCCTCGCCGGTGTTTCAGAACTTTTGGATATGATCAAATTTAGCATAATCTTTCCAACATGATGTTGGGTAACAAAGCTAACCCTCCCTTTATCCAAAGACAAGGAACAAACAGAACCTCCAAAAAATGTATTTTTGAGATAGAAAACCCTCGCACTTGGTAGGAAAACCTATGAAATCTGTAAAGAAAACCTTCAGAGTCTTCAGAGATTTGCAATGTCAAAACTCCTCGTTCTTGAAACCTTTGATTTTTATATAAAAATGGAGAAAATAACTTGGAAGATATCTTAAAATTTTCTAGGATTCTTCACAGTTTTTTCATAAAAAATGTTTAAGCCCTTTTGGAACTTAATACAAGGTATAGAAAGTTAGAAACTATGAATTTAAAATTTTGTTTAAAAATCTATGGGCATTGATACCATGAATTTGAAATGATAATCAATTGATATAGAATGAATTTACCATTTATGCAGGAGACAGAGGCTCCTTAAATAAGGAAATACAAAGACGATGTTTGTTAAACAAACAATTGTGTAATGAAAACTGAGATAGAAGTTTACTGAACTGTTTGACGGAGTAGATACATTACATGACCAGATACATGTAATGACCCAGCTCAAAACTGAACACAAACTGCCCTTATTTGCTACTTGTTATTTTGTCAAACAGTTCATGTGCAACCTTGTGACTTGCTGATATAGCGTTTCTGTTTGAAGTTGTTTGATAGAAATGGTTGCTAAGATAGTTTTTTTTTAAAAAAAAAACAAAAACTTCTACGATTACCATGCAAGCTCTTCAATATGATGCTAACTTTTAATGCATAAAATATTAAGGAAATATAATGCATCTACAGCCAAGACATTTTTACAAACACTTGGCATGAAATCTGAACTGTGCTGCTGAAGATTAAGACTGGATATGTACTATGGAATTTTATCAAACATTTGGCAGCTATACTGCTGGAAGTAAATAACTGATTCTAGGAACTGTTGAGCAATAAATTAACTCGATGAAGCAAAAACAGTGCCAATATGTAGCCCTTCTTAGAACAATTGCATCTTCAGATCTGGAAAACTATTTGATACCAAGAAACTACTCACAAAATTATTCAATGCTGGGACTGATTACAAAGATCTATCAAGCTCATTGAACAAGGTGTACAGTGATTATATAGCTGGGTACAAAACTGAGACTGAATTCAACAAACAATGCAAGCCCTCATTACTCCTACTGCCTACTGATATTTAGCTATTGCAATGATAATAGAAGAACTTGGTACTGATGTAACTGCAGACGGTCATATGCTGATGAAGAACAACAAATTTGCACTTCCCCAAACTGTCCTTTGCTGCAGGTCGTACACTGTTCTGAAGCAGGCCGTACAGTACGGCACTGTACTGAAAATGCATTAATTTTTGCCCTCAATACTGGCAGCCGAAAATGGTACAGACTGAAACGCCCAGGCTATTGGAATGCTTTAAAAATGATTGCATGAGATTTGGACCAATATTGATGACCCAATGATGATAAAATGTAATCCCAGCCAGACTTCCGAAAATCACTAGTTGATATCAGATTTGCAATGAATCTTCTTGTGAAGCCCTCCAATTGAACAATGATGCAATCCCTCACCAAATAGAACTCCAAAAATATCAAACCTCAGTCGAAGTCTGAAACTCAATGAAGCTCAACTTGAAATGCTTTTTCGAACTGTTTTTTCGGATCTGCTTTTTGCGTATCTGCTTTTTCGAGCTGCTTTTTCGGTAATCCTAGCCAGATTTCTGAAAATCACCAATTGATATCAGATTTGCAAGGAATCTTCTTGTGAAGCCCTCCAATTGAACAATGATGCAATCCCTCACCAAATAGAACTCCAAAAATATCAAACCTCAGTCCAAGTCTGAAACTCAATGAAGCTCAACTTGAAATGCTTTTTCGAACTGTTTTTTCGGATCTGCTTTTTTCGTATCTGCTTTTTCGAGCTGCTTTTTTGGACTTGCTTTTTCGGATTGCTTTTTTCGCTTTGCTTTTTCGGCTTGCTTTTTTTTCGGTTCTACTTTTTACGAAGAAATCAAACCCTCAGGTAGTCTGAGTATACAAATTAAGCTCAACTTGAAATGGCTGAATACCACTTCCAAAGTGCAACCCTTCAGAAGGTCTTTCACTTCCTCAGTTATGCAATCTCTTGAGAGGTATTGTTTTCAAGGATTATATTGAATATTTGCAGACTTGGATGGTGCCACAAATGCTCAAAGAGAATAGTAGTATAATCATTAATTCCCGTCCATGCAAATGAGAGGCCAAGCTCTCTATTTATTCACTTTTCTAAGAAATTACTAAGAACTTCTAGAAGCATCCATTATAAAATCCCATTATAATGCACTTTATAATTAAATAACTTTATAAAATAAAAAGTGCAATCTCAACTTAAAGTTATAACATGTAGGCCGCGTATAAAAAGTAATAATAAAAATAATACTCCAAGCATAGTTGGAAAATTCGCCAAATGCAAAAACTCGCCAAGCCCCCCAAAAGTTTAATCGAGGAAAACTCGGTGATTTAAAAAAAAAACTTGGAAAAAACTCGGGAACCTAAAAAATCGCTGAAAGTTTATTAAAAATACATTTATTTTACAAAATTTAATGAGAAGATGCATCTAATAAGTTAATTAAAGACAATGCAAAAGAAAGAAACAAAGTTTAGATATATATAAATGCATAATGCGTACAAAATTGCTTTCTCATGCAAAATGCTCATGGTAGGAAGCAAAACAGTAAATTACTAAATAGTTTCAATCTGTCAAACTAGAAGTAAATACTAAAAGTCTAAATACATCAATACAATGTCAATCACATCTTCCTCTTTCCACTTGCACTAGCAGGAAAGCGAGGGGGTCTAGTCCTAGAAGAAGTGCCCCGCACTGGGATAGGGCGTGAGCTGCGTAACTGTGAACTCTGTGGTTGTGCCCCCTCGCTCGACGTCCCTACTGACTGGCTCGGCGTCCTAGAAGAGGATGCATCTCCTCCTAATGGTAATGCCTGATCCTCACCTGAATCATCATCATCCTCGTCCTCATCCTCAATGTCATCCATAGTGAACTGAAAATCAGTATCAGCCTCCCCCTCCATGGCCTGCCTCTCCAAATCAGCGATTTCATCTGGTGTAAACAATGGACTTGGCTTTTGAGCTGTCCAATCAGAACAAGGATCTATCTCATCTAGATCAAGCGGACCAAGTAGTTCTACGAGCTGTGCCTTTTTTATGTGCAACTTAAGATTATAGTGCACATAAACAAGGTCATTAAGCCGTTTTTGAGTCATTCTGTTTCTTTTCTTTGTATGGATGGACTCAAATAAGCTCCAATTGCGCTCACAATGGGATGAGCTACAAGGTTGGGATAGGACTTTGAGAGCAATTTTTTTTAAATTGGGGGTATTGCCACCCCAACTTGCCCATCAAGCATCTGCAAAACAAAATTAAAAAAGTTATAAAGCAATAAAAAAAAAAATCAGAAGCACAACTTATCAATTAGCAAAAGTTTTAAAGTTTGACGCTTCACTTGGTGCTTGAGTAGATCTTGCTCTCTTTGCTAGCATAGAAGAGAACAAAGGACCCCTTGATTCCACATAGATTTGTTGTTCGGTCACAATAAGGTCTCTCTCCTCTTCACTTGATGTCATTCTCTCAATGCATTTAGAGAGACCTTCCATGACCTCTCCATTAGGATCTGAGTAGGAATCATCAGCCCTAAAACAAATAGAAAATGATATCAAGTCTTACTACACAACCTTAAAAAGTAAAGTAAAATAAAGACTTATTAAAATCCCAACTTCAAGGACAATCAATTATCATAGTACCTGAATTTGGGATTGAAGAAGTAGCCTGCTGCATGAATAGGTTGGTGGAGCATATTGTTCCACCTCCTATCAATTATTTCTCAAATGGGGTCAAATCTGAGATTGTCCCCGTGATAGTAACTTCTAACAGCCTCTTTCGCCCTATCCATGGCCTCATAAAGACTTCCCATTGGGGATTGCTGCCCATCACATGTGCGCAAGACTAGAACTAGGGGCAGAGACATCTACATTTGAAATTTGAAAAATACAAATTAGTTAATAACATAGTAAGTTATGAATTGATAATGAAACTTGAATAAACTAAAAATATAATGAAGTTACCTCCACAATCTCCTTAGCCTTTGCAAAAAAGCTATCATCAAAGACTATTTGTGCCACAACCTCTCCTTCGGGCTTCTTTGAGTAAGGTGAAGCAACCCAATCAGCACACACAAACATTTGCTTCAAAGCCAATATGTGGTCAAGAATACTTTGCAACGTCAAGAAGACCGTTGCAAACCATGTCATAGCAGGTCTTATCAAATCTTTGCCTTTAGTGGCTTTTCTCATCAAACTGAGAACCCATGGGTGATTATAGATATATTTTGTGACTCGCCTAGCATCTTCCACAACTGGACTCACCCAATCAAGTTTTCTTATGTCCTCCAAAAGAAGGTCAAGGACATGTGCTGCACAAGGTGACCAAAAAAGTGTGGGATGCCTCTCTTGGAGGATTCTACCTAAAAGATTAGTGAAAAATCAATAATCAGTAACAAACTTTCCATATTTAGTATTTACAAATTACATCAAATCTAAATTGAATAATACCATAGCATTACATTCATAATTCATATTGATTCAAATATAAAAAATTAAATCTACCTGCTGCCACATATGCTGTTGCATTATCTGTGATTATTTGCACCGCATTCTCTATTCCCACCTCCATGACAACATTCTCTAACATTAAAGCCAATGTGGCTGCATTTTTCACTTTGTTGGAGGCATCGACAGATTTCCAAAACACCACATCATCTTTGCAAGCAATCAAGAAGTTAATAATGGTTCTACTTCTTCCATCTGTCCACCCATCAGATAAAATGGTGCAGCCATACTTCTTCCACTCTTTCTTTTGGTTTTCTATCAACAATGTTGCCCTACCAACCGCTTTGTCAAGCAAACTACAAAATTTAGGTGTAATATTAAATAAAGTGTAAGTGTTAGTAAAAATTTAGGAAATAAGTTATAACAATTAAAATTTAAAATATAACAATGAACTAAAGTGAATCACAATTATTTACAATTACTAAATAGTAAAATACTAACCTTCCACTCATATCTTTGTGATTAGGCGGCTTGTACCCTTTGCTTGATATTGTCATTGCATTCACCATATTGACCCAATAGGGACTATTAGTGGCATTCATTGAGATATTGCTGAAAAACTAAAAATCAGCTGCTGCAATATCAGTTTGCTCATGCACCTCCTTAAACCATCAGTGCCCTCTAATGATGGCTATGTTCCAGGTGTGTTCCTGGGCACAAAATAACCACCTATCCCTGATGGGGATCCGGATGGTGATGATGAAGAAGTAGGAGATGTAGAAGAAGTGGAACCGGTAAAAGAGAAATTTTGTTTGTAGATCCGTGGGCCACGAAGAGATCCTGGTATGTTCTCAAGTGCTTCTTCTTCCTCTTGCATATCAAAAGGAGCTCTTTTAGATTCAGCTATGGCTGCCCTCATAGCTAATTTTGCCCTCTCCCTATTCAATTTTTTCTCTTCAGCAGCTGCAAGTAGGGCATTGATGAATCTTTTTTCTTCATCAATTACCTTGAGACAAGGATTTGAGTCATGTTTCTTTATGCCTGCAAGGTGATATTTGAGGCAGTTTATTTCTCCAGAAATAATTCTCTCACAGGGAATGCATATCACCTTCCCAATATCATTTGGACTTGGAGCTTCATAGGCATACCGCCATGCCTTATCTCTTGCATTTTTAGGCCGAGTGCCTATATATCCAGATAGGCATGGTGTTTGTGGCCACTCTTCTTGCGGATTTGTCATTTTTTTAATGGTTGACCGCTGCCCTACACATAAATATATAGAAAAATGAATAAACAAAGTTAGAACTTAGAAGCTAGGGTTTCAAATGATTCAAACTTCAAACTTCAACCATATCCTTGGCAAACAACAAACTTCAACCATATCCTTAGAAGCTAGGGTTTCAAATGCTTCAAAATGATTTTAAATAATTTGAAAACATTTACAAACAACAACAAAAACAAAAGAACATTTGTTATAAAATTATAAAAAGTTTTCAAACTATGATAAGATGAACATACCTGGAAAGAAATTTGTCTTCTACAATCGGTTAGAATCCTCTACAATCCACTCAAATCCGCCTTGAATCACTTGCAATCAGCCAAGAATGCCTCTAAACCTTCTTCTCTTCACTCCTCAAGGCTCTAAACAATGCAAATACAAGAAAGAATGAGAAAAAACACACTCACTGCCGCTTTAATCCGTCACAGGCTGCGAGCAAAAATTCACCAGTAAATCGCGAGTTTTTCATAAAAACTCGTCGAGTTTTTGCCGATTACTCGCCGAATACTCAGCGAGTTTTTACCAGACTACCAAGTTTTTAAATCGGCGAGTTAACTGGTGAAAAACTCGCCGAGCTAGGAAAATCGGTGAGTTTTCCATCTATGTCTCCAAGAACATAATAAGCCATCCACCCCTCAAATAAATGCTAGAATGACTCTCATCACAACTACCAGTCTACGAGAGTTCGTGATAGACTGATCCAGCACGCAAAACAATGTCAACCAGAATGGGGACATTATAGTCCGCCCTTCTTGAAATTGCTTGTCCCCAAGCAATGGCCGAACAACAAACCAATCGCTCCATCTGGATCCCAAATGTAGTCATGAGCTATACTACCGTCAGTCAATGTAGGCTCCTGCAACAACATGTGAAATATAACCAAGAGGAATCCATGAATAAATCGTGAATCACTGTGCAACTGAACTCCATATCCACTACTGCCACAGTCAGGAACCCACGAGGCACAAACTCTCAAAATATCAGACCCCAAATAGAGTAGATCACCCAAACTATCAACATAAAAAACACCATCCACACAACCCATTGCGTTATGTGGAATGCACACTCCAACTCTGCTACAACGGTGAATACTCCTGCATGAAACTGCACCAAATACAAAGAATCCACACACTGCACACCTACTGCAATCAACACAACTCTGTAAATCACTGGCCACTGTCTCATAACCATAACTCCCATGCATTGCTGATGGCGAATAGTCATCACATGATAAATAGCAAGAACTAGAACTCAAACCAAATCTGACGGCCATCAAGTCCTCAACACATGGATCAAAAGCAAACTGATGAACATATCCTGCAATATAATGCTGGTAAAAAGAACCAATCCCAGTCAAAGACTCATCCTGTAGACGTGACACGACCAACTGTGATTGATCATCAACTAAGTCAGAAGATGATATAGCCAAGGGCGCAGAATCAACAACAACACTAGTCTCTGTGCCCTCCAAGTCAAACATACCACAATGCTCAGCTGCAGCTCCAAACTCAGCTGAACCTACGTCTAGTGGAAACGGACCAAAGATGCCAATACTAGTGTCGTGGACAGATATATCCTCATCTCCACTGCCTCTATCAACCTCGACCATGGACATCCTCGAATCACCAGACATCACGGTCCGTGATTGTACAGAATTTGGTAAAGACTGAAGTCGCTCTAACTCCATGGTCACCTCAGCCAAATGAAACTATGACTCCTCGAAAGCCAACTGTGTACTCTCAAGAATCTCAGAAGTCACCTCGAGCTGCTGAGTAAGCGCACTCACCTCATCTTCCTTGACCAATAATGCGTCATATGCTGTACTGCCCCACTCCATAAGATAATCTCTATCAGCTACCAACTGCATATAATCCTGTCTCAGAATCTGGATAGCCTCCCATAATCTCTGTCAAGGAAAGATAACTGCCTGCTTGCTCATTACTAGTAGGAGAACCCCATCCATAAACTGCTAACAACTGACGAGCAACATCAAAATGCTCGCAAGCGATAGCAATGTCTCATTCACTAACCCTCAACTGACTAGACACATGATTGTGCTGGCTAGACTGTCTCTTACAATCCTCCTCTGCCATACTATCCAAAGGAGTAAACTCGAAATTACTGATCTTTGGAGTACTACCATCCACACTCTGCGAATCAACTCCAAAACTCATATCAACATATGAAGTATAAAAAACTGTAGCATCGCTGTCCAACCCCTCCATACCATAAGAAACTGCTGAGGAAACTAAGTCCTCAAGACTGTCCACAACATCCCCCTCGAGACAAAACTCGTCCACATGTCTCTCAGAATCTTGGAGAGCCAACTGAGTACACACCAAGGAATTCTGAGTATCCTCCAACTCATGAAAAAACCGGTCAACCTCCTCTTCCTTCTTCTTTAATGCATCTGAATAGATCCCTGCAAGATTAAGGAGATGATCGTGATCTGAAAGTAGGTGTATGTAACTTACCTTCATTGCCTCCATGCCTTCCTTGATCTACTGTAAGTCGTCACAAAAAGAACCTGTTGTGACTCCTTTCTGTCTCTCCTGCAGTTGAATCATCCAAATGTGATTCTCAATCAATCCATGTATCCTGTCATGATGAGATAAAGCCGTGACAATATTCTTGTCCCTTGTCTTCAGCTGGCTTGTCAAACCAAGTAAAGAGCTACTAGCCTCTATCTCATGTGAAGAAGCATCCAACTGTGCCTGATACTCACTTTCTGCAAAGTCCTGAATGCTCACTTTCTGATCAACTGTACTATCCTCAAATATGACAGTATCCTCAACTGCTGTCACTTCATCCAACCCAACTGTACAGGAATCACTATCTATGTCAATCACACAATCCGGTGTGCCTGTGATATCACCTTCTGATGCAACTGGCTCAACTTGCACAACATCTGTAACCCCTTCTGTCTGTGAAGCTGTTGCAGATAAACCATTACTTGAAGATGTACTAATGTCTCCTTGTTTTGAATCTGCATGTCTGTTAAACTCCTCATACAAGTTTCTGCCTGTCATAGGGAAGGTATGATCCTTAGGCCTATCAAAACGTTCAATCAGTCTCTCCTTAAACTCCACATATGAGGTAATGTGTGCATGACCCATAGTGACCATACCATGATGCCACCACTTGTGTGCTAACCCATCCAGGTAAATTGCTGCATACTTAATAGCTTCTTCCTCAGGCATAGGTTTCATTTGAAAGTATGTGTCAAGCCTTTGAACCCAAGATCTTGCTGTAGACTTCCTCGAGCCATCATAATATGGTAATTGAAGTTTCCCTACTTTCTTCCGTAGCTCATAGCTCTGGTTTCTGTCATGTCCATGTGGCATATGCTTCATCCGCACATCTATATACTCCCTAAAGGTAATTGTAGCAATAAAATTTGGACCTTCGGCTTCCCAATCTCTCCTCAGCTGGTCTTGTATATCAGTGATCTGGGGCTCTGGTACGGGCTGCTCTGGAGCTCTAGGAGGAAATGTGGGAATAATGGGCCTCGAAATCACTGTCCTAGTTTGCTGGGGTGCATGATCGAAATTGTTCCCAACTTGTTCGCCTCCATTATGTGTCCCATCCTGATTATAACCATTCTGATTATTACCATTTTGATTATTTCCTCCACCCACATTAGCATTCAACCCCATTTGACGAGCCATCATCTGCATCATAAGCTCCAATCTCTGACTCTGTTCCTATGCTCTCTGCTCTGCTGATCGCTGTCCCTGTGCTAAGGTGTCTAATAACTGTAAGAATCTTTCCTTTCCTTGATCTGGACCGGCATACATTTTGTCAAACATTTTTCTCTCTATCTGGCTATTCCAAATTCCCAATAAAAACCTCCACAGGATGGCAGGAAACCGCTCTGATACCACTGTACTGACCCAGCTCAAAACTGAACACAAATTGCCCTTATTTGCTACTTGTTATTTTGTCAAACAATTCATGTGCAACCTTGTGACTTGCTGATATAGCGTTTCTGTTTGAAGTTGTTTGATAGAAATGGTTGCTAAGATAGTTTTTTTTTTTTCAAAACAAAAACTTCTACGATTACCATGCAAGCTCCTCAATATGATGCTAACTTTTAACGCATAAAATATTAAGGAAATATAATGTATCTACAGCCAAGACAGTTTTACAAACACTTGGCATGAAATCTGAACTGTGCTGCTGAAGATTAAGACTGGATATGTACTATGGAATTTCATCAAACATTTGGCAACTATACTGTTGGAAGTAAATAACTGATTCTAGGAACCGTTGAGCAATAAATTAACTCGATGAAGCAAAAAAAGTGCCAATATGTAGCCCTTCTTAGAACAATTGCATCTTCAGATTTGGAAAACTATTTGGTACCAAGAAACTACTTACAAAATTATTCAATGCTGGGACTGACTACAAAGATCTATCAAGCTCATTGAACAAGGTGTACAGTGATTATATAGCTAGGTACAAAACTGAGACTGAATTCAACAAACAATGCAAACCCTCATTACTCCTACTGCCTACTGATATTTAGCTATTGCAATGATAATGGAAGAACCTGGTACTGATGTAACTGCAGACGGTCATATGCTGATGAAGAACAACAAATTTGCACTTCCCCAAACTGTCCTTTGCTGCAGGTCGTACACTGTTCTGAAGCAGGCCGTACAGTACGGCACTGTACTGAAAATGCATTAATTTTTGCCCTCAATACTGGCAGCCGAAAATGGTACAGACTGAAATGCCCAGGCTATTGGAATGCTTTAAAAATGATTGCATGAGATTTGGACCAATATTGATGACCTAATGATGATAAAATGTAATCCCAGCCAGACTTTCGAAAATCACCAGTTGATATCAGATTTGCAATGAATCTTCTTGTGAAGCCCACCAATTGAACAATGATGCAATCCCTCACCAAATAGAACTCCAAAAATATCAAACCTCAGTCCAAGTTTGAAACTCAATGAAGCTCAACTTGAAATGCTTTTTCGAACTGTTTTTTCAGATCTGCTTTTTTTGTATGTGCTTTTTCGAGCTGCTTTTTCAATAATCCCAGCCAGACTTCCGAAAATCACCAGTTGATATCAGATTTGCAAGGAATCTTCTTGTGAAGCCCTCCAATTGAACAATGATGCAATCCCTCACCAAATAGAACTCCAAAAATATCAAACCTCAGTCCAAGTCTGAAACTCAATGAATCTCAACTTGAAATGCTTTTTTGAATTGTTTTTTCGGATCTGCTTTTTTGAGCTGCTTTTTTGGACCTGTTTTTTCGGATTGCTTTTTTCGTTTTGCTTTTTCGGCCTGCTTTTTTTTTGGTTCTGCTTTTTACGAAGAAATCAAACCCTTAGGTAGTCTGAGTATACAAATTAAGCTCAACTTGAAATGGCTGAATACCACTTCCAAAGTGCACCCCTTCAGAAGGTCTTTCACTTCCTTAGTTATGCAATCTCTTGATAAGTATCGTTCTCAAGGATTATGCTGAATATTTGCAAACCTGGATGGTGCCACAAATGCTCAAAGAGAATAGTAGTAGAATCATCAATTCTTGTCCATGCAAATGAGAGGCCAAGCCCTCTATTTATTCACTTTTCTAAGAAGTTACTAAGAACTTATAGAAGCATCCATTATAAAATCCCATTATAATGCACTTTATAATTAAATAACTTTATAAAATAAAAAGTGCAATCTCAACTTAAAATTATAACATGTAGGTCGCGTATAAAAAGTAATGATAAAATAATATCTCCAAGAACATAATAAGCCATCCACCCCTCAAATAAATGCTAGAATGACTCTCTCATCACAACTACCAGTCTATGAGAGTTCGTGATAGACTGATCCAGCACGCAAAATGATGTCAACCAGAACGGGGACATTACAATACATCTAAAGATACAAAAAGTGACCAGAAATATTAGGTGACTTAAATATTCATTAAGATTTAAATACTACAATGTTATTTTAATAAACCCCACCACTAGGAGATTGTTCAATCATAATTGTATGTCATCAAGGAGGTGACAACAACATCAAGTTTAAATGAGCTCTTTGCACATGGGGAGATCAAAATTGGCCATTTTGTATGAAGATAACAAAACAGAAAATCAATATAAATTAACAACCATACAACTTTAAAAGTTGGATTTATAAGTTGTGTATATATATAATTGGTTTAAAAATAATTAAACATAAGAACAAGATTCATTAAAAAAATGAAAATTCTTCAAAAACATTCTTTGCATCTCGGAAAATGTTTACAAGATTCACTTGTCTGTGACAGATCAGTCTTCTATGTGCAATTTTTCCCGGTGTTAGTTGGTGTGGGAGCACCTCAACTCATTCCAATAATGGAAAATTTCATAAGATTTTAATGTTTGAGTCCTTTTGATTTTAATGGAACCATGTTGTGAAAGGGTTAAAATCCCAAAGAATTACATTGTAATGTGCTTAAAATAGCATTGTAATTTGCATTGTTAAATGCTTGAGAGAATGGGAATATCGGGTAAATAAGTTAGAGATACCAATCTGTTGCAGAGGAAATCAAGAAAACAAGAACCATAACTAATGCTAAGTTCAACAGAACTTATTTGTAAAACAAGAAAACATTAAGAGGATAGAAAAGTTACGATGGGACTTTGAAACTCAAAACTAAAACATTAATATTCAATTGCTAATACAAACATGGCTCTTTGGTCGAAGACCAGAGAGCTGACTCTTTCCTCACACTTATGCTCTCTCCCTCTCGTAACTCTTTTCTTTTCCACTATCCTCTATATTCATTCGGTTACACTTTTTCTCTATTTCAAGAGATGCGAAAGTAGTTATACAACTAACTTATTTACCCGATATTCCCATTCTCTCAAGCATTTAACAATGCAAATTACAATGCTATTTTAAGCACATTACAATGTAATTCTTTGGGATTTTAACCCTTTCACAACATGGTTCCATTAAAATCAAAAGGACTCAAACATTAAAATCTAATGAAATTTGCCATAATTGGCATGAGCTGAGGTGCTCCCACACCATTAGTGTAGGTTTTTCCTTACTGTAGCTGTCACCTAAAAAAAAAACGTTGCAATAAAAAAAACAACAGCAACTTGGAGGCAAATAGTGTTGTTTTAGTCAACTTGTGTTTGTGAAATAATTAAAATTGATGTGCCCTCACTTGAAGGTAAAGTAGGTATTAAGGATAGTTTTTGATATTAAAAATGTTTTTAGAAGTTTTTGTTTTTGTAATTTCATTGATTGCTGGTTAGGCCTGTGGGCCTCTTGGATTTCTCCAGGTTCAGCCTAGAGCCATTCCAGCCCAGGCTGAACCCTGGGTACTTTATTTTAAATTTTATTTTAATCATTTTAAAAGTAGATGTGAGTACATTCTATTGTGGATTAGCTTTTATTTATTTATTTTTTATGCCAACCCAATCCATACTAGTGTCCAACAGGTAACCAGATGCAACATCATTTCCGGCTGGCTTTGAAGAATGGCAGAGGCCAAGGAGAGTTGAAGATGGAGGAGACAGTCTTTTCTCTTCATTTAATTTGATGGATGCAGTTGTTGATCATATTTTGAGTTATTTAAAAAAATTAAAATACTTTATTAAAACAAGCCACTTGTTTGGCCTACATTGTCCTGCAATTGATAGGATTGTTTGACTCTGTCTTCTCTGAATGAACAATTAATATGGCTGGGGCTTTTTTCAATAGCATTAAAACACTTTCTTATAATGTTAGTTTCCAATAGTCTCGCATAGTTGAAGTTGTGAAAGAATTGAAATGCAATATGCACAAGCTTTTGATTTAGGGGGAAAGGACTTTGCCTACCACCTTGTTTCGTCGCTTGAGTTAAAAATTTACCATTTTAAATGTATTATTTGTGATCTGAAATTGATGTATCTCGTTGACTTGTTGAGTTTTTTGAAGACCTTTTGTTTCAGCGTAACTTTTAGATGCTATATTATATACTATTGTGCACTTAGTTATTTTTCAAGTGTCAGCTTGCATCTGATTGATTTTTAACCGAATTCTCAGCTAGTGAAATACATAATGGGTTCTGAATATGTATAGTTTTAAGTTCGCTTGTCCAAGGATTGTAATTCTCTACTGCAGATTTCAAACTGAACTTTTTAGATGTTGATTTTGCAGCTCTTGATTGCTTTATTGAAGGTCCTCCGTTTACCCTCCAACGATTGTGTGAGGTATTCCTATCTATCAGGACAAAGTGTTGTGTATTTGAAATGCTACAAATAGTAGACTGTTTTTATTCGTTGTGGCTATGTTTTCATTTTGAAGATTTGTTGCTATGTGTTCTGCAGATATTATTGAAGCCACGAAGCATTTATCCTAATATATCCAAGGCATCTCTTGCGTTAGAAAAGGTAAATGTGTTAAATCTTCTTGTATTAAGGTGAATTATAGGTGTTTATTTTACAGCCAGGCACATAAACATCCATGCATACCCATACACTGTAATATCTCCCTCCACTAATGGAATTTGATATTAAGTCATAATAGAATAAAAATATAAATAAATGAGTAATGTTATTAGTAAATTAATCAAGATTAGTAAATATCATTTTATTAGTCGATAATATATATATTTTGATTGGCAATAAGTATGTATTATTAATATTCAGCAGAAAGCATGGCCCAAACCATGAGTAGTAACAAGAAAGGATACCACCATCCCAAAGCACAGAAAAACAAATAGAACTGAAATAATCACCGAACACAAAAAAGGTATGCAAATTACAGTTCAGCATTTTTACTACCCTTAGATTGAGATCTAAGAACCATGTCAAAGGGGCCCTTCCTGTTTTTCCTATTTATCTTCCCCTTCACTGTTTGCCATCCGGTAACTCCTCATCACACACCTCATCTACATATTTCTCTTTTGTCTGATTTGAATCCTCATTACCTGAGCCATTTAATGTGCATCCTTCCTCAGGTAAATCCTTGTCCTGAGATATTCAGGGTTTGCATTTTTCCTTTGCTTCAGGAGTAAATGCACCATTACTAGCCAAAGATCCTGCTTCACCCATATCCACGCAGTATCCATACTTAACTTCTTCCTACGTCCATCTTGCTGGTTATTAGTCAATAATATGAATAATAATGTTATTGACAAATTATGTACATTACTAATAATATTATTATTAATGAAAGATTGGACATATAAATCTGTACTAATTATATTGTTAATGTTGTACATTATTGATTGAGCAAATATATCAACATGGAACGATATGATATAATCTGAAAATATAAATAAAAAATATATTATTATTAATGAAAGATTGGACATATAAATCTGTACTAGTTATATTGTTAGTGTTGTACATTATCGATTGAGCAAATATATCAACATGGAACAATATGATATAATCTGAAAATATTAGTAAAAAAATATGAATAGAATAAATAGATTGGCTACGAAGGGACACATTCTTCAAAATACATATCTTAACAGCTAAAGGTTGCAACCTCTCATCATTGCAAGATATATGAAGGCATTCCTAATCATTCAACCAGAATCACAAAATAAGGAGTTATATCACTGAATAGAAAGAAATAGAATGATCATAGTTGGCATAATCGCCAAAAAACCGGCAAGTTTTAAGTAATCGCTGAGTTTTTGGGACCGGCGAGTTTTTCTTGGATTTACTCGCAACTCGGCAAGTGATAAATTGCTAAGTTTATGCGAAAAAACTAACAACCTTTTCAGAAAAAACTGAGCAAGCTTTTCAGAAAAAACTCTTAAATAATAATTTTGTTTTTAAATTTTCTTATAAAAAATTTCTTTGTTTAAAACAAAAAGCAAAAAGCCTATATTTACTATATAAAATAGAGAATTACGGTATGCTAGTAGAGCTGGGAAGATTTGATTTGATTGTAATGATGTATATACTTCTAGTTTGACACAAACTATTTACTATTTTGCTTTCTACCATTGGCATTCTGCATGAAAATGCGATTTGGTACCCACTAAGCATTTAAATATATCTAAACTCTGCTTGTTCCTTTTGTGTTCTCTTTAATTAACTCATTACATGCATCTTCTCATTGAATTTTGCAAATAAAATGTATTTTTAGTTAAATTTAAGTGGTGTTTTTAGGTTCCTGAGTTTTCTTGAAAAATTGGCCAAGTTTTTCCTCCTTTTTTTTTTTAGGGGGGGGAGGGGGGGTGCGCTTGGTGAGTCGTTGTCGAGTGAGAGTTTTCCAACTATTAGAATGATTATTATCAAAAGGAAATGAATTATTTGCAATTTTGACAAGCATTGTTTAACATCAATTAATTCTGTAATGTACCGATGAGTAATATTGATCTACAAAATAATCAATCAGAATTATATATATAAAATAAATATATTTATAACAAATTGATAAACTCATATTTATACAAATCCTATTACTATTGACTTATAGATGAAAAGCTGTAATGTTGCCAAGGAGGGCCTTGTATAAATCCAAGCAATGGATCTTTGTCCCAAGATAAGGTGGGGATCACTGACCCTAAGTTCCTAACACAGTGCAAGGCCTAGCGAATCCCCAATAGAGGTGGCGAAGCCCCCAACAAACAAACACACAAGGAAAACACAACACAAGATACAAGATCTGGTAGAAAATTCAACTCTTTATTCATCAAATAATTGATTACACGCAATGTGCCGGGTTGTAAGGCTTTCTCGGTTACAACCAAATACAAAACAATTACAGTAACAGTTCTGCAAGATCCAAATAACTCCTAGCTAGCTCAGATTTGTAACAATACAACAATTTGGTAGAAACTCCAAGCAAGATCTAAACTTGCGCTCGCAAGTCACCAAGCAATCTCCCTATTTCCTAAGCCCACACCCAGCTACTAGCTCTACTCACATTTTGCAACTCCAAATTCCATGCTTGAATTTCTGCTCCCCAATGCATTGACTTCACTGTCTAAACCACTACCCAAATCCCCTCTTTTATATACTTGTACGACCACAAGTCAACTTTTTACAAATAAAATCATCTAGAACCCAATTAAACATAATATGCCTTAAGTCGACTTACCACAGTCATTAAATGCACATAGGAGAAAGAACCAAGACCCCAAATGGGTCCTCACACATCCCACAATCGATTCATGTCACGATCACATGCAACACATTAAATGCACAGGTCGTTCGATCAAATCTCCCAAGACACCCAGTCAGTGAACTAAACCATTGAGCGTTAGCAACAACCACTGAACACGCCAAGTATACACTGAGCTCCCACAAGCATCATCGAGCACAGGTTCCACCAAGCAGCAAACCAACCGAGCACCCCAAGCATCACTAAGATTCTTTAGTCATCAAGTTCCTTGGGCGATACTATAACGAGGAATTACCTCAATAGTAATCGAGCGTCACCTCTTCTTCAACCTAGTTCTCCAACTCCAAAGTCAAAACCACTCCAGAGACGATCGAGTATTGTCGCCTTGAGGCACTTGTTCTGGGTACTGAGACTTGTCGTACCACAATCAATGCTGCTATAGACCAACATTGTAGAACATGCAAACCTTTTTGATCAGCCTTAGGTTGCCTTTTACGCTTTTTGAGGACATGCAAATTTCTGTTTTTTGAAGATAGATTGACCATTAAGCGAGGGTATTACGATATTAGATAGTTTCTATTTACTCTCTCTTCTGTCTTTTTCTAATGGTCACTCTTTTTGTGATGTTTCCATAAACTCCTTCTGGTCATTATGGAAACTTTCTTTTTCACTCTACAAGAATGTTTCTATTTCCTTTGTCTTGTTTGTTTTAGAAACTTTCTCTTGTATATTGTATATGTAGATCATTCATGATCTTTGTTTACTAACACATTCATTATTTTACCATAATATGAATAGAGTTGAAGACTCATTGTTGAACGTTCCAAATTGGTGCAAGATCCTTAGACAAGGCATCAAGTTTTGCTCTAGAAAGGATGACAATGGTGTTTTAGAATCACAAGCCTTAGCATACATTGATGAGTGAGATAAAGTAGATCAAGTTGGAGGTTGTAGATCAGTGTCTTTTATTAGAGAAAGGATCTCATTTTCAAACTGTATAGTTACCCATTTTTTTTCACACTTGAAGAACCAATGGCCTATACACATTAGAGATCGAAGGAGCTGATGGAAATGACATTTCATAATGATTCTTGAAGATGTGTCTATGTGAATGGGTTGGCACTTAATTTTGTTTGTTCACCATATTGGCTACAAAGGATGAAAGAAATTAATGAGGCTTCAAATGTGTGCAAGGACTCGCTTTATGAGAAGGTGTGCAACACATTTTAAGTGCAACAAATCCATAAAGTGTATATTTTTTTCTTTTTTTTATTAACTCAGTTTATAAATGTTATTTAAATGCAAGTTGCTCACAACGCCAATTTTAGGTAACTTAGCTATTCAAATCATTCCCTTTCTAATTCTTTAAACTAGCCTTCAAGAATAAATGACACACCATTGATCACCTGATTCAAAGAAGCGGACATTATAGTGTAGCTGCAGAGGAATGGTTGGCTGTCTCCAAGATAGTCAAGAGACCACAATCTGTCCTTGTGAAGCTCTTATGTTTTTAGAACATTAGGATCAATTTTTTCTGATAAAGGACAGCTCAGGAACATTTTTGAGATGTGCCCATGTCCTTAGAATGTCCTCAATACAACAATGTGTCAAAAAATGTTAGAAAAGAATCCTTGAAGAACATAAGGATCAATTGAAATCATATTGTGCAAAATCATGCACTTTCAAATATTATTATATTTTATGTGCATCAACTTATTCATCTAAATTAATTTGATGATATCTTTAGTAATGTGAACCAAAGTGGCATTGTCATTGTTAAGAGTAGTTTTATTCTTTTTAGAAATGATTAACATGCAAAGGATAAAGTCATTAATGCATTATATAAAAAATTGAAGAAATGTACGAATAGCCTAAGTGGGAGTTGCAAGTTGCGTAATTGCTTCTATAGGGGCAAAACTTTAGAAGGGCATGTTTCTCATTGTGAAGCTATGATCCTCTTGCTCAGATGCAATAAATGCACATTTTGTATGTTTGGAGATTCGTGTAGGTGATATTTGTTGTAACATCCCAATTTCTGGGGTCTTAATTAATAACTAACATACTCATAGAAAATTAGGTATTACTTCGTTTCATAGGAAGACAGTTATATCATTCATGTTCATGTGAATAAGATTTACCGTTAAAATCAGTTAGACAAAATTTTTTAATTAAGAACTTAAAACACCATCAAGGAATTTGATATAGAAAATAATATCTACGTACCTTGGAATTTGAATTGATAAATCAATGTAGGGATGCTTTTGCAACCACCGAGGTTAGTCCACAAAATACCACTATAACAATATTAAATATCGAAAATTCCTTCCAATACCACTATGCCAAAATCTATTGACGATTATCATTAATTACTAGTATACAAAATTAGGGCATCACATACCACTATATCAATTAGGGCATTGTTTACCATTGGTTCATCTAGGGCTTTCAGTTATCTCGGTAATACCACTGATTCAAATAAGGCTTTCGATACCATTGAATTCAACTAGGGCTTTCGATACCGCTGTATCATTTAGGGTTCTAGTTACCATTGAATCAATTAGGGCTTCCGATTCCTTTCCATCCGATTACTTAAATGTTGCAGGAATTCAAGATTAGGAGATATGCTCATAAAAATGGAAGTTATATCAATTTGTTGGATAAATTTATCCTTCGCATCTAAGTGTAAAATAACTGTAACAATGAAATAACTCAATTAATCTTACCTTCTTGCATATTAATCATAAAGTGATAATACCTATTTCTGACAACCAATTGAGTGTATGACTTATCTCTGTTTGATGCATGCCTGACATCTTGGGGAGAGGTGAAACATTGCCAGGGGCTTAACCACCCAACCTCAGACCTTAACTTAATCCCCACACAATCTCTAACGAGAAATGCCCTCCCTACTCGGAATGGACAGGTGTGATCTTGTCATTAGCTGAGCATCCTAGCATCTAGACACATCTCTCGACTTGACAACAGGAGATACATTAAACAGGATTTTTGCATGAGTTGTTAAATGTTTCCTTTTAAAAATGTTAAACCTTGTTATGCCATTATTAATACAGATTCATATTATTGCAGATTCCTTTCTCTCACCTCATCACCCATTCTTTTGGCTACATAGCCAGGTGAGTCCTAGGTGTTCGGAATTCTCGGAGCAGACGACTCTGCCAATTATACAAGAAGATTACATGCATCCAGCATTTCACACTCTGTGATTACATATTTATGTTCTTTAAAGATTTCAAAATTGAATGATTAATTAATTAATTTAACCATAACTAGTTCCTCTTCCGTGTTCTTGCAGATTAACTCCACCTCTTCACCATTTCATGGCTTTTCTGCCAGTGAATTCATTGGTGTTACAAATACTCTGAATATGTTTGGAAAATTTATAAAAGCATGTGCATTGATGTGGACTTACGTAATCAATCAAGTTTGATACAATTGCCAAATGAATTCATAAATGATATTCACTTAGGGTTACTTGGTGAATGATCTCATCTACATTTTACAATACAAACAGCTAGTATTATAAATTTGATCTCTATTTAACATGAGTAGCCGGCTATGGATGGACACTCAATTAGAGAGAAAGGGAATTAAAAAAAAACATATTTAATTTATTCTCAGCTCTATCAATATGTAGGTGACAGCAAACAAGAAAGAAGAAATTGTGAAACACAAATGCAAATATTATATTCAGATAGGTTCATTAATTCATGGTTATCATTATAATTTTCTTTCTTCCCTACCTATGGCTGAGACAATCCCAAATGAACAGCATATGCCTTGATATATGACCCAATGAATTCCGTCTAGGAAACTTATGATTAAGTATACATGCATTCACCATGCAGACTGTACATATTTTCGGCATCAAAATTCTATGATAACATGGTAAGGAAATGATAACAAGGCACCTCCTAGCATGGTAAAAGGAATGAATGGATTCAAAAACGTTTCAACTGTACACAACACCTCTTACGTGACTTGTATTAGTCTGATCCTACTCCCGCGGCTGGAAAATTGGGCTCTGCACTTCCCTTGCTCTGTCCTCGTGGATAGAAATAAATGTGAAGATGAAAAGAGAAAGGAACAAGTAGTTAAAGTAGTCGATACTAATATCAGAATGCCTTAACGTATGAGCTGTTGAGTAGATGAAACATGAAATGCAAAAAGGAAAAAGGGTATCGTAAATACGATCAAGGAGACTTATAAAATAGTTGCTTGGCTCTTTGGCTACCTTCAGTTATAAAGAAAGCCATTCAGATGCATCACAAATACAAAATATATGAGAAAGAAATAAAGAGGGAAAAGAATAAGGAGTTGAAGAGAAGTTGGAAAGACAATTCAAATTGCCAAAATATAAAATCAATCAATCATGCCAAGTGTTAATCAGTTAAAGGTAAGAAATAAAATGGAAAGAATAGAGTTGGAAGATTATAGTTCGAATATTATAATTCAAACGTTATTATATTCAAATATTATTATAATCTTATATGTACTTGAAAACATCACTATATTAATTAATAAATTATAATGGTGCCAAATCATTATTATATTAGATGCACGTATATAAATATTTATTAAAATATTCAAAGATAAATTGAATTCCCTTGAGATATGTTTTATATTTTAACTCAACTATTTTTATTAAATTAATTATTAAATAACTCATGCGGTTCCACAGATTTATCCTGTTTCAAGTCGCTAGATCCTCTACCCATTTGCCTAGTGATGGTGATGCTCCTGCCTAATTCTTTTTTGACAATGCTTCCCCCCCTTCGACATGTTTCCTGCAAAGAAATTCTTCGTAATTAAATTATAAATTATTTAATCATAAATAATCATGACGGTTATCTTTCATCTCAATTCCATGAATTTGTGATTAACGATCAACTAACATGTTATCTTCACTTGAATCATAACGACTAACTATCTTACTATTTCGCCAAATTATAACAAATTAAACTGTCAGCTGACTTCATGTGAACCTCAATGGCTATATTTCAAATTAGGTCAAAAATTGGGATGTAACGTTTGTGATCATTAATTTTTTTTCACAAAACTACTTTTTAAGAAAATTTTGTGTTAAGATGATTCTACAGTGGACTTCGTATCACGTATATGTAACAGATTTTAATAAAATCAGTGTTACTAATTATTCATTTTATTTCATTTGATTAAAAAGAGTTTAAATCACAACTTTGTTCAATATGGATGCAGAGGATTGTTTTTTTATTAGAAAAACATTTCTTTCTATGAAGAGGAATAAAATGCTTTTTTTCACTTTTAGTTTTCCTTCATAATGATTTGAATTTACTTTATCTGAAGGTTTCCTTTTTTCTATACTTTTGGTTAGAAGCAAAGTTCCTTGAGAATGACTCTCCTCGTGGCTTGCTAATGACTTGGCAAACTGAAAAAACCCCTTGAAATTTAGAGATTTTTAACGATTTAAAGCTTGTTTCATGCACTCATTATTGAAAGACGCTATAGCATCATCAAAGAGAAGCTAATTTAATCACATACATAAACATACACCATCACATTATTACAAACATGAATTGTAGCTAAAGGAAATAACAAACTTAGATATATTGAATTTATAAATATTGTTAAATGTATGTAAAATCCATGACATCAAATGTTCCAAAGATACGTGCAAACAAAAACAAGTTTGTGACTTCGGCTCTGGCTCAACCTCAGCCTAAGATTGGCTTTTATCCCTTCTCCAAAGGTGTCTAAGATAGGTCCCCGATGATTGAACAACCATAGTCTGTGCATGTGAGGTGTCACTCTGACCAAGAATAGTTGTGTGTGATCGTGCTCTATCCTCCTCTTCCATGGCCCCAACCCTAGCTTGTTCAAGCCACTCAAGGTCCTCACCAGTGAAGACAATTTCGATAGACTTAGTGAGCTACTTGGATTCTTGATCGACCTCCTCTAGTGTGATCGGGGTGGAGTCACCGTCCAAAATCTGTCTAGTTCTAAGATGAAGGTTGTAATGAACAAAGACTACATCATTCAACCTCTCTCCTTAGACATTCTGTTACACCTCTTTGAGTGAATGTGCTCACATCCCGAAGCATTGCATGGATGACTCAATATGTAGATGGCAATTGCCCGAACATTTTGGCACCATCTATCAGAAATAAGGAAAAGAAAAAAAATCAGTTTCATTTCTAACTATAAGGCTAGATAGTAAAATCAAAGTGCACAAACTTAGGAATCTTAACATTCTACTTGGCTGCAATTTTGTCTTAGCATCTTTCCACATTTGGCTTTCGAAAATTGGCTCTGTTGCATTATCAAATGCATCCATCACGTACAGTGTAGTTGTGGTATCAATAGACATCTGTTGTACCACTAAATGTAGGCCTCTAAGAACCTTCTCATTTGCCTTGAAATCATTGTAGAAATGCAGTCACAGATTTAGGTAATAATTTGTTGCATGGATGGGCCTGTGAAGTTGATTATGCCATCTCCTATCAATTATCTTTTAAATGGGACCATACTTATCCTCAATTCCTCCATATTAGATCTAATGTGCTCCTTGACCCTATCCATGCCCTCATATATGTAGCCTGTAGAGGGCTTCCCCCCTTCAACAACTTGTAGGAGAACTACCAAAGGGCTCTTTGCTCTGCAAAAATTGTTAAACAAAAACATTTAAGTATTGTTGGTTGATAGATTTTGCCTTCTAAATTCTTTAAATTAAATGACTATATGACCCTTTAAATGAAGATCAAAATTATTACCAATAGTTGAGAACATCACTCACCATTAACCCTATGAATTTGAGGTACAACTCCTTCAAGATATTCAATGAATTTGTAAATACAAAACACATTGATGAAATACTTTTTATCACAAGCATTAAAAGGCTAAAAACATTCATCCATCACCATGGAATGAAGATGCTTATGATATACAATGATTTAACAAAGAACACAAACTTTGCAATTTTCTGAGTGAAAACAATAAAAATAAACCCATGTACAGATTCATGTCTTCACATATATGACTGGATAGTTTAGAAATAAATGATCACCACACAGAATAATGAAATTTTAACAAAAATCCTTTGATGCACAACTTCAATTGCATGGAAACGGAACGGTAATGATCATCTCCTTCATTCACAGATAAAAGTTTTCTGTCCTACCCATCCAAACACATGAAATCTAAAATATTAATAACATTTTTTTTAAAGTGTTGACCTTTTAAATGTCTTAAAAAGATCCATATATAATAGCCACTAGGCTCATAGTTTTTAAGACGAACATTGTAAAGTAAGCTAACTTCATTCAAGAGTAAAAGCAATTGTGTGTAACCAAAAATAACTAACTAAAGCAAAGAAAAAATCCAGTAGCAAGGTAATTGAATTCCTGCATCATGATCATGGCTAGGGTGGAGCTGAGGCACTTGCTGGTTAGTTTTGAGGGGTGGCATTTCCATGTATGTTTCTCCATTCGAAATGTGTTGTTGAGAAGTCAAGTATTCCTTGGCAGCATGGGAGACCAATATGAATTATGCTTTGCTTCCACACCTTATCCTTCTGACTTGGATCATTAGCATTGATTCAATGCGTGCCACTTTGGAAAAGTCTTCGGTAGTAAGCTACTAGTTTCCTCAACATACTTGGTCTTTTCCTTAAAAGATTTGATCATGTCATCAATCTCTACTGTTTTTCCATCTTCCTCCATTGATTGGATGTCAATGTATTTTAGATCCTTTTGCATTGTATCTGTTAACTCTGTCAAATCTTTCAGTAGTTTGATGGACTCCTCATACTCCTATTTAATGATTATCTCCATTCAATATTCTTCTTTGAAACATCAAGCACATTGGCATCCAGCCAAACTATAGGTTTCTCAGCCAAGAACTTCATTACAGTGATCACCACGGTGCACTTCACCTTCTCCATATCCCAAGAAGCTATTTCAACTTCAAGCTCTTATCTTACCTTTATTTTGTCCCCATAGATTTTTCCTAATCCATAGATGCAGTCTAAGCCTCTTGTGAAATGGCTTCAAGCCATTCATGAAAGATGTTTGCGATGTCTTGTTCCTCTGGATTTGGTCAAGCATCATCTACTTCAAGGGTGACTTGGGATCAAAGGTGAGAGGCATCCAAGACATTAGTTGATGGCTTAGGCGGTGGATTGTATCTATGTACTTGACCATTGGTCATTTGTCTCATAGTATGCTTTAGTTTTTTCTTGTCTTGTTCATCCTTCTAGGTACGGGGCATCGTCCTCTTAGTAGAAGATGCAAGATGCATAACATTAACTGCCCTTGGCATCACTTCTAAATCCACCTTCTCTATCAAAAAGTCTTTGGATAAAGCTTGCATCCTTGTCTTTTACAAGCCTGGCTATCGGGACTATCTAATGCCTTGTAGATTTATTGACCTCAATCATGGCCTTTGTTTTGATTTTCTTGTTCTTAGATGCCTTTCCCAAACATTTATTTATTATGTCTTCAAGAAGGATTGAAATTGGGACCACAACGTGCTTCTTTCCCAAAGAAGTCTCGAACCACTTAAGAGCGCTTCTGGACAATTTTGCTGTGGGCGTTTGAGTGTACGTCAGATCGAGTATTGTCATGGCATTTTAAGCATTTGCGCCCATATTTTTTACTTTCTTTAGCCAAATTATTTACTGCAGGGGCCTCAGACAATTGACGTTCCATGCTTTCAAGAACTTCTACGGTATGAATATCCACCACGACTTGCTATCCAAGGTTCTTATTGCTTTTCTTCTTACTCCTTGAGGGAGTAATATGAACAAGGGATGGCTTGAGGCGGACTTCTTTGCCCTTTTTCTCTGTTGTTTCTTCAACTTCCACCTTTGAAGGTTTGGCAACATCATGGTGAACATCCGTAGAAGCCTTAGGATTATGCGTAGATGGCTTTCCAAAATGATGTTCCCTTAACCATTGAATGTTTTTCTAATGACATTGAATGGTTTAGCCTAAATACTGTCTTCCTCTTGTTCCCTAGTCAATTTTTGGTAAGGACTCTCCGTGAACTTTCTCATCAAATTCTGGACCAAGTACATTTTCTCCCTCTTCTTCATTGACTCCTTTGATATTTATTTATAGATTTATGGTAATGATTTGGTTCAAAGTGAAGCTTGACCATAACCTTCTCTTGACCTCAAATTCGTCAAAATAGTTCTCCCAACAATCTTTGAAGTTGAGGAACATTGTTTAAAATCATCCCCCACATTCAAATGAGCCATAACATAACCCCAACTGTAAAATTTCCGCCTAGTCACATATGGTTGAAGGTTCAACCTTTTCAGCTCCTACTCTAAATTAAGGGCATCTGATTTTTTACAACTATAGTGTCCCAACTTGATTGGGAAGACAACTATTGAACTTCTCTTCTTTCCTAGCTCCTTATCAATGTGAGCAAGTTGTCAACAAATTTCAATTAGCACATAACTATCACTGACAAACCTGGGGAGTTTTAATGGCTCACCTTGAAAGCCTCCTATTATGACATATGTAAACCTAGGCAATATAATAAAGGAACTCCCGTAAAGATTGACTAATTCTCTAACCTTCATATTTCTCATATTTCTCATGCCTTCAACCCAAGGTTCATGATGGAGGCCTCGTCATTCCCTTGTACAGGCTAGGATATAAAACAAATAAGAGGATATATAAAAATTCTTCATTTCCACAAAACTGCCTAAACCTTCATGCAATTTGTTAGCCATTATTTGGGCCCAGTTCAGGTATCTCTCTCCACCAAGCAAAACTTGGATATAGAAATAAGTCCGATCTTCCTAGTAAAAGAGTTTCCTTTAATTCAATTAAACATAATCACAATATCCCTTACTTCTATTATCAAGCTTTCTCTTGTTAAAGGTTTTGGTAACCTTGAACCACCCTTTTACATATTTAACAACCAATTTTTGACAATAACATTCTTGTAGACATTCTTCTTCATAGAAAAGGTGGAATATTTTGCATCGATAGACCAATCTTCATAGGGTTCTTTATCAGGGATCCCCATTGCAGCCATAATATTTTCTCTATTGATTTCAACTAGGATACCACCTTCAACATTTCAGAAGCACCTATTTTCAACATCATAAATATTCATATGGTCTACTTCATATGGTCTACTACTGGCTCAGGACACGATGCAAGTGTGGGGAACGTCACTGCTTCAAACAGGCCACTTGTTAATATCATGTCCATTATTGAATTTTCCACTAGATATTTAGCCCTTCCCAGAAATTCTTCCAAGTTAGCTTGAGGTAAGGAAGTATCACCCAACTTTATTGGGTGCTTATCAGACATGAGGTACACCCCAATTTCGGGGGAACATGCGTCATGATAATCTCTTCTTTAATCTAGAACATAAAAGAACTTCTAATTGCAAACAACAAAGTTAACTTTTGTTTCTTCTAGCACAAGGAGCAATAGTGCAAAAGAAAATTACTGATACTCACTTGTTATGCTCATCAATCCTTGCTACTCTGAAGAGGGATACCGTGTTTATCTCCATTGTGTCCACTTTGCAATTCACACCTTCAGGATGAAGATTAATTCCCAGTGGATGTATAAAAAGGTGGAAAATCCCAGGCAGTAACTTCACACGCTTCAAACAACACACCCAATCATGGGAAGTAGTTCTTGATTTGATGACATTTTGGAAAATGCATTAATTACAAGTCACCTTCACATGATGGGCTTAAGTTCTCATGATTATTTTCTTTCTGTAACATTTTAATTATGGCCCCTTGGGATATTTCCCTTCTTGCGTTTATTCCTCTACTTTGCTTTATTGCTTCCATCTCCTACATAAGAAAATCCTAGAACTTTGAACCTTATCGGAACACGGTTCAAAGGTTCAAATTCAATATAGATATCGAAACAACACAGACTTGGACACTTGACAAACACGATGAGTGGCTTAAGGACCCACGTGACTTAGACATTAACATCTACATACAACTATTTTGTGAACTTTGAACCATGAATCCATCAGGATGTAGTTCGACGGTTGAAGTTCAAGCAGTGACCCCACTCAACCAACACCTGATTCTTTCCACAAAGCCGCTATAAAAGTAGATTAAATGTATTTTAGACAAGTTTCAATTTTCAGAATTCGAAGGTTACTAATTCTATATTTCTTATTTGCAAATTTCGATCTGAATGCGATACTCTTGATCTATTCCAAATGTATGCGAAGCAGATTCAATATTAACAAATACAGAATATCAAAGTATAATTGTAGAACTCCAAATATGGCAGAGCATTTATCAATTTCGATGCTCTTTAGCCCGATCAGGTATAGCCATTTATATGGTGTGAAGGATTATGTTCTTGAGTGGATGTCTGTCTATAAAGTGGAGAGATCTCAGGACATGCCCTTCCAATAACAACGATTAGTTAAGCATAATGTGACCGATTGCAAATCGATATTTTTGTCATTTGTTTGTGATAACAAACCTTTACACCATATTGTCGATCTGCGAGGGAATATAATCACACTTAGGTCTGATATTAATTGCATATAAGGCCAATCATATGATCATGGCTCGATCAATGAGATGAACATGAAATTTCAAAGAAATGATCTGCAGGAGCACATCAATTATATACTTGGATTCAATATTTGATGAAATGATAATTGATTTCAATGAGATCAATATTATTGTAAACCAAATAACTATATATGCATATGTGTGTGTGTGTGTGTGTGTGTGTGTATGTATATATATGTGCATATGTAGATCATACTATAGATTATCATTAATCTGACCGAATATATATACATACATATCATAATAGGCTCATCTATTGTGAGAAGAGATATCACCTATCTCGTGACATCGAAGGATATAATATGCTCAATAATTTCATGTTACATGACATTCTTCTTATATATCCAAGTTATGGTATGTGCATTGACATTAGGTCTCTTGATATCTACTATAACCAATCATGGCATATCCATGGATGCACTTATCCATCATGATTTATCTCATAAGGAACATAATGATCTTTAGTTGATATCAAGTCTCATGATAACCATCAAAATGTCCAGGAGATACTATCATGACATGTCCATGAATATCTAGTCACATGATATTCATCATGATAGTGAACTAATCATTTTAAAGTTGTCACCTTACAATGTTAAATACAAGTGGTCATTATCTGAAAGATTGTCACCTTTCGGTAATGTATATAAGGGGCCCATAAAGTCATAGTCACACATATGACAAAAGAGTTTACACACACACACATATAGTACGAACAAACAATTTGAGACTCAATTTCAATAATTTACATTTCAACCATACCAAGTTTCTTCCTGAAATGTTCAACTTTCACTCTAGAGAGAGGCTTGGTGTTGCTTGATCACTTGTACTAATATACTCCAACTGGATCACATTCCTTTCTACCATGTCTCTCACATAGTGGTAAGGAATCTCTATATGCTTTGATCAATCATGGAATAGTGGATTTACTGAAAGCTTAATACAACTCTAATTTTCATAGTGGATAGGAGTAGGTTTCAAAGGCTCACCAAATAATCTCACAAGCAATTTTCGAAGCTATATTGCTTCTCTTGCTCCCATAGAGGTTGCAGTGTATTCGGCTTCTGTTGAGCTTTGAGCCACTGAAGATTGTTTCCTTCTTATCCAAGAAATCAGAGCCGATCTAGATTGAAGTAACATCCAGATGTTCTTTTTCGATCGGTCACACTTCCAGCCCAATCTAAATTGTAGTATCCTTGTAGATCTAGGTCAACATTTTCATATTTTAGGCCATATCCAGTAGTACTTTGAAGGTATCTTAGTATATGCTTCGTAGCAGCAAGGTGCATCTCTCTTGGTTTGCACAAAAATTAACTTAAAGCATTGACAGTATAGAAAATATCTGGTCTAGTGTTAACCAAGTACATTAGTGATCCAATGATATGTCTAGAGTATAGGATCTACAAATTTTGACTCTGTTGTTGCTTCTTTCAATTTATGTAAGTTGGTTCCCATGGGTGTAGACATCGGTCTACAATTCATCATTCCCAATCTCTTTAGAATATCAATAGTATATTTTCCTTGATTTAAAATGATACCATTTGATTTCTTCCATACTTCTAACCCAAGGAAGTAACGTAAAATGCCCAAGTCCTTAATATCAAATTCTAAGGGCAGGTCCTTACTGTTGATTTTCTCAAGGATCGTTGCAAATGAAATTGGATTGTTTGTAAAGTAAATGTTTTCTAATTGCAGTGATATCACTCTTATTTATATTAAGGAAGAGACATGGAGAGTTACGTCTTCTCATGAGACATGTCTTTCCATTATTATCCAATTAATATAATAACAAATGATTATTTAATAATATAATATCTCATATTTATATATTTGCACTTTAGTCTCATATTTTATCCAACTAAAGCTACCAAACATCAACACACCCTCTTAGCTAGGGAGGATAAACACATGAACATATATTACCTCAATGTCATATAAAGATATTGGGAGTAATGGCCTCCAGTATGTCAACTCATTTGACATTCACCACGTACTCTTTGAGCAATGGCCTCTTGAATGTTGAGTTGCAAGATATTCAACAAAACTGTGAGTAATGGCCTCCTGAATGTTAACTCATTTGATATTCACCAAGTACTCTATGTAATGGCCTTTTGAACATCAATTTGCATAACATTCACCATGTACTCAATGTGCACGTGAATTCTCATAATGCTTACCATATGACCATCCACCATGATAATTATAATCTGTAATGATCTTCATAGACATCGTAAGATATCCATGATAAAAGAAAACTAAGTTATTGTAAGGTCATCGCCTTTCAATAACTTTTGCAAATACAAGTGATAATAATTTGGAAGTCGTCACTTCCTCATGATGTACACGGGGGTAGGCCCATTAAAATCACATAATCACGAGGTATATTCATGAATCACAGTCCTCTTGATTACTACAATCGATTGATCACTAGAGAAAAACAT
Source organism: Cupressus sempervirens (assembly GCA_028749045.1). Taxonomy (NCBI): domain Eukaryota; kingdom Viridiplantae; phylum Streptophyta; class Pinopsida; order Cupressales; family Cupressaceae; genus Cupressus; species Cupressus sempervirens. The sequence continues at coordinate 934,231,573 of CM053789.1, forward strand.
CTCAACATGGTTTACTCCCTGTGAATCAACATGAGTGAGATCACCAAAGGTTGATTGAGTCATATCCTCTATCTGCTCCCTATCTTTCAAGGTTGCCTTCAATGAAATATCAAGCTCCCTCTAAATCTTTATATCCCTCTTCCCGCAATAACATTCTAGGAGGAAAAGATCAAGGCAAACAAAACTTATAATTCAAATAAGAACGTTAATAGTTTAACTCATGTTTGTTACTCATAGTAACATCTCTATATTTCTCATGATTCACATTATAATTCTCAATTATATAAATTCATATATATATATATATATATATATATATATATATATATATATATATATATATATATATATATATATATATATATAGATAATATGGTTCCATATTTATTTAAATACTTCACAAGTATCTATTATATATTGGTGATGCAAGGAAGCCAAACAACATACATTTTGTCATAATTAAATGTGCCCACCTATACTTACCTTATAGGGTTGATGCTCGACATCCTTATAGACCCTTGATATGATTTGGCACTTGAGATAAGTGTATTATTCCATTAACATCCTCAAGACTCACTTTTTGAAATCTGTATTTTCTTTTTGGAAGGCTTGACCGTCAATAGGGACTATGTTTCCCTCCACCTTTTTAATATTTATTCCACATGGCTTGCTGAATGGATTTTCCCCATTGTAGATGTTGATACTTCATTCGATGAGCACATTGATGGCTTTAATACTATGTTCAAACTTCTATTCCTTTTCCGCTATAACTCACACGACATGCAGGTGTCACCTGAATTTTCTCACTTCTAAATCTTCCCTTCACATATCTTCATTTGTGGCTCTTTTATATGCATCTTATTTATTTCATAATCTTCTCCATATAAGGGTCGATAGTTGTGCGTGTCCATCGGATGGTATGCTCTTATCCAAGATACTACACTAAGTTTGGAGGCTGCATATAATTACTTTGCTATCTGTCGACCAGATGTATATCATATTTTCTATTTGCTCCTGCTATTTATTAATGCCCAACCAGCAACTTCTAGCCTTCAACTGAGCTCTCATACTAGTGGATAATTATTAAAGATGATAGACCAAGTTTTAGTTTTTCTCTGTGCAACTCAATAAAAAGTCCGTATGTTCTTAGAATTTATTCAAAGATCTTCTACATATCTTCTGCATACTCGATCTGAAGTAGCAATAAATACGTTCCAAAATAATTCCTTCCATGTTTAAGCAGCGACTATAGTCACTGGCAATGATCTACAATGATTGTGTCTATATGCATCTGACACAAATCCCTTGTTTGAATAGTTCTTATTCTCTTAGGTTTGCAGCCTGCTCTGATACCATGTCGATTTTCCTGAGGATCGCTGCAAATGTAATTGCATTGTTTGTAAAGTATATGTTTTCCAATTGCAGCGATATCACTCTTGTTTATATTAAGGAAGAGACATGGAGAGACATGTCTCCTCATGAGACATGCCTATCCATTAGTATCCAATTAATAAATTAACAAATGATTATTTAATAATATAATATCTCATATATATATATATATATATATATTTGTTGAAAAATCAGTGATCAGATTTACTTCAATTTATAATTGAATTCTTAAGTCCTTGAATTATATTTATATCAATATGTCAATATATAAATGATCTCAAAATATATTTTCGATCAATATATATATTAAATATAATTTATATTCAATACTTATAAAGCTTTTGTAATTCCACCTTACACTTTTGAATATTTATTAGATAATAATGGTAACATGTATGTCTGATGTGTTCTCTGATGTTTGATCAATGTATGCGATGCATAACTTGGTCTCACAATACTCTATGATGAAGGTGCGTTGACTGAAGCAAGTTAAACTCTATTTGACAAATCGTGTATGATTTGGTAGACTGTTTTGACAGATGGCTGACCAGAAGCAGATGACCTTTTATGATTTTTATATATATCTGATCTTGCCTGCACAAGTCCATTAAATAGGGGTAAAAATACAAGTATGGAGTCATGTCCACAAATTCGTTCACGTGTCTCTTCCTCAAAGTAGAACCCAAAATGGCATAGGAACATAACTAATAACATAGCTCACGTTACCTTTGAAATGTTAGATCATAGTGCCTACCAAGACATGGTCAAAAGTCTAAACACAATGAGCGAAAGGGAAAACATGCCCGATCAGGCTAATAGAAAGGATTTGTCAAATATAATATATAAAGGAAATTTGAAATATAATAACAATTATTATTATAAGATTATAGATATGTATTACAATGAGATTTATATATTACTGTATAAATTATATATATATATCTAAAATATAGATACATATATTGATGTAAATCTGATATACACAGTTATATCTATAATAACAATAAATCAAGGGGATGTTCTTTAGATTTACATTTTATGTTTTATCCGACCGAAGCTATAAAACATTAACATATATATATATATATATATATATATATATATATATATTTGCACTTTAGTCTCATAGTTTATCCAACTGAAGCTACCAAACATCAACAATTGAACAATAAGCTGATTTTTCCCTATAATTAGCAGATCATCAACATATGGGATTAGTACTAACATATCACCTTTAATTACTTTAAAATAGAGATCTAGAGCTGCATCATTTTTTGAAAACCCTAGTCCCATAAGATAGTTGTTGATCCTTTCATACCAAGCTCGGGGAGCTTGTTTAAGTCCATACAGGGCTTTCTTCAATTTGCACACATATGAATCTGCATTATGAATCACAAAACCTTCTAGTTGCTCTAGATAGACTTCTTCTTCTATAGTCCCATTTAAGAATGTAGTTTTCACATCCATTCGGTGGATCTTCCAACCATTAGCTGCTGCAATAGCTATTATTGCTTTAACAAAAGTATATCAGGCAACATGTGCAAATGTTTATTCATAATCAATAACTTTCTTTTGTGAGAATCCTCGAATAACAAAACATGCTGTGTTTCTCTATATTGCCATCTGCAGCATGATTGATTTTGAAGAGCCATTTGGAAGAGACAACAAATTTTTCTTTAGGTCTAGTTACTATATCCCATACATCATTTTCAAAATGGATTGAGAGCTTTCGTAACACTAGTAGGTTTTGAGTTAATGATTTGATTAATTATGGCAACATAACTTGAGAATCTGTTGGATCTCTTACTTTCTCTGAAGGTTCCTTTGGGTGCTGCATAATTCTCAGCTTCCTCAATCATCTTTCTAGCCCAAAGTGGTCTTTTTATGTTGTTGTTATTAGGATTCTATTTTGAAGCAGATTGGTTTTCATTTATGGTTTCTTTTGGATTCTCCCTCTGAATCTCAAGAGCAGGATCCTTCTCCATATCTTTAGGTAAATCCTGAATTTCTATCTCATTAAAGCTCGTAGCTCTCTTGAAGGCAATGGCCTCCTCCAAGATGACATCTCTGTTTAGTTCTCTTTGTCTCTATCTAGTTATGTATATTCTGTAGGCTTTTGAGGTTTCACCATAGCCAACAAATATCCCTTTCTTTCCAGTAGCTTCTAATTTGTACCTCTTCTCTTTGGGAACATGAATGTAGATAGGGCAACCAAATATTCTTAAGTGACTTATGTTAGGTTCTACACAGTAAATGCTTCTTTGGGAGTTCTATTATCAAGATGTGAATGGGGGTATCTATTTTGAATGTAGACAACTCACCTAGAGGTGTCTACCCAAAATGAAGTTTCTATGTTTGCTCTAGCAGCTTCTACAATAGTTCTATTTTTTCTCTCAGCAACACGATTTTTTTTTGGATTATACAGTACAAGAAACTCCTTAATCCCGACATTTACCCAAAATTCCTTAAATTTTTTTGAGGTTTATTCCTTCTCATTGCGTCTTCTTAGTACTTTAATTTTCTTCTCGAAATAGTTTTTTGTTAGAGCTTTGAATTTTTTAAACCTTTTAAGGATTTCCTTCAACTCTTTACACTTAAGAAAATATATCCAGATCTTTCTAATGAAATCATCCGCAAAGATTACATAATATAAGAATCCTCTCGTGGATGGTACAGACATGGGTCCACACAAGTTAGAGTGGACTAATTCTAATACATGTTTTGTTCTACTCAAACTATTTTGAAAAGTCCCCTTTGAAGAACACACAATTATACTAAGGGTTGGTGGTGGTGAATCACAATAATAAAAACTTTGTCAATTTAACACTTTTTATCCAATCGATAATTTCAATTGCTGAAATAAACAATTATGTACATGAACACAATTACACAATATTTACATGGAAACCCAATGCGAGAGAAAACCCCGGCAAATAAATGCTTTTATATAAACTTGTTCTTTTACAATGCTTTTGTGGGCTGCAACCTACTAGAGGCTCCAACCCCTATGTTTATGAGCACTGGCTCACTGGAAGCTCCAACTCCAACATTGCCCAGGCTTCGACCTACTAGAAGCACCAACTCAACACTGCTGTCTTTGTGATCATCAACCCACTGCACACAAACTGCTTTCCACTTTGATAATGTTGCTTTCTTCAACTGATGATGGACTATTTAAAACACTGCTTTATTTTATATTTCTCCTTTCAAATTTGCATCTGCATACTTGTCATTACCAGCATATACATCACATTTATATCTGCATAAATTCTTTTTATATCTATAAAAATATGCCTCTACTATATCTGCATATGTATATCCTTTTATATCTTCACACAAACTTTTCTTCAACTTTTATCTGTCCATATGCTCCCCACTCATACTCTTATAAAGTTACATATAAATCAGATTGGAAATCTGATTTTATATATGTTTTACTCTTCCCTATTTCATTCACCTCGAATATATTCATTACCCAATCTGAAGTCAGTCTTATATATATATATATATATATAAAATTCTTCCTTTCCTTACTAATACTAGTGTGCACTACCTACCTACAGATTTCTCATCTCATATTCTTTTATTACACTTAATTCTCAATCTTCTATTTTCTTCTTTCTTTACTTATTCAACTCATACTTTATTTTACACACTTACTCTTTGATCTTCAAATAATACGCTCTATTTATACTTTTATCTCCTTAAAGTCATGACTTTGCATTTGAAGAGATGTGCCTTTTGAATAAGAATCTGTGTTTAAGTAATCTTTATTTACTTAAGAGTCACCTTCTCTTGAATTGGATGTCTCTCTCTTTCTAACAAGTTGTAGCACTTAAAAAGAACAACCTTCTATCAAATCTGATTGCAGCCTTTAACCATTTTTAATGATAGCATTAACCAAAGAGATCCCTGATAGCTTCACGTGAATGGCTGATGAATTTGGTCTATCACTCAAACATCTCTCGTAATCTATTGATTATTCCTTATGCGGTTTTCATTGCTCAATTCGTGATGATCTGTGATGACTAGATGAAATATATCAATTATTTGTGTTCACTGTGTTTGTTTCAAATAGAGAGTCAACTTTATTTTCATCATTGCACATTAGGGGGCATGCCAAATTGTCCTTTATCATCTTTGATAAACTTCAAAAAATTTACTCCTTGCAATAAACATAATGTCTCTGTTGTTGCCTGTCACTTATGCTCAGCACATCATTACCATTTTTGTCATATTAATGTCAGCGGAAGTTTGTTGTAGATCTTCTTGCAATATTATATTAATAACTTGTTAGCACCGCTGCACTATATACGCACAGGTTATCTTCGCTGCTTCAAACAATCTCATATTTTTCAAAACCGACAATATTTTGACGTGTATGAGAGATTATAAATAGGTTTTGTTCGAATTGTGGTCCTAAGTTAGATATGTTGATCTGCTGGTGTCCTTCATCACTCCTTGTCATCAATTGATTGTAGACGTAGTAAATATTTTGCGTGTTTTAAATACTTCAAATAAAGACATGTCAGCTTTGACGTTTCTCCACTTTGTGTTTGACTATTGTTGTTTATATGTTTTATTATATGCACGCTGTCCACCATTAATATCTCTGCCTTATATAATGGTTGTTATAGTTCTATGGACATTCGGTTCTTCACAGTGAGAGACTCCAACCTTCTTTCATTGAGCTTGTTCTTTGTGGTTAAGATTTCTCCAGTGTTATCTTCTTTTAGTGTTAGGCAGAATCTATAATATGTTAACATATGTTCATTTATGTCTTTGTTCAATATATTCATAGATGTTTTATTAGTTCATATGCATTATTATTCCATATACATATTATTACTTGTAGCTATCTTGTATCAAGGTACAAGCACCACCAATATCTTTTAGTTTGCAATTTCTTCACTTTTGAGGTCAATGACAATTTCACTTTCTTTCGTTTGACATCGATGACAATACTTTCATCACCCTTTGTGTTCTTCCCTAGGGCACACCCTTTGCATGCTCCTATATGAGCTTGATTTAGTTTGGGTAGTCCTGCTACCAAATTTTCCATTGAACTCAGGACATGGGAATTAATATGTCCTAATCTTCAATGCTAGATCTCATTTGAGTTAGAAGTTTATGAATAAGGGCTTTATTTGTCTTAGTACATAGTTTGTACAGATATCCTTGTCTTATACCTATGGTTTGAGCTTTCTTTATTATAGAGTTCTATTATGGTAAAATAATGAATGTGTTGTTAAAAAGTTTTTTAAAACGGCACAGAAAAAGAGAGTTTCAAAAGAAACCCTAGTTGTTTTTGAAAAAACCAAAAAAAAGATATGACTGTAAAAATGCAGGCCTTTGTTGTGAATCAGTCTAAAGAACCCTGGACAACAACAAAAATGGTAGCTACTATATAAGAAAGACGCCCTGGAGCCATGGATTTGTAGAAAAAATAGAAAAACGCTGAAAACAATGACACCCAAAAGAAAAAGAAAAACATGTTGAATACAGAACAAATTCCCTTCCAAAAAAACGCTGCTAAAAAACCCTACTCGGGTTTGAGGAAAAAATGAATTCTCGCAAAAAGAAGAAAGAAAATAAAATGAACACACCCAGGCAAAGATTTTCGAAAATCTTTGACTAGAAAATTTCAGGAAGAAATTAAAGATTTTCAAAACCTAGTTCAAAAAAATAGCTCAAGAAATTTTAATAATGAAATTATTATTTCTTGAAAAAAAATAGCTCTAATACCATATTGTGGTAAAATAATGAATGTGTTATTAAACAAAGATCATAAATGATCAATATATATGAGTATATAGAAGAATGTTTTATAACAAACAAAGAGAGAGAAATAGAAACATTTTGAAGAGAGAAAGTGAAAGTTTCCATGTTGAACAGAGAGAGAATATGGAAACAGAGAAGAGGAGTGACCATTAGAAATAGAAGTAAATCTACGGAAGAGAGAAACAAAATTAGAGAGATTTTACTCTAATAAGCTCTTTGGCCATGCCAAAACTTTTCCATCCATAAAGGTAACCGTATATCCATTGTCTTCAAGGGCAAATATGGATACTAGGTTCCTCTTAATTCCAGGTACAAATAACACCCCAGTTAGTTGTATAGAGATGCAAATTTCAATTTGATTGTGCAAGTTTCAACCCCTTTTAGAATCATCCCATTCGTTACTTCTTCGTTAGTTTCTTCTATCGTAGTATCTAGGTGTTCTCTAAATCCTATGAGTGTCTTGATGAGCCACTATCAATAACCTAGGTGTTAAGTTTGTTTGATACTTGGCTTAATAATGTTGACTAGAAAATGAATTTCTTAGAATCATGTTCTATATTTGTCTTTCCAACCTTAGTAAATGATGCTTGTTACTTTGTTCTGTCAAGACATTTGATTGCATAGTGTCCGTACTGATCACATCTGAAACATTGAATTTGGAAAACATCTTTCCTCTGCTTAAATGAAACCTTTCCATGAGAATTTCTCTTTCTTTTGAAATTCTTCTTATTTTTCTTATGAGAATTTGTGTTTAAAAAATGATTATCCTCATCTATAGGGTTTTGTTTGTTCCCTTTTATCATCCGTCTTGTTTCTTCTTGTAGATAGTTAGATCTTAACTGATCAAATTTTGGGAGTTCTGATCTTGCACTTATTCCTTTGTGTTACCCTGCTTTTAACACCCACATTCTAAACTCCCAAGCTAACTCTACAGAGTCATTTTGGATTGGTCTTTAATTGTTGATGATGGTTTATGAACTATGATCTGTGAGGAAAATAGTATCTTAAAGAGATGTCGAAGTTGAATCATCAAATTCAGACCAAAGTTCAGCTTTAGATTCAGAGTTAAGTTCAGAGAAATAATTATAGGTGCAGCATACTTGTATTGAGTTGAACTCGAACTCGAAGCAAAGGTTTCAACTTCAAGTTCAAGTTCAAGTTCAAGTTCAGGTGTGCAGAATCCGGGTTCCCATTTGAAGTTCAAACTTCAATTTTGAGGTTTTAGCATGCAGATCTGTCAATCCAGTTGCAGGTTGGATTGTGAATTGCGTATAATTTGGAGTTGAAAAAGGAGATGGAGGTGAAGCAAGACCAGCAATGAACGAGGTCTGTGCAACACAGTATAGCAGATCTTGCATCTAGGGTTTCAGTGGATTGGATGATCAATTGCGCAATTTTGTTGAGCATGATGCTGCAACTCCTCGCTTTAGGCGGTGCTTTCAGATTTCGCCTTCAAATTCGGTATTGCTTTTGGTTATCTGGTTGGCTTACATGTCTGTGGACGCTATGGCCATCTATGCACTCGGCGCCATGGCACATAATCAACGTCATTCGGTTTTCGGAATATGGGCTCCCATATTGCTCTTGCATTTGGGAGGACCAGACACCATCACAGCATATTCCAGCCAAGACAACGAGCTCTGGTTAAGACATCTTCTCAACATGTTGTTCCAGGTCTTAGTGGCGGTTTACATTGTCTATTCATCTGAGTTGGGAGGGCAAATGCTAGCCACGGCGCTGCTTCTGTTAATTGTTGGAGCCTCCAAGTACGTTGAAAGGACCATGGCCTTGAGATCCTCCAGTTTCTCGCAGATTGTGAACACTGTTAATCCCATTAACATCTATATGGCTGATGTAATGCATGAGGAACCATCTCATTATCTAGTCGTGGGACTGAAGCAGTGGAGAAGGTCGAGGAGGACTGATCAGCTGATGTGTAGATCTCTATTTGGAAGAAAGATTTGTCAGCACAACTAGAGAGTTCTTGTTTAACCCATAATTATCTCACATCCCTTCTCCAGAGAAGATATTTACAGTCGTGGAAGCGGAGCTAAAATTTCCACACGACTTTTTGTTCTCCAAGTTAAGTGATCACAGATCAGAATGGTGGAAGAAAGTCTTTCTGCACAACGCACGGTAGCATATGTGCTCCTTTCTGTTGCATTTGTTCTAAAGATTGTACAATTCTACAGAATTTTGGCGTTAGATTGGACCATGGTGTGGTTAATCTGCGCAAGCATTCAGCATTCTCGTGGAGGGAAACAAATGGATTTATATATGGCCAAGCTAATGCAGTCTGCTATTCAGATATCCAACTGGTGCTGCATGCGCTGCCCAGGTACATACTAGAAGAACCAAATATCACAATACTCTATAATCCACACCTGCTCACACATCTCTCCTTGGGTTTGGAATCTCACAAGATTTCTCCATCTCACTGGCTTTGTTACGGCCTTCTACAGCCACCCAATCTTTGTCAGAATATGCCCGGCAGGAAATGAAGATGTGGAAATCTGTAGGAACAAATTGACGTCTTATCATGATATGAGTTTGCAAGAAAACAACTGCGAAGATTTGCGATGGACTGCAGAGCGAGACGCAGAGCGTGAACTTCTATATTGGCATATAGCGATTACAATCTGTGAGATGCAGAGAGAGGCAAAGCCCGGTTCAAATACGCAGAATGAGGAAGTAATTAAGAAGAATGTTAGTATAAACGGAACTTTGTCCAGATACTGCTCGTATCTTATGGTCTCCACACCCAAGCTTCTCCCTGTCCATCCAGAAATCGTAAATGTGCTGCACATGGAAGTTCACGACGAGATTGGTTGTCATACAGACAATAGCAACAACGGAATAATGACACTTGGAATACACCTGTCAACTCATGAGATATGGCATGGTCTTAAAACCTCTTTGCCTATGTATGGTTATAAACTATCTATAAGGATGAAAACCCGAAAACAAAATCAGCAAATAAAGATAGTCCAAAGAGAAGACAAGTTTTTCAGTTACTCCAAGATATTGCAAAGAATCAGTTATTATAATTGAAAGCGAGCATTGAACAAAAGGAGTAAATATTTGGAAATGCGAGGAGTTCCAAGAGACAATTATTAAAACTGAAACAGAACCGACAGAAAGAGAGGATAAATAGATTACAATCTGATGTAACAAGGGGTTCTTCTTTTCTGGTCTAGAAGTTCTACAGCTGCTGCAACAGGGGGGAAGACAGTTCTGGTTTGGGAACAAGGGAAGCAATTTTATTGTATGCAGATTGATTGTGATAAGGGGATTAGACAATACTACTATTGTTTTATCATGTTTCTGGAATAAAGAGGGATATAAGTATGTTTGATTCTGCAGTCACATACATTTGTATTTCTGATCTAAAGGGATTCTGAATCCTTTTATTTCTATTTTAGATGCAGTCCTTTATAACTATGTTGATTGTGATATATGTAGTCATGAGGTTATGTATTCACGCTTTTGCATAAACATATTTGCAGCTTTCTCTCTCATTTTTCTCTATAATGTGGAAACGTGGTAGATAGTCCTGTGGCTATTTACTAGTTTTTCATTCATTTCTAGTTTAGCAATCTCTTAATCGCATTTATTCCATATTGATGGATGAATGTCTGAAAAACCCTTCGTGTCTTCAGGTTAAAGACATAGCCAGATATCATATTCGTTGAATATCTTTTATGAGGGAGCTGTACCTCTCAATTCAGAGGAAGATTATCAATAAAACGATAATCTATCCAATTGTTAGTGCATTTTGTTCTTCTTTTGACTCATATTGAGTCATTATTTGCATTTCTATTCGAATGACAAAACTGTTTACCAACACTTTGTAAAAATGACTCCCATGAATTTGGTAGACCACCTTAATTCTTTGCTATCAACTTGATATCCAAGTGTTGACAATTGATCCCTTAGCTCAGTGATTCTCATGAAGTATGCATTGATGGATTCTCCCTTGTTCATGCTTATATGATTAATTTGCCTTTTTAGAGCAAGGATTCTACTAGTGTTATTTCAAATGTGCTTTCAAGGGATTTAAACATAAGGTATGCAGTCTAATGTTTTGCCAATATAGGTACTATATGATCCCTATCTGCATCTCCTATAAGTTTCATAGCTTTCTCATTGTTCTCAATCCATTGAGTTTTCTCCGGGTTATTCTCTGGTTCTATCTTGTATTCTTTCACAAATGAGTTTAACGTATTTTCTTTTAGTATCATCGTAATTCTGAGTTTCCAAGATGTAAAGTTGTTTGCACCTTCAAGATTGTCCTCAAATCTGATTACGTTTGACATTATGAAGAATGAAATGTGACTGTAAAATCAAGAGAGTAATCTGATCTCAAATTTAATTGGATCTTCCTTAACAAGGCTCTAATACCATGTAAAAGTAGATTAAATTTATTTCAGACTCGTTTCAATTTTCAGAATTTGATGGGTTACTAATTCCAAATTTCTTATTTGCAGATTTCAATCTGAATGTGATAGTCTTGATCTATGCCAAATATACGTGAAACAGATTCAGTATTAACAAGTACTGAATATCAAAGTATAATTGCAGAATTCCAAATGAGGCGGAGCCTTTATCAATTTCGATGCTCTTTGGTCTGATCAGTTATAGGCATTTATATGATGTGAAGGATTATGTTCTTGAGGGGATGTGTCTCCACAAAGTGGAGATATGTCCTCTCAAGACATGCCCTTCCAATAACAACGAATATTTAAGCATAATGTAACCGATTACAAATCGGTATTTTGTCATTTGTTTGTGATAACAAACCTCTAAACCATATCGCCGATCTGCAAAGGAATATAATCAGACTTCGATATGATATTATTTGCATATAAGGCCGATCATATGATCATGGTTCGATCAATGAGATGAACATGAAATGTCAAAGAAATAATCTGATCATATACTTGGATTCAAGATCTGATTAAATGAAAATCAATTTCAATGAGATCAATATTATTGTAAACCATATATATATCTGTGTGTGTGTGTGTGTGTGTGTGTATAAAATCAGACTTCGATCTTATATTATTTGCATATAAGGCCAATCATATGATCATAGCTCGATCAATGAGATGAACATGAAATGTCAAAGAAATAATCTGATTATATACTTGGATTCAAGATCTGATTAAATGATAATCGATTTGGCTTTGGGGATTGATTCAGGGTCGAGAATATGATTTGTAGATTCATGAACTTCGTTTCCCATTATGAAATATACATAATTTTAAAACTAAATCATTTCATATTATGAATCTATGATCCTTGATCATTAATCAATGCCAAATGTCAAAGATAAGCATTGTGATTCAATAGAAAATCATCACATCGAATTACTAAATTACAATTTAAAAAAAAAATATACTTTATGGCTCATTGATGTTTGAAACATGATTCAATATTCACTTCACTTCAAACTTGCAAGATGGAGGGAGCATAACGAGTGATGAAATGTGTTTCTGAGTACAAAATAAGGGTCATTTTAGGGTTAGAGCAAAAATGAACTATATATTTTTTTTTATAGTTTTCCAAGTTTTGGGTCGAGATCTTATGTTTATCCCTGTCATTCTATGGGGATTCTTGACCGGTCCAGGTCAGGTCTGCGCAATGTTTGGATTTTGACCTTGTGGGTTTGTGGTCTACAGATTCGAACGATCCCACAAGGTCAAATCCAAACCCTACACAGGCCTAGGTCATACCGGTTTGCAAATCCAAACCTGACTCGAATCTGAATTTGATTCGTAGGTTAGACATGCGAATCCGGTAATGTAGCACATAACATAAAGGATTATTGAGTGAACTTGAACTTTGAACTTGAGACTAGATTGACATAGAGGTTCAAGCCAACAAGAAAAATGCCAACAATATTGAATGGAAATGTAACATGATCCTCCTATTTTTGCTTGATAAAGGAAACTTGACATTGAAAAAATAGGGTGTAACAAGTCACGAGTGTGCATGAAAATAAGCAAAATTGCAAAGCTGCAAACAAAACAAAAATATGTATGTAAAATTATAAATATTAAAAAGTAAATGCTAAATATTTTACTACAATAAATTTACCTGTAGGATCTTTGCGCAAGGGGTCTAAAATTTGCCTCATAAAAAATACAATCTGCCACATCCGTCCTTGCAATGATTGTAGCATAGGATGAGGAACTATACTCTTAGTCAACAAACATGCACCTCAAAGTTTCATTTGATTGCACCAAAGATTTTAATATGATAAAGTTTGAGGCAAATCTTATAATACCAGGACAAGCTAAACCCTTTTTCCCCGTGTGTTGCTTCATTATGCTAAGGACTAATCCGTGATTGTAGATAAATTTGCAAATGTTTATGGCCCTATCAACATATTCTTTCACCCATTCAAGCTTACCAATATCCTCCAATATGAGGTCAAGGCAATGGGCAGCACATGGAAACCAAAAAATATTCCGGTGCGTGTCCATCAAAAGTTTACTTGCTACAACATAATGTGCTACAGTAGGGGCTTGAAGCCCCGACCCACAAATGGTTACAACTTATGACATCTATCATACCCTTGCTAGTAAGGAGACCTAACACACAGATTAATAAGTGTGTACAAAAACTAAAATTTTAACAATTCATTACGATTAATCATTAGACAAAGCAAAGTTCAACTTCATCTTCAAGCTTTAAATTTTAAAATCTAAAAGTTAAAGTTGTTAATGTTTGGTAGCTTCAATTAGCTAAACTCATGAGACTAAACTGAAATATATAAATATATATATTTGTGTGTGTAGTTAATTAATAAACTATTATATTAATTAAATAATAAAGAATATATATGTCCCATGAAGGGACATGCCCATCCATATCTCATCCACAATATAAAGAGAGATTGTTGCACTTGGAACACACATACCAAGAACGCAGTGCTACTACATCTGCAAGCGATCCTTGAAAAAATAACAAAAGCAATCAAATAAAAAGAATTATGTGACTATAATAAATGGAATGTTGCAGAAGTACCAAAACTTGTAGATTGATTTTCTTGCAGCATCATGGAACTCCTTGTTCCAACCCATGCTCTCAAGTAAGAGTTGTGCACCAAGAGTAGTGTGTGACACAAAATAATTGTCCAACTTGGATTTTCAGACTCTAGGACCAAATCTAACAGTGCCATTAGAAGGAACAAAAGTTGAAGCACTAGGACGAAAGGGAGGCAAGGAAGAACCCTCTCCAAGACAACCTATGGATGTAGATGTGGATGCAAGTGGATAGGATCCCATATGAGATAACTCCTCCAATTGCCTCTTCTTTGTTTCCTTATTTTGTTCAAATGTTTCTGATTGGACATAACAGAAACAAACTGCCTCAAAAGGTGCTATTTTACATGGCTTAGTGTCATGGCCACGTATGCTAGCAATAGGTATTTAAATCAATTTATGCCACCATGATTAATTTCTTTACAAAACATACATTTTGTTGGCATTGGGAATCTTGTTTCTAAAACATGAAAGCAGCTGCTATACAACAATTTTACAAATGAATTACCTTATGTGCATTGTGTTTTATAACATTATAAACTAATAGAAAAAAATCCGCAATGCCTACGTATTTTTTTCTTAAAAGATCTCAAATTTCAAAGAAAGAATTTAGAAAAAACAGTGAACCCTACAATTTTTTAGAAAAAAATTATAAATACAAGTTTACAATTTTTTTCCAAAAAAAAGAACCTAGGGTCTGCTGGCTGTTCTACTTCTATCATTGTAGTATGCAATCTAGATTTGAATATAAAACATTCGTATTCAAGATTAAAAAATTTTAAAAAAGGAAAAGAATCCATATACATATGAAAAAATCAACAATTATATAAAATTTAACGCTTATTTGAAACAAGTTGAGAAGCCTTCGCAAAAGCTAGCAATTTTTTCTTTTATTTCTTCTACAAAAGTGGCTGCTGTTGGCTGAGTGAGGCAAGTTAGGTGTCTGAGTCAACCGAGTCCGAGTCAGTGTTCATCTGACTCATCGAGTATGACTCGACTTGCTGACTGGGATAACTTGTGTGACTCGCTGTGAATCTGGGAAGTCTGGTTAGAACTACTTCAAAAGTATCTCATCATATAATGGAGCTGTCCCTGTCAAATTTTGTAAAATTTGCCCTTGCAATGGTGATTCCCCAACTATTACAAGTACATTCTTCTGTTCATCGGACGAGTCACCAGTGTGTGAATCGTTTTGAAGTCTGAATCACTGTGATGTATCAACTCTCCATGCATATTGTGCCTGTGTAAATTTATGCCATCATAATAGGGATGTACCAGTTACTGTTAACATCTGTGTATGATTGACAGTACATATAGATGTCCATTTTCCTCATCACTACATGGTTTACTGCAATTGAATGATATTGTTTTGTATCTTTTGGGCTTTTATTTGTGTCCGTCTATCTTTTGCCAGGTACGAATCTGTAGAAAATGGCAGTCTTACACAATTGCATTGGATTAACCTGGTCCGGCATTGAGAAGCTGTGTACTCATGATAAACATAGATGGTCATAAGTTTTGACATCCTTAATTTTTTTATATGCTGTTGAGTTGGATATAATGAACACACATGATCTTATATAAAACCAATTTACAGATGTCTTGCAAGCTCCTACTGAGATTATTAATATTTTATTTTCATTTTTTTTTCTGTTACAAAAATATGCAAGCTGATTAGAAATGTTCTTGCTTCTTTTGGCTCAACAACTTTTTGGTCGAGGAATTACATTAGCCTTTGACAAATCCCATCAATTTGACCATAATTTCAGAAAGAAAGCACTACATTAAGACAGTACTGTTCCAACATAGACTTGGCTACTGCTACTGTAGGGAGCTCATTCTTTGAACAATAATTGCCTGGACATCAAAGCTGCTTAAGTGATATTCATATATATATATATATATATGTATGTATGTATGTATGTATGTATGTATGTATGTCATACAGATTTTAGCTTTATCAGTTTTCAATTCAACCAATTCAGTGTTTCAACTTTTTTGCATTGACAACTGTGAGCTTAGATGGGACTGTTTCCTTAAAATTATCTTACCTTTGTGGCAAGGTTCAAGAACATAGGTTTTTGTTCTGGTTGAGTGCTGAGTGATTGTGTAGCAATGAGAACATCTTTGATGCCCAAAGAAAGTATTTTGAACTTATCCCCAAGCGACTGGTGTAGAATACCCATAGCAAAGCATTTCATCAGTAACTTATAAGAAAAAGACTGGGAGCCAAATCTTGCTGTGCATCTTCCTCATTTGTGCTTTAAATATTCTAGAGGCTGCAACAGATTCTTAGGTAGGTTTGGTGATTTTTCTTCTTCCCATGGCTCCAGATGCGCTCTTCTTGTTCTCTTCTCATCCCATGATTGCATCATCTCTTATTTATACCAGGAACATTTTTCCTCTGGTCTAGTATACCAACATAGATGCAGAACTTGCGAGTCATAACTTGTGGTGACTAACTTATCCAAAGGCTTGATGCTGGTTTTTAAATTTTTGAAAGTTTGTTGTGTTTTTGTGCAATAACCCATCAAATGAGATAAAATCATTCTAGCGGCATAATGTTGAAAACTTAATGTGAGTTTTATTTTGAGCATGAGTACATAAGTTTTTATTTCATTTTGGGTGCCAACACGTGGCGACTTAAGGCATGCAAATATGTAGGTTGTCTTTGGATCAAAATTGGAAAATTTCATTGGTCACTTTCAAATGACTATATTTTGAAAATTGTAGAAAATATAATCTGCATGTGTTTTTAATATGACCACCAGAGTCACATGTAAATGATTGTATTCCAAAATTTGTAGGAAATGCAAAAATATAACCTAGGTGACTCCAAAATGACCAGTACAGTTGCTTTCAAAACTTTAAATAATATAAAGAATTTTTCATAATGTTCACTGGATTCCTTCTATGCAACCTGTAATTTTCATAGTTTAATATTTTTGATTCCTTTTTGTAGTGAAACTCAAAATCTTGAAAAGTTGTAACTGGAACTGTTGGATTTCATAGATATAGTTAAAGTCTGTAGGTCTATTAACAAGTTCAATTAAAAGACTTGCAGGCTTGAATTTTCTTTGTTATACTTAAGAAATTCAAGTCTGCAAGTCATCAAAAGTTGTGATATGTAAGCTTGAATTTCGAGAACAGTAGTTCGGGATCATAACTGGGAGGTTGTTTTCTTCAAGGATCTATCATCTATCTATGACAATTATAACTAGGAAAATTCAAGAGCACAGATTGCTTAAACTTACAATATGAACAATATTTTGAAAATTCAAATAATTTCTGACATCCCACATTTTATTTATCTCTGAATCAACACTTCAGGCTTCAGCATAGATTTTGGTATCTTGGCTCCTTCAAAAATGTATAAGCATATTACACATTATTTTCTCTTATTTAAAATGGATTATATTGACATTACTTCAGTGTAGCATTGAGAGTAAAGAAGATTTTATATTTAGTTGTAGACAGGATTTATGATTTATAATTTTATTCGTATTGATACTTGAATTTCATATATATTGAGAGGCTGATCTTGTTTCATGGTCTATGATATGTATTAAACTGTAATTTTGATTTATATATGATGGAAATCAATAATAACTAATATCTCACACATTCAGTAATTCACATATATTCAGTAATATGCCACACATATTGGCACCAATTCATTCCAGTTTTATGATTTATAATTTTTGCAAAATTGCATGAATATGGATATAAATAGGGATACGGTATCAAATACGTGTATGGCTATATTTTAAGACCGCCAATATGGATATGATATTGATAAAAAACAAAAATTTATATTTAACACAAATTTCCAAGTTATTAGAGGATTTTTTCATTACTTAAAAAGCAATATAGGCACAGAATTACCACATAAATTATTATAAGTTAACACTTCACAGTTTAAGAATAATAGAATACAGGTGTACAGTATTCGACTTGTATCTGGTCTGTACCAGATACATATCCAAATCAAATACATGCATGCCTGAGGAGGGACAGAAGAGTTTCCAGCTACTCTGAATGTTTGCTTGTATTGAAACTTGAATCTCTTATATATTGAGAAGCTGATCTTGCTTTTTGGTCTCTGATTTGTATTAAACTGTAATTTTGATTTATATATGATAAAAATCAGTAATATCTCGCACATAATCAGTAATGTGCGTGTTTTTTAGAGCATTTAAAAAAGGAATTGTATTTTGAATATTCAAATGTTTGATAAATTTGCTGAATCATGGCCAGGTTTTTCTCCAAATTTCTGCTGAATCCTCAGCTTTTTTAATGTTTTGGCCTGCTACTGAGTTTTCCAACTATAATTGAACTGTATCACATCAACACCATTGCCTAGGTTTAATTAGATCTGGCAGCGCACCAAAATATTGACTTTGAAATGGTAGGAAGCACTATGTTTTCCCAAATTTTAAACAGAGAGTACTCTGCTGCTTATCAATGCAGTCCTTTAACAATGAGAGAGTTTGTCTGACATGAACTATATGAAATCATGTTTTGAAGTATAGGACTGAAATTTTTGTTTTTGCTGATGTTTGCAGCTCTGCTCTGTTGTATGCTCATTACCTCCTATTACAAATTATATATTGTTGAGATTTTCGACGTGTTGCATCGTTGCCCAGTAGATGGAAACAATATAATAAACTATTATGCTGCTGCCAGGAACTGACAATTGCTTTCCAAGTGATTAGATGTCAGAGGAACATTTCTTGTGAGCTGCTCTCAACAGTACCAAACTTGTAATGCAAGTTTTGTGCATGAGACTATTGTCTCTAGCAATCTGACATTTTTCGTTGAACTTTCATATTTGATAGCATCTATCAATGAAGGCAGGGCAATACTATGGGACATAACCGCCACCTGCATCACATATATTAATCATTTCCCTGTGCAGGAAATTTGGCGTGGCTTTGGATTATGCCCAATAAATATCTATTTTTTTAGACTGACCCATACAATAAGTTTGTTACCGCAATTATGATTAAATAATCAGATCATTTACATGCATGCAAATCATAATTCTGATTTTGGTAATGCTGGATGCTTTTATAGTTTTAACTTTTATGTACTAACGAGTTTTGGGATGCCAGATGTAAAAATAGTCTATTGCTATATCTGTGGGGTTTTGAATTCATTGTGTTGCTTTTAAATCTTGTTCTGTCTGAACCAGATAAGTGCTTGTTTTAAGCCTTATTAAGTGGATTGAACTTTTGAGTGGTTGTAAGTCTGCATTCCTTCTTTCACTTAGTGATCCATTTTAAGTACTGGTTTGCTTCTACAGATTTTGCTGGTGACATCCACCCTGCCTGTGAGCAGTGATCCATATCCATCATTACCTCTGTCCAGTTCATATGGGAATGGTCCCGAGCAAAATGGAAGTCACGACACCGCTGCCAATACCAATGAAGTTCCTAACACCACTGGAGTTGCCAATGTTGCTGAAGCTTCAAATAGTGCCGAAGTGGCCAAGACAGTTGACGTCCCTATTACAGATGAAGAGATGATTGATGCTAGCATAGATGTTGATGAGAAATCGGAAGCCAATGAACAAAATGGTGAATTGGATGGACTGCCACAAAAAACTCCCGAGATTCCCTGTAATGGTGACTAGAATAATGTTTCTGTATCTGCTACATCTGGTTCCTGTTTGCAATCTTCTTGTTAAATAATGGATAATATTGATTACTTAGCTCTGACATTGTTCATTCATTATCTCTGGCTCCCTGCGCTTCTTTCAATGGAATGTAGCCTGTGAAGCTGCAACTTGTGGGAAATTTCGAAGAAAACAAACAACAGAATATTTGGGTGTGAATTTTATGAAATCCTTGAAGAAGTATACTTGGGCCCTTAAAAGTGAATGCCATGTATCATGTTTTTGATCTGTAGATTATGGGAAGTTAGCACACCCCATGTTTTTCTATGAGAAAATGTTGTATCCTGTCCTATTTTTTAGCTGGTAGGCTATATTATGGATTGTGTTCAGGCCAGAAACATGTCTCATGTCAAAAAAAGGTGCCACTAAACAATTTCATGGCATTTTTTGGTTGCCATTTAGGGTGACTTGGTGGTTATCTCTGGTCACTTGAAAGATTCATTTAATACAGATATCCATATGAAATCTTCACTAGCTGTAAAACCCCGAGTTTTTAAGATCCACTTTCCGTGTATTGTGAATCAATTCAAGCAGCAGCTCTACCGAGACTGGTTTTGGGTCATCTCGTGTAAAATGACTTCTACTGTGGTAGGGTTTTGTAAAAATTCCTGGAAACTCTGCTCTTTTCTTTCTTTCATCAGCATCGTTGACAGCAGGGCACAATTTGGGCAGAACCTTGATGTAAATCACTTGCCATGATCCAGGAAACTTTATTTTTAAATCTGTCCCCGAAAACAAAATAAATTAACCCAAATGACCAAATATTTTTAGATCCATTATTATTAGTTCTTGCCTTTGGTTCCTTATTAGTTACATAATCTAAAAATTTCAAGATATACTAATGTTTGCAAAAGCTATATTAATTTGCATGTGTTCTAGGAATTGAAAAATACAATTTAAAAAAAATTGTATTGGCTCATGATTGAAAAGGTAATGAAACAAAAATACAAATTTTTTTTGTAACAACTCTATTAATGAATGCATTAATTGCAACTTTATCTTTTGTGACAAATATGTCTAATCAATATTAATTATTCTTAGAGTTCAAATATAGACTTCAATGTTTTATATTTCTTATTTTAAATATATTTATTACTAGTTTTACATTGATGTTTATTTTTGTAATTTGTAAAATGTTATTCAAATATAGATATTTTAATCAAATATAGAGTTCAAAATATATTTCTTATTTTAAACACATTTATTATCTTATACTATTTTACAATTTTGCTCAATTTTTTTTATATCATTAATACTACTCAAAAACTTACGACATATTTTGGTACTTTGATTTAAGTAATCAATAATTTTTTAAAATTAAATATTTAAACTTATAATTGAATTGGTAGAAATGAGTAGTTCATTTATATAATATAATTTTTATTGTTATTTATATATTTTTTAAAATAATAAAATTATTAATATTTTTCAAATTTTCAACTTTTTCAATTATTCCACCTTTACTTGTCCTTATAATAACATATCATTATCTCTTTTAGCTCTCTTTTCATATAACATTATATCCCATGGGCTATAGGCATCTTTGATATTAACACCAACTTAGTTTTTTTTTAAAAATTGAAACAAAGCAAATTTACAAAGAATAACAGCTACACGAGGTAGCTGAAAGAGAGATACAACATATAAAACAAATCATTACAAAACAACTGACATTACATTGAAAGAATATGACGAAACACTTTGTAAAGGTCCATATGCCAGTCACTTTGAAGCTGATTCACTTGGTTTTTAAGTTGTTGTAGCTCAGCCATGGCCACCGGATTCCTTTTAGATAAATATGATATTTGTGACAACAAAAAAACAACTTGAAAAACTATATCAGAGTATAACATTAAGACGCCTCTTCCCTACAAATAATTGCTTGAAAAAACAGCACTGCATCTAGTTTTCCAAATATGTCTTAGGATAACTTGCCTAATAGAGTCGGCAATAACATCTTTATGAAGGCCAAAACCAAGGAGAGCTTCCTTCCAATTCCATTTATGGTGAAAAATAGCTGAAAAGTTTTTAAAGATAACATTCCATTGCTCTTTCACATAGGGGCAATTCCAAAATATATGTTTCATATTTTTCGTATACAAGCAAAAAGGGCATCGAATTGGTTGCACTGCAATGTATTTTAATTTGTCACCAACTTAGTTGTATATATACAGAAAAATGTTATGAATGTTTCCATTTTAAAAGACACTTCAACATTTTCAATTAGTTCCTCACTAAACACAAAAAATTAATCTTGAGTCATAAGTTTCCATTAGTAAAACATAGAGACGTTGACAAGATAAAGATCATTGCAAAACAAGATAAAGATCATTGCAAAAGCTACTTCAATCAACCATAAAAACATGAAGGCAAGAACTTTGGTGCATGCACCCTTTGTTTGTTTAATGTGAATTGACCGCTGTATGGAGATTGGTTTTGGTTCGTCTCATTGAAAAAGTCCTCTTCATGTGGTAAGGTTTTGTTGTTGATGAAAGGATCACTGCAAATGTAATAATATTGTCTTTTAACTTAAAAAATATATAAGAATAGAAGAGACACATCCAATGTAAATACAGGACTTTATGTTGATCAATAACATTAATTAATAATTAATAGATGTTAATAACAACATATAATATATAATATGTCATCTAATAATTATTAGTTCCTGCCTAGGCGCCAATAGATATTAGTTCCTGCCTAGGCGCCAATAGATATTAGCCACAAAAATGGCAGAAAAATATCTCTTATCAATAAGAAATTTCCTAAACATTATTCTAGAAATTTCTAAAACAGTCCTTGCTGTAGCCTTCTGCACTCTCTAGAAATTTCGTGCAGCCACTCCAGTTCATTATGAAGTGTGAAATCTATTATCGATCGCCAAGCTTTATTTTTTATTATCATACAATGGCAAATCCTGTGGTTTTGTTTTGACGTGTCTGTCAAATTTCAATAGCGCACCAGGAGGGTGAATCGTGATGGAATTGTTCACAGACAGAACACCGAGGAGGGCGAAAATATTCAAGGTAACACCAGTGAGAATGGCATGGAAAAGTAAGGCAAGTCCTACCATTTCAAAGGCTCCGGGGATTTGACCATGAATGGCCGTGAATGAGGGGATGAAGCTGAAAACACCGGG
Organism: Cupressus sempervirens; assembly: GCA_028749045.1. Lineage (NCBI taxonomy): Eukaryota > Viridiplantae > Streptophyta > Pinopsida > Cupressales > Cupressaceae > Cupressus > Cupressus sempervirens. Next base: position 934,254,611 of record CM053789.1, read on the forward strand.
TGCCCCACCATTCTCTTGGACGAGGGAAGGAGGTTACAACTCTTTACTAATTCTGGAAGCTTCCCAGAAAAATTCGAGCGATTCCCTCAAAATTTTTACCAAGTCTCCTTATTTCTCCAGTCTGCATGAATTTCTTGAGCATTACTGTGTAGCTTACAGAATCCAAATGACCCTCAATGAACGGCACTAACCAGATGATGCCATAGTCAAAAACCTTGAAACCTACAAATAGCAATCTCGTTGCTCATATCCTCGACACAGGAATCCTCAAACAACCTGGCTTATCCGCCAACACATACATCTATGAGCTCTTAAATGACGCCCTGAGGCCCGGTTTGGAATTTGAAAAGAACAAAGGGCCTGTTTTCATTGAAAAACGCAATATAAATGCACTGAAAGGACCGTGCGGCTGCACAAATTGCACATAAAGTAGAACAAGAAGTTAACCCAGCGTGCTCGATAAGTATTATATATTATGTTGTTAATCTTTTTTTGATTATTTTTGTTTGGTAATTTTAGCTTTCTAATCAAAATTTTTCCTTTGGATCCTTAGTTTCTATTTTTAATTCAAGTGACATAAATTGGTTTAAGTGACATCTATAGAATTTCAAAGGCCATCATCATCTGATTTATGGATTTATAGATTTTTCTTCAAACAATGTGAATATCTATGTAATCCCAAGTTCCCAACTGGAAATCAAAAGCCACATCAATGTATTCTTGAAACTTTTTCCATTTGCTTCTTCAGCCTATTAAATAAGCCTAGAGAAGCAACGCACCAGTGCTGGAGCCAGACAATGGGACCACTGTATAACTGGAAAATGTAAAGATTTTCTTCTTATAATTGCCAATAACATCTAGTTTGTCCAAACCCTGCAACTCAGAAATGGTGAAAAGCAATCGCGTCACTTGATGGACTAGGGGAAATCACTGTACTTTTCCCTTGCTGACTTGAGCCTGTTGCTGCTCTTCTTCAGCGCCTGCATCACTTGCCTTTCTCCACTTCCTCTGCATTTACTCGAACATTTTGTGCAAAAATTCTTGAATGAAAATGTTAGTTTTGCTAGCTTTGGACAGCTGTTTGTCCATTTGCTATTATTTAGCAAGTAATTGTTTTGCTAACTAATTGGTTAGATTAGAAACAAATATTTGTTAATTAATTGACCATTTTTGGAAACAACTAGAAATCGACTTGTTTAGGGTTGTTAAGTTGTTTTAATCTCAACCGTCAATTGTAAATCAATCTCGGCCGTTGGTTTACCAACAGGAGTAGTATAAAAGGAGGTCAGGGGGGCATTTGGAGAATATGAAGTTTGGAGAAATGTTTGCAGTGTTAGCAAGGGCACAGTGTTAGTGTGGGAATAGCAGTGGGGAATATCCTGAGAGAAATTAGGAAGTTGTTGAAATTTTGCCAGTAAGAGGCAAGGAATTTTGTATCTCTTGATTTGCTGAAGTTTAATATAATTCCTCATCTGTAGAACTGGTTTTTCCAGGGACAATTTGTCCGAAAATATTGTGTTCATTGTGTTGCGCATTTCTTTTCGTATTTTATAAGTGAAGTTGCAGTTGTGTTATTTTTCGATATTAGCTGGGAATTTATTTTCAGCAGTTTAATAATCATTTATGGTAGGAGATTAATAATCAGTGATTGCAATAGTTAATTTTTCACATGGTATCAGAGCATTGTTAAGGGTAGAAGAGTTTTGTCCTAGGAAAGAAATTTTGATATTTTTAGATTTATTATTGCTTTAAACCCTTGAGATGGATTTAGTTGGTTTGAGAGATCAGGATAGATTGGATGGTGCTTCAAATTTTGGTGTCTGGAAGGCCATAATTTTTTTATTGTTGGAAGAGAATGGTATCAAAGATTATGCTACTAGTGTTGTACCTGTACCAACGGATACAACACAACTTGCAACATATAGGAAGGACGATGCCAAGGCGAGGAGGATAATCCTTGATGGTGTCAAGGATCATATTGTTCCACATATCTCGGAGCTAGATACAACGAAGAAGATGTGGGACTCCATTCTGAATTTATACCAGAATGCTACCACCAACAGGAAGTTGATTCTCAGAGAGAAGCTAAAGAATACGTGAATGAATCAGGGAGAAGACGTCACAAGTTACTTCACCAGGCTCAGACTTGTCAAGGATGAGTTAGCAACTGTTGGAGATAGCCCTAGTGATGATGAGCTAGTGAGAATAGTCCTAAATGGGTTTACTAAATAATGGAGTGTTTTTGTTCAAGTTGTCAGTGGACGAGATACTTTATCGAGTTGGGATCGACTATGCACTGATTTCACCCAGGAGGAGTTTAGACTAAGTCTTGTCAATGGGGCCAACAAGAGTCAGAAAAATGAGGTGGAACAAGAGAACGTTGCCCTAGCGAGTAAACGGAAAGCAAAGGATCGAATTCACAAAACAAAAAGAAGAAGAAGGACCTTTCTAAGGTTAAGTGCTTTGGATGTCACGAGTTTGGCCACTATGTCAGTGATTGCCCAGAGAGGAAGAAGGGTAAGAAGCAAGTGGCAGCTTCAGCAAGTGCGGAAGAACTCTCCAGTAGAATGGAAGATGAGTTTGCACTCATAGCTTGTATGGTTAGCTCACTATATAGATAGTGGGGCGTCATTTCATATGACAGGAGTTAGAGAGTACTTCTCTAGTTACAAGGAGGAAGACACCAACATCCATATTTCTATGGGAAACTTGTCCAAACTCAACCTTGTTGGGAAAGGAATTGTTCAGTTTCAGAGAGAGAATGGAAAGATAATTCCACTTCATGATGTGTTATATGTGCCAGGTTTACGTATGAATTTGATTTTTGTATTTGTTCTTCAGGATAGGGGGTATAATGTACTCTTTAGAGGGACAAATGTGTTGATTAAGCACAAGGATTGGAAATCACCCATAACTATTGGAGTTAGGAATGGTCGCCTTTATAGATTGTAGTTTGATACTCCTAAGGCACTCATGAGCAACAATAATCCTAGAGATCTTGGAGAGCTATGGCATAGGAGGATGGGTCATATTCATCGGGGAGCACTTAGATTGCTTTGTGAGACAGTGACAGGTGTTCCAGAGGTGAGCACAGAGCATGATGATGTATGTAAGGGATGTGTGTTGGGGAAGTTTACGAAAGCATCTTTTCCAAGGAGTGACACCAGATCTAAGGGTGTTCTTGATCTAGTACATTTCAGATGTTTGTGGACCGATGTTGACGAAATCTCTTAGAGGATATGAGTACTATGTTACTTTTATTGATGATTTTTTTAGAAAGACCTAGATATACTTCTTGAAGACTAAGGATGAGGTTTTCAGTCGATTCCAAGAGTTCAAGGCTCTTGTGGAGAACTCGACAGGAAAGAAGATAAAGGTTCTTCGGTCAGACAATGGAGGCGAGTACAAAGGAAATGTCTTCCAGGAGTTCTGTACCAGAGAAGGAATCAAGAGAGAATGGACTATTCCTTACAATCCAGAGCAGAATGGAGTTGCTGAGAGGAAGAACTGTTCTATATCGGAGGCAGTAAGAGCTATGCTACATGACCAGGACATGCCCCATTACTTATGGGCAGAGGCGTGTAATACAACAGTTTACATCCATAATAGAGTTCCACACAAGGTGCTAGGAAAGATGACACCAGAGGAGGCTTTCACAGGGAAGAAGCCAGATGTTAGTCACTTCAGGATATTTGAGAGTTTGGCATATTGTCATATTCCTAGAGATACACGTACAAAGTTAGATTAGACTGCAGAGAGGGGGTACTTTGTGGGGTACAGTGAGACCTCAAAGGCATACAGGATTTTCATTTCGGAGACTAAAAGAATTATTGTCAGACGGGATGTCAAGTTCATGGAGGACAAGGCATTCAGGAGATCCAGAGATTTGCCAACAGATGAATCAGAGTGAGCAGCCAACAGAAGCTCCAAGACCAAGTCAAGAGCAACAAAGCTCAAGTACAGTTACCAGTAGGAGTGTAAACTCAGTTAGTGAAGATTCACAGAGTATGGAGCAATAGGTGCAACAGGAAATGCATCTAGAAGGCTTAGAGGTTGACATTTCATCCTCTACAGTTGGCAGTGGGAACCATGTGGTTCCAGATACACAACGAGATACTCAGGAGTTTGTGGGAGCTCCTAGGAAGAGTAGTAGACAGCGAAGACAACCAGCCAAGTTCAATGACTATGTTGCATTAGTTAGTCAGTTGGTAGATAATGAGCCTCCTAACTATCATGAAGCTGCAAAACATCAGGTATGGAGAGATGCTATGGTTGAGGAATATTCTTCAATAATGCAGAATGATGTGTGGGAGGTAGTACCTAGACCAACAAATAGGGTTGTAGTTGGATCACGTTGGATCTATAAGATAAAGCATGGTGCAGATGGTAGCATCGAGAAATACAAGGCGAGGTTCGTGGCAAAGGGGTTCTCTCAGAAGGAGGGAATAGACTATGAGGAGACATTTGCTCCTGTTGCCAAGTATACTTCTATACGAGCTGTAATCTCACTTGCAGCACAGATGGGATGACAAATCCATCAAATGGATGTCAAGACAACATTCTTTAATGGTGAGTTGAAGGAGGAGGTATACATAGAACAACCAAAAGGCTTTGTAGCACACAGCAAAGAGACCCACATGTGCAGATTGAAGAAAGCATTGTACGGACTCAAGCAGGCTCCTAGAGCATGGTATTAGCGCATTGATACATACTTGCAGAAAATGGGCTTTGTGAAGAGTGAAGCAGATGCTAACCTCTACTACTTGATGGTTGGGGGTGAGATTCTCATTCTTGTTCTTTATGTGGACGACCTATTTCTTACAGGTTCACTAGGGCTCATAGTGGATTACAAGAGGAACCTTGTAGAAGAGTTTGAGATGAAGGATTTATGACTTATGCACTACTTTCTAGGCATGGAAGTGTGGCAGACAGATGGGGAGATTTTTCTTGGTCAAGGGAAATATTGCATTGAAATTTTAAAGAAATTTGAGATGGAGGATTGCAAAGCCATGTCTACACCCATGATCACGAATTGGAGGAAGGTAGATACAACTAAGGAGAAAGATGTAGATCCCACTTTATATAGATAGTTGATTGATTTGCTTATGTATTTGGTCAACACTAGACCAGATATAGCATTTGTAGTAAACTCTCTTAGTCAGTTTATGGTTGAACCAAAGAGAATGCATTGGATAGCGGCTAAGCATGTGCTACGTTACTTTCATGGTACAGTCGAGTATGAGATCAGATATGTTCGAGGTGAAGGTATCAGGTTGATAGGCTATACTGATGCAGATTGGGCAGAAAGTGCAACAAATAAAAGGAGCACTTCAGGGTGTTGTTTCAGCTTGGGATCAGGAGTTGTATCTTGGTTCAGCAGGAAGCAGAAGTCTGTGGCTCTAAGTTCAGCAGAAGCAGAATACATAGCAGCTAGCATGGCGACATGTGAAGCTATATGGCTTCGAAAGTTGTTAGTAGCCTTGTTTGGTCAGAAGGTGGAGACTATTGTGATACATTGTGATAATTAGAGTTGCATCAAGTTGTCTGAGAATCCAGTGTTTCATGATAGGTCTAAACATATAGATATCAGATATCACTTCATCAGAGATTGTGTACAAAGGGGAGTTGTTCAGCTACAGTACATACCTACAAAAGAGCAGGTAGCAGACATTTTGACTAAGGCATTGGGGAAGGCAAAATTTATCTTCTTCAGAGATAAGTTAGGTGTCCTGCAGAACAACTTCCTCGCTAAGAGGGAGTGTTAGTTTTGTTAGCTTTGGACAATTGTTTGTCCATTTGCTATTATTTAGCAAGTAATTGTTTTTCTAACTAATTGGTTAGATTAGAAACAAATATTTGTTAATTAATTGACCACTTTTGGAAACAACTAGAAATCGACTTGGTTAGGGTTGTTAAGTTGTTTTAATCTCAACCGTCGATTGTAAATCAATCTCGGCCGTTGGTTTACCAACAGGAGTAGTATAAAAGGAGGTCAGAGGGGGCATTTGGAGAATATGAAGTTTGGAGAAACGTTTGCAGTGTTAGCAAATAGTCTTGTAGTGTTAGCAAGGGCACAGTGTTAGCGTGGGAATAGTGGTGGGGAATATCAGCGGGAGAAATTAGGAGGTTGTCGAAATTCTGCCAATAAGAGGCAAGGAATTTTGTATCTCTTGATTTGTTGATTTGCTGAAGTTTAATATAATTCCTCATCTGTAGAACTGGTTTTCCCTTAGGGGTTTTTCCAGGGACAATTTGTCCGAAAATATTGTGTTCATTGTGTTGCGCATTTCTTTCTGTATTTTATAAGTGAAGTTGCAGTTGTGTTATTTTTCGATATTAGCTGGGAATTTATTTTTAGAAGTTTAATAATCGTTTATGATAGGAGATTAATAATCAGTGATTGCAATAGTTGATTTTTCACAGAAAAGTTTTAGAATTTGAGAGAAGCCGTTCTAGAGAACAAAATACAAATGAAGAAAAACCAAAGCGAAGCTGGAAAGAGCGGAAATTCTAAACCATTATCCTAAACAATCGATCTGCAAGCTTTGTTAACTGATTTGAAGCACACAAAAATCTTTGTTTGGATACACCACCTGAAGCAAGATTGTGTAGAACACGGGGGTTTTGATCATTTGCGCTCTTGCCTTGAGAGAGACGTTCCCCACTTATTGGCTCACAATTCATTTTCTTTAACAAATTTGTTATTTTATTTGTTCGATTCGTCACATCTTCCACTCCTGTTATTTCTTAGATTTTTTGTTTTTGAACAGCTGGGAAGCAATGCAATGTTGGGGAAGAATTTCGCCCATAACAACACCTAATTTGAACTTCCTGATGTATAGTTATATATCCTAATTTGAATTTATGCAAAGGAAACATTGAGTCAAACAAAACTGGAAATTTTTTTGGGTTACGGACGAAAATTACCGTGCAACATTTCGGCTAGCCAGTTATTGGGGTTTTGGTGAATAACTGGCCATTTCATTCCCATTCAAACCCCCCAAAAAAATTGTAGCACAAGGACCAGGAAGATGGAACAGCTAAATCTAAGGAAAATTCTGTCAATGTTGGCGGTGAATTTGGTGGAATTGCCAAATTTTTTGTGGTCGGAGGAGTTCTTGCAGTTGGAATTGCAGCTGGAGCAATTGCTCTCCTCACGAATCGCCACACCAGAATCTATACATGTATATCGGCCACAAGGGCGGATTTATTCAGGAAGCGAATAGAAAGACAATAGCAACTGGTCTAGTGAAAGAAGGAATACTAGTAGAATTAAAACATACATATCCAGAAACCACAGTAAATAAACCCAATATTTATTTTATGCACACAACATTCTCTTTTTCGCAGGCGTTTGAAGGAGTTTCAATTGACAAGTTGTGAAAGTGTGGGAAAATTTATATTTGATGAGCTTCAATATAATAATAACTAGCAGTTGTATGCTTTTGTGTTTGGAACGATAAGTACTCAATAATAAAATTATTTTATCTTATGTGAATAAATTAGATTATTAATAATTTTCAATTTAAATAACATAATATTTACAAAAATCTTTTAAATAGATAATAAATATTATTTATTTAAATTTTACTTATTAAATTTTTTAAAATGATTTTAAAAAGTTTCATTAAAAAATCTAAAAATATTCTATTGAAACTAAAACACAATATTTAAAGAACTAATATAAAAATAAATTAAAATAATTTAAAAATTAAAACTTATATCAATTTTAGAAGTTAAAATTTAAATAAATAAAGATCAGAACATAAAAATCTCAATTTTTTATTATTATTTATTATAAAGAATTAATAAGAGAAATACAAAACAACAATATGAAAAAATATCAATTTATAGAAACTAAATTAACCTAATATTAAAAAATAAATTAAAATAACTTAAAAACTAAAATCTAAATCAATTTGAAAATTATAAGTTAAATAGTTTCAATTGACAAGTGTAGGTTCCTAATCTCCAAAGATTAGACACTTGAGCTTGAATATATAATAATAATAAATATTCAATCAGATTTTTATAATAACTTTTATGATCTTCTAACAATGAGTGATTAAAACATAATATTTTTATTATTATATATTATGATTTATAATATGAAAAGAATACAATACGCTATAATTATTTTACATATAATGTTAATTTAAATTAGTTAATATGATCTTCTATCTCATGATTGGAAATTGAGTTGCTTGGACATCTCCTTAGATATTCTTTCTGAACTAGGCTTGGACCATTTTCCTATATCTTTAAGTCTCATACAATTAGATAAAAGCTTTGATAATTAGTTCAACTCCTCTTTCAAGTTTGAAAGAAAGTGGCTTTGGCATCCGCAATTCTTGAAAAATGTTCAGCGTTGGTAGAATGAGGCTCTACATGTTGATGGATTTAAGATACATCAGCTTGCCATGAAGCTGAAGTTTGTGAAATCCCAAATAAAGATTTGGAATCAACAGGTATTTAAGAATGTCTTCTCTCAAAAATTTGAAGTGAAACAATAGCTAGACGATGCATATAATCATATCATCCAAAATGGTATGACTGAAGAAACATGTCTCTTAGAAAAATCTACAGCAAGAGTGAGATGAGTTGTGCATTAGAGAGGAAACTTATTGGAGACAAAAGTCTAAAGAGCTATGGCTTTAAGATGGTGACAAAAACACAAAATTTTTCCATGCTTCAGCTAAGCAAAAGAGAGTCTCTAATTCAATATTCCAAATCAAAGATGCCAGTTCAGGAAACCTCATTACAAATGAAAATCTCATTCAGCAAGAAGGGCTTAAATTTTTCAAGAATCTTCTTGCCCTTGCTACTTCGCCCTCTCCTACTCCTTCACAAGTTAATGAGCTTCTTGAATCCATAGCAACTATGTTATCTTCCCAAGATAATGACATTTTGTTGGCACCTTTCACCATCCAAGAAATTCGTAAGGTGGTTTTCTCCTTTTCTCCTAACAAAGCCCCTGGCCTAGATAGTTTCTCTGCCTTATTTTATCAAAGTTGCTGGGATATCATTGGTTGGGACTTATTTGCTGTTGTTGAAGAATCTAGGAAGAGCAAGAGCATGCTTAAGTATTTGAATACTACAAATATTTCAATTATTCCAAAGATCAAGGATCCTCAAACATTTGCTGATTTCAAACTGATTTTGTTGTGTAATTTGTCTTACAAGATTACAACTAAGGCTATTTACCTAGGCTTATAGCACCTTATCCCTCACATCATTTCACCAGAACAAGGGGGTTTTGTCTTGGGTAGAGAAACTATGGAAGGAGCCTTAGTGGCACATGAGGTTCTCCATTCTATAAATTCAAACTAGTCTTCAAATTTTGTAATAAAACTTGATATGATGAAAGCATATGATAGGGTTTGTTGGAATTTCTTGTTTCAAGTGCTTATCAAAATGGGTTTCTTTAAAAGCTGATGCAAGTGGATTATGGCTTGCATTTAGGGTGCTTGGTTCTTTGTTTTAATAAATGGTAAACCAGTGGGATTTTTCACATCTACACAAGTGGTCAGACAGGGAGATACACTATCTCCAATTCTCTTCATCATTATGGTAGAAGCTTTCAACAGGACCATTTCTTGCCAACAAATGATCAGTAAATGGCATGGGGCTCATATTTCAGGTACATACATTTCTAGCACACATTCCTTATTTGCAGATGATACATTATTATTTGGATTGTCAAATGTTCAAGAGGCTCGACATATTAAACATATTCTCAATCTTTACTCAGTGGTATCTGGTCAAGCCATACATGCACAGAAGTCAAAAATCTATTTCTTCAATACAAGCAAAATGATATATGAAAAAATCAATTTGATTTTGGGTTTTACAATAGATTTCCTACCATCTATATATTTGGGAATTCCTTTCTTTATGGGTTCCAATAAATTTTCTATTGGTCTTTAGTCATTCAACGTATTCAGTGCAGAATTGTGGCTTGGAAAATAAGATGGTTATCTTTGGCTAGTAGAATTTTGTTGATCAAGTATGTCCTTGTTGCAATCCCAAATTATTTCATTGTTGTCCTCAAAGCTCCCCCCAAAATACTACTCCAAATTCAAAAAATGATTAAGGGATTCCTTTGGATAGGTAACATGAATGATTCTCGCAAAATCCCACTCATATATCTTCAAGATATGTCACATATCCCTGCAGTTGGAGGCGCTGGTGTGCATGATCTAACCAAAAGAAACGAGGCTTTTGGTGGAAAATTAGTGTGGCAAATGTACAACATGCCTCATTCCACTTGGTGTAAGATTATGCAACAAAAATACCTAGAAAATAATGAGTCTTCTAGAATTTTCTCCATGCTGGATCCCCCAAAAGGTTCAGTTATTTGGGATTTCATGATAGCTTCATGTGACATTATGGTTAAATATGTCTCTTGGGAAGTTAATAATGGTAGTAGAGTCAAATTTTGGAGGGATTCTTGGAATGGTTAGACTCCTCTCTCAAATTGTTCGATCTCTACTATCATTATTAAGGTTTCTAAACTTCATTGGGGTACTCAACTAGATCAGTTTATTGATAATGTTTGTGAATTTTCTAGGAAAGTGTTTTGGAAGAATCTGAAAGAATCTGAATCTGTCACCTTTGACATCTTAGGATATTAACCAATTCAAAGGCATATTGGCTTCTAGACAAGTATTCATCTCTAGATCTGATGATAGGATCATTTGGGCTCTAGCTAAGGATGGCCATTATTCAGTAAAGGAGGGTTATAAGACCTTGCAACAAAATTTATTGAATAAAGTTGTTAGTAGAGCATATACATTTTTTTGGAACCATATTGTGCTTCCAAAGGTGGGCTTATTTCACTAGTACATCTGAGGCCATTTTTCGACCATTATTGGTCGAAATTTTGACCCATTTTTCGACCAAAATTCGACCAAAGTCGACCAATCCATTGGTCGAAATTTTTCCGGTCGAAATTTCGATCAACCTTCTTGTTGGTCGAATTTTTGACCAATGCTTTGGTCGAAAAACTGCCATTGCCATTGTGCAAGTTTTGTCAAAAATTGGTCGAAATTTCGACCAATAAAAGTAGAAATTTCGACCAATGAAGGTCAAAAATTTTGACCTTTAAAGGTAGAAATTTTGACCAATGAAGGTCAAAAATTTTAACCTTTAAAGGTAGAAATTTTGACCAATGAAGGTCAAAAATTTTGACCTTTAAAGGTAGAAATTTCTACCAATGAAGGTCGAAAATTTTGACCTTTAAAGGTAGAAATTTCTACCAATGAAGGTCGAAAATTTTGACCTTTAAAGGTAGAAATTTCTACCAATGCCTGGGTGTAACTTTTTTTTCAGGCATTCTATAAAACAGTTCACATGCCTTACGTATGATATGAGATTTTACATGCATCCTGCACTCTCTCATCCGGCTGATGATGGATTACGGAGAGTGATTTGAAACGATGATGCTAAAAAACACACAATCAAATCCAAAATGAACTTGCATTACAAATGGATTGTGGAAATTTGATATTGTTGATTTTGCACGCATGTCTACCAGGACAATCACAACTTAAAACATTTCCTGTCATGATTGTTGATTTTGCACGCATGTCTACTAGGACAATCACTGGGATAATAGATCAAATAGATTTCTTGTCATTATTGCTACATGAATTATCTTTTGCTTGATATTCTTGGTTTGATGCACGTATTACTCAGTCGATGCCCAATTTTGCTCAAATTTGACTTATTTAAATTTCTAGAAGAGGAACAAAGCATTGGCTGAGCCTTTGTTGGAGCTGCATATGGGCATCCAAAACAATTTTCTGAATAAATTGCACTCAATTCAGATGATTACCCAAATAACCAAAGTCCAAGCATGCAACTCAAGCTTTTGTGTCCAACTCTAAAATGTAACTAAATTTAATTTTGTAGGAAATCCTTAAACATCTCTTGAATAATACCTAGTTTTTAAAAAATCAAATGACAATGTTCTTTAAGAATCAATTGCATAGTATTTTCTAGTTTTAGATCATACATATCCAAGTTAATGCTCTCTTTAAAAAAATGATGAAAATCATATCTAGCCTATGGATAAAGATGGCACAATTTTTTGGCATGTAGAGGACTTTTTCCTATCATTTAGTACATGTGGTCCCTTTTTCCTATCATTATTAGATAGGTTCAAGAGATACTACCCAGTGTCAAATGCCAAATAGATGATCACCATAGCAACATCCCATTTTTCTCCTTCTTTATAAAGAGGTTGGTTTTTTCGAAGATCACCTAGGAATTCCTTGGGTGAAAGTATGTCCATTCTAGGAGTACCTTCAATTGGACCAGATGCAATACCATTTACACGTATTGCATAATCTATCCCCCACTCTAAAGCCATATATATTGTAAGACTATCAACAGCTGCCTGTAAACAAAACAAAACTTTGCTAGATAACTTGTTTAAATTATTATGCTAGTAAAATGACTCTCATGTTTATGCTGAAACATTTAAATTTATTAAATAGTTAATTCAAATCTTAATCCAAGAAGAATATAATGATTAAAAATGAACCTTTGCAACAGAGGCATGAATTTGATACCAGAAAGCTGAGTATTGTATTGTAGCACTTAAGTTTAAAATAACACCAGCCTCTGAAGGAGGCTTTCCAATTCCACCTTCCCTCAAATACTTCAATGTTGCTTGACTCATTGTAAATGTGCCAACAACATCAATATCCAGTACTGCAACCACATGTAATTTATCTAACTTACAATATAGGTGATGGAAATATTCCAAATACCATTTAAAGACCAATCATCCCTAGGGGTTTTTAGATTTCTAATGGTATTTGGCCAACCATCCCTAAAGATTAGAAGAAGCATGCGAAATAAGAAAAATGTCAGGAAATTTTTGATAGGTTACAAATTTAATAATGGAGCACCAAGAAAGGTAGATAACATCAACCATCTTTTACTACAGATTCAAAGAATGATTGTTGTGACTAGAGATAAAATTATTATGGTAAATTTCTGTGTTCTTAGCTACATACTTGCTGACGCCCACATAAACATGGCCAAAGGTCCCACTTCCCAACAACTTCCCCTTTTTCCATCGTGTTGTTGGACTTGTAGGATTTTCTTTCCCTGCTGGACTACGTGCTCTTGAAGATTTTGTTGAGGGAGAGTAGGGAGAGGAAGATTCCGCCCATGGAATTCTGCCTAGAGTTTTGGCCTGAACCTAGACTCGAACAATTGCCTGATCCAGGAATACACAAATCCATATAAAACCTTGGAGCACTAGCACCTCCACCTGTAGGTGAAGGATGCTCTGAGGCAAAATCTTTCATTGGACTAGAAGGACTAGACATGACAGAGCTGTCAGTCGCATTGCCTAGAACTCTATTAACCAGAATCTGCAATTGCTTGGGAAGCAATTCTCTATTTGACGAAAACCCCTTCTTTGATGCCAGGGGAAAATTCTGTGGTTTATTGAGCAAAGAAGCATTAGATTTCAATTGCTCATTATTTTTTTTATTCTTCTTATTTTTCTTGTCGGGCTTTGAGACCAAACCTACATATATTATGCTTTATTCCCAAACGCAAAATTGTCAATAAACAGTCCACAAAAACTCAAATATACAAATTCATATAGTAAATAGTCAAACAATTTGTCAAAGGAGAAACCTAGACAAGCAACTTTATACCAAAGACGACAACTGGCATGCCAAAAAATCCTAAGTAAGCAAAAACATATGCAAACTTATCAATGAAATGCCAGAGACACTAGATAAACCAATGCAAACCCATAATTGGCAAACATGCTAATGATCATGGATATATCAACACTCCCAGCCATAATTGTCAATCAATATGACAAAAAACCTAAATAATCAAAGCATTGTCAACTAATATGAAAAAATGCCTTACAGATGAAACAAATTCATAACCCAAACTATCAATCCAAACAACAACAACAAGCCACATAAAGAGAAAATTCACGGCCAAAGTCAAAAATTTATGCTCGTAGAACTATGGATAAGCGAAACCACGTCTTTCATTATCAACCACTATGTCCTAATAACTCCAAAATTGCTTACATTCATTCAAACACACATACATTAAGAACTTACCTATTATGATTGTCTTCTGGATCGTCGCTAGTGAGAGAACTCGTGCTAGATTATAACTCGGACGCCGCACCATCTGCACTCTCCAGCCTATTAATACCCTGTTCAGGCGAAGGCAAGGGCAAGAGCATGCCAGGGAAGATAGATCTGTCTCTCAGAGACTGGGGCTGACTCGCACTCACACTGATCCCAGAGTCACACTGCAAAAAGCTCTGGCAGCGTGTCACAGATGTTGATGTGGACGCCGATGGAAGTGCACTCTCCACATCCGATTTCTCCCTCGAATTCACTCCTTTACAATTCTTTATGAACATTCAAATAGTTTTATATAGGTGTTCATTCATACGAGTAGTTAGTTCAATTATGAAAGTTAAACAAAATTGAGATGTATAGTATTAAGTTTTTATCATCAAGATTCAAATCTTTAAAAAATTTAATGACATCTACAAGACCAAACAGTCAATGGGGCCAAATCTGAGAACACAATGACCTAAGAACCAACTGACCAATCCTAGAAGCAAACCAAGAGCAACAACAAGATCCTTACAAGATAGATAAGATAGAAATATTATGTGAACAATTTTGATATAACTCAGTATTGCTAGGTTCTTGACTCTCAAATAACAAGATATCTATATAAACTGATGCTTCATATCAGATAACAAAAAAAATTCATAAGTAATCTAAATCCTCCATCAAAAAACTATATGACTGTGTAAACAATTAATATAATATATAAACGTAACAGATGGGACAATAAGGCCATGCATGAGAATCTCAAAAGAAGTTCAAGCTTCACTGTTTGACTATCATGGCTATACTAGGATAACTATGGTACAAGGGGTGAATTGATTAATGTGTCCCTACAATTAGGAATGACAATAGTAACAAATAAATAAGCAATATTTGAGAGAGTTTTAAACAACATAGATCACCTGGAAGGCTCTTAAGGTTGGTGCTAGATGACAAAATCAGAGGTTTGAAAAGCATAGTTGAATTGCTAGTCACAATGGGAAATAGAGGCTTGTTGCCTACCGCTTGGAGAGCTATTGTGGATCCAGAACTGTAACATTTCTCGTTCCTATACATGTGATTTGAGATATAACAATGCCTTAATATTGACTATGAAACTTAGTCTTTGCTTCTTTATAGTTAGTTCTGCAATTTATATTGCCAAAGCATTGATGAGAAATATCATTAAGTGTGAATCTGTTAAAACTTCAAACTAAGAACATGCAGCATGAAATTAATTACTAACTAATGTCATTATGCCAACATCACTGCTGCACTACATCCTGTAATAGTTTAACAATATACACTACTTCCAAATGGCATTTAAAGTATGTGAGCTAGTAAGCAAATCTAGGTAACAAAAATGAGGGTCAATATCAAGGTCAATGTTTTACCTTGCCATTTGGCAGAGTCAGTCAAATATATTCAACCTGCCCTTGAAAAACATGAGATTTTTTGAACATCCTTAAGATTCATTTTATTTTTTTCCTTACCTGTAACTCGTGGTATGTAGAATAATATTGTGGATATCTTCCATTTGGCCCCCCAAAAGCTTGCTGCCATGTATCTAGCAGGACCAAGATCTTTTCCATTGATCATTCAGAAATACAATACAAATTAGACAAAACACAAAACAATTTATCACAAATGTCTTATATTGGTTTATATAGTGGCTGAAAGTGCATATTAGATTCGTGGCACTAAATATGATGGCTGTAAATTGCATATCAAACCTGTGTAGGATAATATCAGTCTTTCTGTTGCAGATCATACTTCATATCATACCTTAAAGTGGTCATTTACTAGTCCCAAAGTGGTCTACAGAAGCCTACAATAGCTAGCTAACATTTGGATGTGATACATTTTGATTATATGGCATTAAAACCTATGGATTGAATTGTTACAGTTTGATTTGTGATTGATAATAGGTCTGTAATCTCTCTTTTCAGTCTTAGCAGTGAACAATAAACTCATATTTTTCCATATCATTTAGCTGTACATGTTTTGATTCATTGCATAGTCATTTCCTTTAATCATTTGTAATGTGTTATCATAAACAAGCATCGAAGTGAACTCAGCCAAAGTCAGATTAGAATTGCCAAACTCAGAAACATCACCATTCCTGGGAGTCCAAAACATACAACTATTAGGTTATCTTTAACTTGCTTCTAGATTTTGATTGCATGAGGAGATTCTACATTTTGGATCACATTTATGTATCTCCTTCCTCTCTTGAACATATTAATAATATATCAATTGATTCAATGGGAATGTCAAAAAAATAGATATACAAACAAAAGTGAACCCATTTAGTTGTTGGCATTAGCAAATGTTGCATTTGTCTTATACCTAGAATTTTCCAGATGTTGGATATGATAATTCGGAATTAGATTTTGTTGAGCAAGAAAAATGAAAATGAAAATTTGATTCAATTCTGATTCCAATTGACAATTTCAATTCCACCTCTTGAATGGGACTAACATATCCTCATTTTGAACCAAACTGAAAATTCAAAACTTATTCCATTTTTAGTATGACACATCTAAATTGAGAACTAATTTTTTTTTCAAATTTGTTCCTACCAATTAGATTAATTTGATTTAAACCTCATTATCAATAGAATTAGAACCAAGCATATTCTATCATGCTTACCTTGACATTGATGATATCCCCTGCAGCAAAAACATTATTCTGCCCCTCCACACGCAGAGAGCTATCCACCTTGACAAATCCATGTTGATCTACATCACCCACAAATGTTGAATCCTTGAACCAAGATGTGCCCATTCTCTTGCCAATGCATACAAAGTGGGAATCTACATTGATGATCTTCCCGCTGCTTGTAGTAAAGCTTGTTGTGGTCTTAGAAATGCTGTTCAAATCAATGCATTCGTTGAGGTGCACTTCCACTCTCTTAGACTTGAGCCATGAGAGATCCTTTCTTGATGCCTTTTCCCCCACAAATTCAAGAAGCCTGGAGCCAGCATGGATGAGGACCACTTTCTTCTCTGGAAAATCTACCGCTATCTCTCCTGCTAGTTCCACTCCAATTGGCCCCCCTCCAATTATCAGGACTATTTTTGAATCCTTAATCTTCTTATTGTTTGCAAGAAAGATATATTCAAATTAGGCAATTGCTACTTTTCTTTGTAACAGCAAGATCTTAATGAAAATTCAAATAAACTTAATATAAAAAAACCACATTCAAATCCACAATTCTCATTACCCACGATTTCTCATGAATGAAAACCCCTAATTTATAAATTCTAAACCCCAAATCCAGATCATATTTGTCCATTAGATGTTTTGATTTAGAATGAGTACAAAACAAAATTCAAGAAAAGATACAATGACTATAGGATGAGCCATTCAAGCTCAAGACAGATGGTTTTAGAGTCATAAATTAGGAAGATATTTTATGTAAACATAAGCGGCTGGAAAAGACAAGAAAGAGGCAGGCTGGATGATCAACTACTAATTATTTTTCCATAGTATAAAAAGAGATCAATAAAACAAGTTATTTTTTTGGGATTCGAATGGTGTGTTTTATTAGCATCAATATTTCTGTGATCTATCTTTTCACTCTTCCGAATCCTACACTTTCTCATCCCGCCGATGGTTTATGTAGTAGTGTGATCCATTAAGTTGATGCTAAAAAATCGTATGTCCCTCTAAACCCTAAATCCAAATCGTATTTGTCCATGAGATGTTTTGATTGGCATTGAGTGCTAAACAGAAATTTAGTGAAAACATAAAGATAACCAGTTCAAGAAAAGATACAATGACTTTGGAATGAATCACTCAAGCTCAAGACAGATGGTTTTAGAGTCATAAATAAGGAAGAGATTCTAGGTAAACATAAGAGGCAGGAAAAAACAAGAAAGAGGCAGGCTGGGTGATCAACTGCTAAGCTAATTATTGTTCATCCAGTACAAAAAAAATCAATAAAGAAAGTTTTTTTAATATTTGATTGTGTGTATTTTTTAACATCAATGTTTTAGATCATACTACGTGATCATGAGTAGTGAATATGGGTCAATGAGTCTGACTCAAAAATCACACAGTTAAATCCTGATATTCACATCACAATTTGACTTGCTGTGGAAATTATCTCCTACTTATCAATTAATGAGCTTAAGGGGATTTCTAATGAATGGTTCATAAGGCACAACACTTGGTGAAGGTTTTGCAAATGGGGTTGCAAGCTTTGGGTTTAATTATGGAGGAAACTCCGTACTTAAGCGCACTCAGGCTGGAGTAGTACTAGGATGGGTGACGTCCCGGGAAGTCCCGGTGCTTCACCCTGTGAGCATCACCTAGATCCAATGAGTGCTAAGTGTTCCATTTATTCTCATGAGAGATGGATTCATGTTGAATCAATACTTATGAAATATGGTTCAATGAGTTTGACTCAAAAATCACACAGTTAAATCTTGATATTCATATCACAGTATTACAATAAAGTTAAATCCGTCGGCTAGTTAGCCAGAGATTTAATTATAAAGCATGAGTCAATGAATTTGACTTAAAAACTACTGAAAGCAATCTCACACTGACATTGAGAGTTAAATCAGCCAAGAAAACACTGACAATCTATATTGATATCGATTCTTGTGTTTGTTTAGATTAATAAAAGGAATCACTTTGAAAAGGCCCTGGCCCATATATAAAAGGTATTTTGATATTTCTTGTTTGAAATTTGAAACAAAATCGATCAGTTTAAATTGATCGTAATTTTAAATATTTTTAGATATTTTAATTTCAACTATATTTTAGATTCTCTTAGCATTTCATCACTGATCTTCCAATCTTTGTGCAAGCAAGTTAATATGTTTGAATCAATATCCTTCTAGTGTGATGTCCATATCTACTTTAGGACTAGAAACCTTCTAATACAGAGCTCAGATTTCTGACCGACTAAACACTTTGTAGCATAACTTTCAGTATTGATATAGGAGGGTCAATGGATAAAATGTATTTAGATAATTATGCTTTTGGACTAGAACCCTTCTAATATAAGGCTCAAATTTCAGTCTGTAGTTAAAATTCTTCTTCCCATTGAATGGTAGATTGGACAAGCAACGAGGCATGTAATACAAATGTATAGAAACAAGAAAAAGACTCTGAAAGTAGACATACAGGATCGTACGCCTTCTCAAGGACAAGGTCTAAAGCTGCATCATTGACTGCCAGAGCAATTCCCCTCTCTGCAAGGCGTACAACTACATCTTTTATCTGCAATCTAGCGACTTTCCTCAATTCCTCTTTTGTGAGAGGATCAAAAATAATTATCTCATCCAGTCTGTTTAATATCTCTGGCCTGAAGTGTTTTCTGACCTGCAATAAAGTTAAAAGATAATTCAACACAACACCTCCTTTTTTTAGGATCATAGATATCTCCATGACAACTAGATCAGGATGACTGAGTACAAGAAACCACAAAATGGCATAACTCAACTACATTTACTTGTTGCATTACTCTCTTTTTAGCAACATGCATGGATAGGCACCAAAGAGTCCTGCAAGCAAGTACTATGCTCTGAGGTTTGATGTCAAGATAATGACTGTGTTAGAGAAGTTAACTGTCCAACCATGCCCATCTGTCAATCGACCATCATCAAGCATCTGAAGCAAGGTGTTTAATATAGATACATGCGCCTTCTTAACTTCATCAAATAGAACAACACTATATGGCCGTCTTCTAACTGCTTCAGTTAGTTGTCCACCTTCTTCATAACCAACATATCTGGAATTAATGATTAAAATTCAGCTAAAATATTAGCTACTTTTAGTTAGTATATTAATATAAAAATAAAGAAAAATTCTTTGGAATAAGACCAATTTGAAAGAAGCATAATACACTATACATACCCAGGTGGAGCCCCAATGAGCCTGTAAACCGAATGCTGCTCCATGTATTCAGACATATCAATCCGAACTAGGAGGTTTTCATCATCAAATAGTTGTTCTGCAAGAGCCTTTGCAAGCTCTATTTTTCCAACTCCAGTGGGTCCCAAGAATAGAAAAGATCCAGTAGGTTGTTGTGGTGTCCCGAGTCCTGCCCTTGATCTCAGCATAGCATCTGCAACTGCGTTAACTGCTTTCTCTTGCCCAACAACTCTTTTATGCAAACTTTTGGCAAGGTCTAATAGCCGCTCCTTATCATTTTGGCCAAGTCTGGTAACAGGAATGCCAATCCATCGAATCACCACCTGCATGAATTAGTAATTTATATTAATAGCCCTGCAATTGTGCAGTAAAGGTACTGTCACTAAAATTTACTTTCAGTTTTCTACATTGCATACAAATCATAAACCATCACCATTGTAAGTCCACCCTGAATTTAAACTCATAGCCTATAGTTACAAGTGCTAAAAGTATCAATAAAATAAGTGTTAAGAATAATTTAGAACATCCACATTAGACACACCTCTGCAATTTGATCAGGTCCTACAACTTCTGTTAACATTAAATTTCCTTGAACATTAGTTTCATGTCGAGCAATTGATGTATCTATCTCTTGAAGAATCCGTTATCTTAGATCCGCAACTCTTGCCAGATCCATCCTATGCTGTGCCTCCTGGAGAGTATACAACAATTCTTCACGCTTCTGCTTCAGCCGACGAATTCCATCCACTCTCTCTTTTTCTTTCTGGTGTTTCATTTTAAGAGGGTGCAACTTATTTCTCAAATCATTAAGCTCATTTTGAACTTGTGGAATTTGAAAAATAAGAACAGTACGTTATCCTACAGAAATCCCTTGCATACCACAATAATCTTCTCTTTCTATGTGTGTATACAATGCTCATGCAATATAGCAAAATAGTCTTTTTAAAAGAAAGGTAGATCTCCATACTAACCTCCACGAGCCAAGCCTTGCTTGCTCTGTCTTTCTCCTTTTCAAGAGCGTGGAGCTCAATTTCTAATTGAATTCGTTTCCTTTCAAGTGCATCAATTTCTTCAGGTTGACTATCTAATTGCACTCTCACATTTCCACATGCCTCATCAATCAGATCAATTGCTTTGTCAGGAAGATTTCGGTCTGTTCATAGTCCAAATAAGAAAACAATAATTAATCAATTTCACAAAGCCCACAAAATGTCTACATTCTACTCAATAAAAATTAGTGTCTCAAGCTTCAGCAAACTTCTTATACTTTAAAATCAAGTAATTAATTATACACAATCACTCGATTAAAATCAAAATTCTATCCATTTATGATAAAATCTCATATCTAAAGAGCTGCCACACAATGTCATCTTTTTCTATCACCACTTAAATCATATGAATATCTATTTGAAGAACTTACTAGTTATATAATGACTCGATAACTGGGCAGCAACCACTACCGCTCTGTCCATGATCCTCACACCATGGTGACCCTCGTATTTTTCTTTCAGACCACGCAAAATGCTGATTGTGTCGGCCACACTTGGTTCAGCCACGTACACCTTCCAAAGACACTTGTTGAGATAATCTACTCACAAGGTGATCTATGATCCTACAGTGATACAGACCTGAAAATAAAATGCACCAATAAAATTAATCAAGGGCCAACTTTCTGAAATCGGCGCTTGAATGCAGCATCTTTCTCTACGTATTTTCGATACTCGTCCAGTGTAGTTACTCCCACACACCTCAAATGGCCGCGGGCAAGCATTGGTTTCAATAAATTAGCAGCATCCATTGAACCCTCAGCACGTCCTGGGACAAACCCCCTTTGTCAAATTGAAGACAACTAATTATAATGATACATATTTAGATTTAATCAAATGGAGAAAGAAAACAATTTAAAAAAAAAACACTCACCAGCACCGAGAACCAAATGTATTTCATCAATAAAAAGAATGACTCTTCCTTGGGATTCATCCACCTCCTTCAAAATAGATTTTAGTCTTTCTTCAAAGTCACCCCTGTACGTTGTTCCAGCAACTAGGGCTCCCATATCCAATTCTATCAATCTAAATTCCAGCAAATTACTGCAACATTCCAAAGAAATTTTATGAATGTCAAAGTGCAAATTCATGAAGTCCCAAACCAACTGCAAAAACTGCAATTTAATGCCAGTCCCTATCCTAATACTACTTAAATATTCCCAAGCATCAACATTTTATTATATGTTAGCTTACAAAGGCAAAACTAGTTTACAAGGACATGTGCCAATCTTTAACCAGAATGCACAAGGAATCATGCTGACCAGATATCTAGAGCTTAGAATAGCTTGTGCAAGTTGCTTCAGTGTTATTAATTTCAGCTTGTAGTAATATATAAGGGGGCATAGTGTTGCATCATTTGAACTGTCAATTGCTAATTTAGAAAGAGGTGTGCCATGTAGAACAGTGTAACGTATATATTGCCACCAAAGTAAAATTCGAATGTAAAGTTTGAACAATAATATAACTAACATAAAACAGATTATGAAATCCTTTTGCAAGTACTAATGTATGCTTACTACTATCTATCTTACAGGAAGCCCTGGGTATATAAAATAAAAATAAAAAGACCGGCATAAACGTCAAATGTTCCTCTCTTATTAAGCTTTTTCTTTACTTCAAAATTGCTAAAAATAAGAACCTGTTTAGCAGAAAACAACTTACCTTGGCACATCTCCTCTAACAATCCTTTGAGCCAGTCCCTCCACCACAACAGTCTTTCCAACACCAGCCTCTCCAAATAGCACTGGATTGTTCTTCATCGTCCGACACAGAATTCTGATGATTCTCTTGGTCTCTTCATCTTTGCCAATAACTGGGTCAAGCTTCCCAGCTAGTTCCACCAGGTCGCACCCATAGATCTTCAGAGCCTGGAAGTTTGTATGACCAAAGGTAGTCTCTAACTTCTTTCCTTCTACCCTCAGCTTCTCAATTTTAGATTTAACACCCAAAGCACTTACACCCGCTTCTTCAAAGTTGTCCACAATCTGTGAATCCTCCAATAATCCTAGAATAAGATGATCTAGAGCCAAATGAGAATCTCCTTTCTTCTTTTGTCTCGATTGTGTGCACCTGATGCATTTGATTAAAGCAGTGCTGGGGGGATTTTCTTGTGGAGCAGGGTTATGAGAATCAGGATATATCTTATAGCATAATACTAAATTTAAATTTTCTGGACGAAACCCCAATCTACCTACGATATCCAATGATTCAGGAATTCTAATTTATTACATCATAATGAATTTAACTCTGTATAAAACGCATCGACTGCCAAAAAATAAATATCAATACTATTTTAACAAATTGAGCCCCAGTTAGCCCATAGCTCACATCGTGCAATGTATCCCAACAAATGTAAACCCTACCCTGATGCTATTTTCTCTAGAACTAAATGATAACAGAAAAAAAAGTGAAATAAATTCAAGATCAATGCACCCATCAGAGCAGATCTCTGGTCAAATAGCTCTGGTTCTTCAACTCTTGCGCGCGTTGAAGCTGAATAGAATCAATGAAATGGGCAGCATTTGCCTTTTTTACATATTAAGCTCGTGTTGGTCAAAATTTTGACCAACACGGGCATAGATTTAAAAAAAGCCATATTTTCCCTTTCCATACCGACCAATTTAATAAATGGTCAAAAATTTTGGTCGAAAAATGACCTCAAATGTACTAGTGTTTTCTTGGCTTGCATTAAAACATACGATCTTGACTAGTGACAGATTGAATAGACTGCATATTGTCCCATCTTTTAACTTTATTTTATGTAATGAGTGTGAAGAATCAGTGGATCATCTCTCTGTCTCATGCCCATTTTCTTATCAGTGTTGGAGCTTCATTTTGAACAAATTAAATTATAGTACTCCACTTCAAAATGATCTTTGCGATCTCTTTCAAGCTTGGCTAGTTCTTTACTCAAACTATTTATTTGCAAATCTATGGAAATGTATTCCAACATTGGTTGTCTGGGTTATATGGTGGGAAAGTATTAAGCATATTTTCAAAAAAGAATCTCATTCCTTAGAAAAAGTTCTAGAAAGAATTGAAAGATCTGTATCGGAGGTGACAAACACAAGTTCGAGAAACTCAAAATTTAACCCTATTGTTACCTCTTGGGATTCATAAGTGATTCAGAAATGGAAATTTTTATTTATTCCAGATGGTTGGAAAATCAATAACACAACTTCTTCTCCCTTATCTCGAAGAAACGTAACTTGGAGACCCCCAGATGCAGGATATTGGAAACTAAATTTTGATGGTGCATCAAGAGGCAATCTTGGAAATTCTGGTCTAGGTGCATGCATTAGAGACTCTAATGGCGAAGTTGTGGCACTTACAACTTCCCCTTTGCCTATTGGTACAAATAATATTGCAAAAGTCCAAGCTCTACTAGCTAGTCTCATTTTAGCCAAACAAGGTAATTTTCGGTTGTTGTATATTGAAGGTGACTCTTCTGTAATTATAAATGTTTGTATTCATACAAAAATTTATTCTTGGAAATTAAAATACATCCTCATCCAAATCTAGAGGCTCTTAGATAATTGTCATGGTGTTTGCATATCACATACATTAAGGGAGGGAAATCAAGTTGCTAACTCCCTTTCAAACATGGGTTGTGATGGGCTATTCCTCTCATCATTTCATTCGATACCCATAATTGAAAAGTACAATACTCTTAAAAGTTTAATCAAGCTTGATAAGACTATCTACTCGCACCTGAACTAACCTTCAATCATGGCGTGGGTGTTTTGTTACACTCACATTTATTATATCTTGTGGTTTATTATCCCTATTACGTGCGACAATATTTGGGCAATTAATGGTGATCTCAAAAGTTCTTGACAACTATGCATTGTTGTTTTCTCTTGCTTCAAAACGATGCATGGGATGGATATAGCTACTCCATGTGGGTTGTGTCACAAGGTTCATAACCGCAACTCTATCCACATTAAGAATACTCTGCATGCTGCCTCTCGGTCTTTGGGTTTTTAGTTTGAAGAACGTGTTAAGAAAGTTGGATATGCTCTTGTTGACCTGCAATGGGTTTCAAACTTGATTCATCCTCAGGGGCCTTGCACTGGTAACATGAATCCTCAAACTAAAGACTGGAATGAATGGAATTATATTTTTGCACTTGCTATCCCTTCACTCTCAACATCTCATGTTGGTTTGGGCTGGTCGCCTATCTCTTCAGTGGAGGCATGTTTTGGTTGGGGTCCTGTGTGTGATTATGGTGAGGACTGGAATGTTTCTTTCACCAACCCAGCTGGTGTTCATGATGCTTCTGTATGTGACAACAAACCTCTCTGTGGCTATGGTGATATGGAAGAATGATTCTGGGCCTGGTTTTTTCTTTTTGGGTTGTTATGTTTTATGAATCTTAACTTCTTAAGGGATCAGTTGTTATTGGGTTTTTTTTTTTTTGAAAAATGATGACCATCAGTCTTTGTTCACTGATAAGTATATCATCAGGTGGTAGTTGTTTCACCCTTTTGTGATTATACTTTGTCAATAGTTCTATGAAATTATGTAAAATCTATGTATATAAGGGATGAAGCTAGGTTTTCTTCACTGATTCTTTCCCAGTTGACCTTTTTGAATCAATTTTAATAAAATATTATAGTGGCTTGCCACTTTTTGCCCAAAAAAATAAATAAAAATATTTTGTATTTTAAATATATTATAAATGTAACTTATTACTTTAAATTCATTTTCTTGATTGTTTAGTCTCATTTTCTTGACTTTTTGTTGGTAAACAGATTGTTCTTTCCAATGTAACTCTTAAATGCTCGAACCTGTGAGAAACAATTTGATACCAACAGTTGGATAACCTATCATGAGGTTGATAGATTTCCTCTAAATTGAAAGGTACAACTCCCTTACCAATGATATTCAATGAATTTGTTTGTTCCTAAAGTAATTGGGTACGTTCTTAACCTGAGAATGGAAGAGGAAAACCAAGCCAGTCCTAGACAGAAGTAACTCAGCCAGACTTTAGTTCTACACCTAGCCAATACCAAGAACCCACAATTCCTATGACTTCTCGACATTGGTAATGCAATGAATGCAGATTATGTGAATGCAATGAAGAAATGAAGATTTAATATTCATATTTCTGCAATAGGAATACGTGCAAATGCTCTGATCTACAACACATTCGTTATCTGACACAAGATGCAAGATAATGTCCAAAACCAAATACAACAATGCTTTGATTGAATATATTCGAAAAATAATACCCAAATTCTCTGACTTGAAGCAAAACTCTTCTTTGTTTTGAACACAACAAATACAATGCTTTGATTTTTATTTGCCTGCAATTCTGGACAAATCTATTACAGAAATCAATGCATGAAATGAAATGCATAAAATAAACTACTGTCTCCCCTCTACTCCAGCAATACCTACTCTTGCAGAAAAGAAGAACCCCTTGCAAATGAAAAGGTTTTACAATAAATACGTTCTCCAGCAACCGTTTGAATTCTTCTAGTGACTTTTCAGTTCTGTAACTGATCTTGTCTCTTTGACTTCTCATATTTTTCCTTTTGAAAACTGATATGCTTATTAACATATTTAAATTATATTTTAACAATTGACATTTAAATATGTTAAATCAATATCAAAATCTTTCCTTTGTTGAGCGGACAACAAAATAAATACTGCTGCTAGGTAAAAATGGGTCACGTTTTGGGGGGAATATCTTTTGATTCCACCGTTGGATTGAGCCCATCTTTGGATATGTTTTTCCAAACCTAATTATCTTCATTCTGATTGGAGCGATCAGAAAAATAATCATTGAGTCAAAAGATATGAGCTACTGAATTCTACTCTATATGACTATTACAAAATTAGAATTGATAAAATAAAGTTTCTAGCCATTCTTCTTTCACATGCTATGTAACCTAGATGTCTTCAATTTGCCACTATGTTATCTTCCATGCTTACCATGTTTATTCCTTGTTGAATTTTGGAAGTGATTCTCTAGAATGCTTGTGGCAGAAAATCCCAAATGAAAGTTGAAAAGCATACCAAGTTCTTAGTTTTCCACTTCTCTATTGTAGGTGAAATTCACACATTCTAGTAACAGCTGCACTTTGAAAATAATTAACAAACAATAATTCTTCTTTGCTATCAGGTCATTGGCTATGGAACACTCTAATTCATCCTTTGTGGAAATTTGACTTTTTTCTTCTCCCTTTGCGGAAAACTCCAAACTGACTACGAAAGGTGAAGTAGAAAATGAATTTTCCACTTCATATTTAATGTCATGTTGATGTCCAAATCGTCAAGAAATAAATCATTATGAGATTACCATTGTTTGTTTAATCAATTAAGAGCTCTTTTCCATCTTTCTAATGTGGATTTGATGCTTGGTGGAAATTCCATTTTTGAATGCAGAAAGCGCACCCAATTTTCAATTTTCCACCTCCATGTCGTGGGCACAATTTTGATGAAGATTGATTCATAAATTACTTTTTTGAAGTGATCTTGATACTGGACCCTATATATCTTCATTTTGGATTGAGATTTGCCTTTTCTCTCCTCATGTGGAAAATTGAACTTTGACTGCGAAAGGTGTAGCGGAAAATGAGTTTTCCACTACGCTTTTTCCTTTTGGTGGAAAATGAAACATTTGCTTCTCCAATGAAAAATCTAAAACTGACTGCAAAAGGCATAATGGAAAATGAGTTTCCCACTATGCTTTTCCCTTTCGTGGAAACTGAAACATTTGCTTCTCCAATGGAAAATCTGAAAATGACTGCAAAAGGTGCAGCGGAAAATAAGTTTTCCACTACCTTTTTCCCTTTGGCGAAAAATCCCAAGTTGACTACTCCATTGCGGGAAATTCAAGAAGTGCTTCTTCATGGTAGAAAAATGAACTTTGACTTCCATTTGCTTTCACATTTGCATATCTGGACTCTGTAACAATTCAATCCTTCATAAAGACTTTCTTAGAATCAAGGAATGCATTAGTTGAAATTTATCATGGGTGGCGACTTAAAAGTTTTAAAAATTGGGATACTTTTAGTGCGCCTACAGCTGGCTCTGAATGGGGATTATGTGCTGCAAAGTGCATAAAGAATCCAGAATCTCTAGCAAAAAACAAGTGCCTATCCATTGGGCTACATAGTCTATGTACAAATAAGATTATCAAAGAATTTCTAGCCCGGAGGGCGGAGGGGAGCAAGGCAAAACCAAAACTAAGAAAGTGGGAAACACTAAGCTAAGTACACCAAAACTGCAGAAACAAAAGCTTATTTACAAACACAGGTGAGGAGGCCTCACCAAAAGAAGAGCAAGTAGGAAGAAACTCACACATGGCCATTAATCGACAAGGAGAAGTATAATCCTTTCCGGAAAAGAAACTTGCACTCCAACAAGCTATAACAAAACCATTTCATTTCCATGACTTCATCATTGCTGAAGATGAATTTGGAAGCATGCCGAAAATATGTGACCCAAAAATATTTTCCAAGTAACCATGCTTTGTCATAAATTTTTGATTTTTTTGTATCCTCATGCACATTATTTCTCATACATCCAAACATCCTTTGTTGAAAAGAAAAATGATCACACACTTCTGAAAATGGAACCGCAAAATTTTTACACTCGTAACTTTTGATGTGATCACTCTTAAGAGGAATCCCAGTAGATAAATTAAGATTGTAAAAATCTAAATGTCCACACAATTCTAAAACATATGTTGCATCATACTCACATTCACTACAATCATCTTTGATAGCAATTTCAAATTTCAAACCAAGATTAAAACATAATAATTCTTCATCGCACATAGGGTCAAACTGAACCAAAATGACTTAATCACTTTTTGTGGCTATCAATTCTGAAAATTTTTCATCCAAATTTAAAATCTCAATACTCGACTCAGTTGTAGAAGAAGACTTACATTTGGCCAGCATCAAGATTTGATTAGGTTCCATTTCGTGATGAAAAAAAATATAATCCAGCTCTAAACCATCTTCATGGTGTTGCAACACTTCATTAGCCGTCAAAGGTATTTTTTTGGAATCTGACCTTGCAACCACTTCTTCAACCACATCTTTAAACTTAAAATGATATTCATCAAAACATGTTTTAGCCTTTTCATCAATACACAATTCATCAAGAATACTCAACTTGGCATCTTCTACGAAAGAAAATAATTCTAACACTGTAGATTGAACATCATCTTTTCTATTATCCTTTTCAAACTTGTAAGTCCCATATTCTACTTGTTTGCAAACAAAAGGTTGAGTTTCATAAAGAGTCTTATGCAAAATATAATCTTCATCATTTTCTTCAAATTTGAAACTTTCAACAATAGGAAGAAAAGAGGGTACGGACAATTTTTCTTTTTCTTTTTCATATTCACTTACCATTTTATTACCATCTTCAAGAATCTCCATGTTCATAGAAGTGGGCACATCCAAAAATTGGGATATTTCTTACTCTCCAAGAACCAAGCAATTTGTGAATAAAGATTCTTCTTTTTTTATTGGTTTTTCTCCAGAAAAATTTGCTGAAATGAATTTTCCTTTTCTTTGATCTTGGACATTAAAATATCTTTGGATCTCACACTTTAACAGTAGAGTAGATTGATGATCTTATGAGGGATTTAATCCTTTTCTTTCAGCTTCAGTAATACTTTGTTTAAATGCAATCCAAAGGAATTGTAAGTTAGGATCACTCTCAGCATTTATTTCTTCAAATGTGGGTTTCCTTTTGATTTTCTTTCTTGGTTGAACTTCTTGAGACTGAAAAATTATAGGATACAAAATTAGGTGGGACTTCTGAAACCACTTCATCATCCACCTTTAATTCATTGCTTACCTGCAATACCCTTTCCTCACAATGCTGCAATAACTTCTTTTTTACCTCCAGCTCTTTCATCTTGTGATATCTAGAACAAACACTTCTCCATAAAAGAATTGGAGCATGATCTTCTTCAATGTTTAAATTCATTTTTCTCCTGCGAGTAATGCTTTCTCTAAAAGCATCAAACAAATCACACAATACTGGATCATGAGTTTGATGAAGTTCAATCAAAGAAGGATCTGACCTTCTTCCTTTCACAACTTTAATGGGCATGGTCTTTTAATAACAAAATTGCCAATCTCTTGCAAGTAGAGCTAATAATAAAAATTGAGGAAGTAAAACTTCAGCACTAATCTTCTTTTTTGCTTCCCTAGTGGAGTCACCAAAAATCTGTTGGTAAACAGATTGTTCTTTCCAATGTAACTCTTAAATGCCTGAACCTGTGAGAAACAATTTGATACCAACAGTTGGATAACCTATTATGAGGTTGATAGATTTCCTTTCAATTGAAAGGTACAACTCCCTTATCAATGATATTCAATGAATTTGTTTGTTCCTAAAGTAATTGGGTACGTTCTTAACCTGAGAATGGAAGAGGAAAACCAAGCCAGTCCTAGACAGAACTAACTCAGCCAGACTTTAGTTCTACACCTAGCCAATACCAAGAACCCACAATTCCTATGACTTCTCGACATTGGTAATACAATGAATGTAGATTATGTGAATGCAATGAAGAAATGAAGATTTAATATTCAGATTTCTGCAATAGGAATACATGCAAATGCTATGATCTACAACACATTCATTATCTGAAACAAAATGCAAGATAATGTCCAAAATCAAATACAACAATGCTCTGATTGAATATATTCGAAAAATAATACCCAAATTCTCTGATTTGAAGCAAAACTCTTCTTTGTTTTGAACACAACAAATACAATGCTCTGATTTTTATTTGCCTGCAACTCTAGCCAAATCTATTACAAAAATCAATGCATGAAATGAAATGCATAAAATAAACTATTGTCTCCCCTCTACTCCAGCAATACCTACTCTTGTAGAAAAGAAGAACCCCTTGCAAATGAAAAGGTTTTACAATAAATACATTCTCCAGCAACTGTTTGAATTCTTCCAGTGACTTTTCAGTTCTGTAACCGATCTTGTCTCTTTGACTTCTCATATTTTTCCTTTTGAAAACTAATATGCTTATTAACTTTTAAAGTTAATAATGATATATATTAACATATTTAAATTATATTTTAACAATTGACATTTAAATATGTTAAATCAATATCAAAATCTTTCCTTTGTTGAGCGGACAACAAAATAAATACTGCCGCTAGGTAAAAATGGGTCATGTTTTGGGGGGAATATCTTTTGATTCCACCGTTGGATTGAGCCCATCTTTGGATATGTTTTTCCAAACCTAATTATCTTCATTTTGACTAGAGCAATCAAAAAAATAATCATTGAGTCAAGAGATATGAGCTACTGAATTCTACTCTATATGACTATTACAAAATTAGAATTGATAAAATAAAGTTTCTAGCCATTCTTCTTTCACATGCTATGTAACCTAGATGTCTTCAATTTGCCACTATGTTATCTTCCATGCTTACCATTTTTATTCCTTGCTGAATTTTGGAAGTGATTCTCTAGAATGCTTGTGGCAGAAAATCCCAAATGAAAGCTGAAAAGCATACCAAGTTCTTAGTTTTCCACTTCTCTATTGTGGGTGAAACTCACACATTCTAGTAACAGCTGCAATTTGAAAATAATTAACAAACAATAATTCTTCTTTGCTATCAGGTCATTGGCTATGGAACACTCTAATTCATCCTTTGTGGAAATTTGACTTTTGTCTTCTCCCTTTGTGGAAAACTCCAAACTGACTACGAAAGGTGAAGCAGAAAATGAATTTTTCACTTCATATTTAATGTCATGTTGATGTCCAAATCGTCAAGCAATAAATCATTATGAGATTACCATTGTTTGTTTAATCAATTAAGAGCTCTTTTCCATCTCTCTAATGTGGATTTGATGCTTGGTGGAAAGTCCATTTTTGAATGCGAAAAGCGCACCCAAGTTTCAATTTTCCACCTCCATATAGTGGGCACAATTTTGATGAAGATTGATTCATGAATTACTTTTCTGAAGTGATCTTGATACTGGACCCCATATATCTTCATTTTCGATTGAGATTTGTCTTTTCTCTCCTCATGTGGAAAATTGAACTTTGACTGCGAAAGGTGTAGCGGAAAATGAGTTTTTCACTACGCTTTTCCCTTTGGTGGAAAATGAAACATTTGCTTCTCCAATGGAAAATCTAAAACTGATTGCGAAAGGCGCGGCGGAAAATGAGTTTCCCACTACGCTTTTCCCTTTGGTGGAAACTGAAACATTTTCTTCTCCAATGGAAAATCTGAAAATGACTGCGAAAGGCGCAGTGGAAAATAAGTTTTCCACTACCTTTTTCCCTTTGGCGGAAAGTTCCAAGTTGACTACTCCATTGTGGAAAATTCAAGAAGTGCTTCTCCATGGTAGAAAAATGAACTTTGACTTCCATTTGCTTTCACATTTGCATATCTGGACTCAGTAACAATTCAATCCTTCATAGAGACTTTCTTAGAATCAAGGAATGCATTAGTTGAAATTTATCATGGGTGGCAACTTAAAAGTTTTAAAAATTGGGATACTTTTAGTGCGCCTACAACTGGCTCTGAATGGGGATTATGTGGTACAAAGTGCATAAAGAATCCAGAATCTCTGGCAAAAGACAAGTGCCTATCCATTGGGCTACATAGTCTATGCACAAATAAGATTATCAAAGAATTGCTAGCCGGGAGGGCGGAGGGGAGCAAGGCAAAACCAAAATTGAGAAAGTGGAAAACACTAAGCTAAGCACACCAAAACTGCGGAAGCAAAAGCTTATTTACAAACACAGGTGAGGAGGCCTCACCAAAAGAAGAGCAAGTAGGAAGAAACTCACACATGGCCATTAATCGACAAGGAGAAGTATAATCCTTTCCGGAAAAGAAACTTGCACTCCAACAAGCTGCAGCAAAACCATTTCATTTCCATGACTTCATCATTGCTGAAGGTGAATATGGAAGCATGCCGAAAATATGTGACCCAAAAATATTTTCCAAGTAACCATGCTTTGTCATAAATTTTTTAATTTTTTTTGTACCCTCTTGCACATTATTTCTCATACATCCAAACATCCTTTGTTGAAAAGAAAAATGATCACACGCTTCTGAAAATGGAACTGCAACATTTTCACACTCGTAACTTTTGATGTGATCACTCTTAAGAGGAATCCTAGTAGATAAATTGAGATTGTAAAAATCTAAATGTCCACACAATTATAAAATATATGTTGCATCATAATCACATTCACTACAATCATTTTTTATAGCAATTTCATATTTCAAACCAAGAATTAAACATAATGATTCATCATCACACATAGGGTCAAACTGAACCAAAATGACTTCATCACTTTTTCTGGCTATCAGTTCTAAAAAAATTTCATCCAAATTTAAAATCTCAATACTCGAATCAGTTGTAGAAGAAGACTTACATTTGGCCAGCATCAAGATTTGATTAGGTTTCATTTCGTGATGAAGAAAAATATAATCCAGCTCTAAATAATCTTCATGGTGTTGCAACACTTCATTAGCTGTCAAAGGTATTTTTTTGGAATCTGTCCTTGCAACCACTTCTTCAACCACATCTTTAGACTTAAAATGATATTCATCAAAACATGTTTCAGCCTTTTCATCGTTACATAATTCATCAAGAATACTCAACTTGGCATCTTCTACGAAATAAAATAATTCTAACACTGTAGATTGAGCATCATCTTTTCTATTATCTTCTTCAAAGTTATAAGTCCCATATTCTACTTGTGTGCAAACCAAAGGTTGACTTTCATAGAGAATGTTATGCAAAATATAATCTTCATCATTTTCTTCAAATCTAAAACTTTCAACAATAGGAAGAAAAGAGGGTACGAACAATTTTTCTTTTTCTTTTTCATATTCACTTACTATTTTATTACCGTCTTCAAGAATCTCCATGTTCATAGAAGTGGGCACATCCGTAAACTGGGATATTTCTGGCTCTCCAAGAACCAAGCAATTTGCGAATAAAGATTCTTCTTTTTTTATTGGTTTTTCTCCAAACAAATTTGCTGAAATGAATTTTCCTTTTGTTTGATCTTGGACATTGAAATGTCCCTTTTCTGATTTTATATGATATTTCAAGCCTCAAATCAGATCTTTAAAATCAAACAACCAATATTTCAAAGATCCACCAATTTCTCAATAAACCCCAAATCGGGTATGCCAGAAATAGTACCAAAAGCTTCACAGCTTCACCTATTATTAATAAATCTAAAAGTGGACAATTTTACAGAAATTTGAGCAGCATAACAGCCTATAAAATGACATTTCCAAATCTATATAACATGCACACAATAGCTCCCAAACGGAGGACAAAACAATGCTCATCGGGCTCTCGAAAATAGCATAGAATAGCCCGAAATCACCACAAAAACTTAATAATCTATCACAGAAGTATAATCATATCCAAATACATATATTTAGCTCTATTTTAACATTTAAAAGTCTAAAATACAGCAGCAACCCAAACTGATATGAAATACTCAACTGAAAACACCAAACTCTTACAAAAAACAAACCCGAAAACTCACAAATCTGCACTGTTCAGCACAAAGGCAAACTTTGCATGAGCATGCACATGGAATGGCTTCAAACTCCCATCCTTAGCCTTCTTAGAAACCTGCAAACTCCCGTTCTTGGTTCTCCTTCTCCACAGGTTTGGCAGCCTCTGAAGAATAACAAAGCAATGCGCAAAAATGAAGTTCTGGAATGAGCCCAAAATGCCTCCAAACCCCTTAAAAGAGGGCATAACCCTAACTCACATCCAAGAGGGGTTAATAAAACATATTTTAATAATAATTTTCATTTATTAGCCCATTAGCTTCCAAAGTTTATCCCCTTTTTCCGAAACTTCACCTTTTTGGGCCTGCCTGCCTTAGCAAAGATTATTATTTTTAATTATTTGAAAAGAGGACATGACAAGTCCTCCCCTTCCAAATATTGCTTGTCCTCAAGCAATGGCCAAACAATAGACCAATCAATCCACTTGGATCCCAAATGTAGTCATGAACGATACTATTGTCAATTAACACAGGCTCCTGCAATATCCTCTGCAATATAACCAAGAGGAATCCATAATCAAACTAACAATTACTGCTCAACCAAACTCCAAAGTGACAACTTCCATAGTCAGAAACCCACGAGACACAAACTCTTTGAACATCAAAACTCAAGTAAAGTGGACAAATCAAATTGCCAACATAGTAAATACCATCAATGCATCCCACTGGCCTATACAGAATGTACAATCCAACTCTGCAACAATGGTGAATGCTCCCGAATGAAACTGTACCAAGTATGGAGAATCCACACACCGTACAACTCCTGCAGTCAACACAACTCTGCAGATCACTGGCCACTATCTCATAACCATAACTCCCATGCACCCCTGATGGTGAAAAGCCATCACAAGATAAACAACAAGAAATGGAACCCAAACCAAGTTTGTTTGCCATCAACTCCTCAGCACAACGATCACATGCTAACTGATGTACATACCCTGAAATATAATATTGATAAAAAAAACCAACCTCAGTCAACAGCTCACCATGGACAAGTGATACAACCCACTGTGACTGATCACTAAGTAAGTCAGGAGATGTCATAGCCAAAGGAGTAGAATCAATAACAACACCTGCTAAAGCATCACTCCAAAACTCCTGCTCTAAGTCATGTATTATCAAGTTGTCAACTGCAGGACCTATCGCCATGTTGTGCCCATCACAACTCTCATCCCAAGGCATCAAACTATCCCATAACTGATGATAAGCACTAGGAACCAAAGTACATTTCTGTATCATCATCTCATCAACATGGTCATCAAAGGTGAATTGATGAGCATACCTCACAATGTAATGTCGATAGAATGTGCCAATCTCAGTCAGTGGCTCAGACTGCAATCCAGATGTAACTAACTGCAATTGATCACTAACCAAGTTGGAACTGACTACTACCTCTGAAGACATCGCCAAGGGAGTAGTATTACTAGCAGGAACCATGCCAACTGTCAGCTCACTAACATCACACATGGTCTTTGATACATCATCTCTAGTCTTCATTCCATTAGTACTAGAGGTCACCACCATGTCAGGCATACCACAACAATCTGTTGCAGCACCCAACTCAACTGAACCTAACTCTAATGGGGACAAACTCGATATGCCAATGTTAGTATCAAGGATGGATGCATCCCCATCTCCACTATCTTTGACAATCTCGACCATGGACATCCTTGGATCACCAGACACTATAGCTTGTGACTGTATAGAATATGGTAAAGATTGTAGTTGCTCTAACTCCATGGTCACTTTAGCCAAATGAAACTGTGACTCCTTGAAAGCCAACTATGTACTCTCAAGAATCTCAGAAGTCACCTCAAGGTGCTGAGTAAGCTCACTCACCTCATCTTCCTTGGCCAAAAATGCATCGTATGATGTATTGTCCCACTCCATAAGATAATCTCTATTGGCTACCAACTGCATATAATCCTATCTCAAAATCTGGATAGCCTCCCATAAAGAGTGGAACTCTGTCAAGGAAAGATAACTGCCTCCCTGCTCATCACTAGTTGGAGAACCCCATCCATAAACTGCTAACAACTGACGAGAAGCATCAAAATGTTGGCAAGCAATAGCAATGTCTCGCTCACTAACTCTCAACTGATTAGACACATGATGGCACTAGCTAGACTGTCTCCTACAAACCTCCTCTGATGCACTGTCTAAAAGAGTATCCTCAAAGTTACTAGTCTCTAGAGTATTACCATCCATATCCTGTGAATCAACTCCAAAGCTCATATCAACATATGGAGTATCAAAAACTGTAGCACTAATGTCTAATTCCTCTGTACCAAAAGAAACTGCCAAGGAAACTAAGTCTTCAAAACTACCCACTGCATCCTCCCGGATGTCATCAATGCCAATATGATCCTGGGACTCATTTGTACACACTGCCAAATATGAAAGATCATCAACACATTTCAGAAAGTATGGTCGACTGGATATATGAACAAAGCCCAACACTAGTGTATAAAAACTAATACCAGCATCGGACAAGCTGTTGGCACAAGAAAAGACAACACCGTGCAATCTGCTAATCAAATCCATGATAGCACCCAAACAAACATTGCTACCAAAAAGTGTTAAACATCTCCAGTCAACTGAATCCCAAACGCCAATATAACAATCTCGAGCCCATATCTGTAAACTAGAATCAGCTGGTAACTCAAGAAAACTCCTCACCTGAGTAATATGAACAATACCAACTAACTCCACATACCTATCATGATGAGATAATGAAGTCACAATATTGTCTTTGTTCACTTTCAGTCGGCTGGACAAATCATGTGAAGTACTACCAGCCTCAACCTCATGTGTTGAAGCATCTAACTATGCTTGGTACTCTTTCTCAGCAAAGTCATGAATGCTTAATGTCTTCTCATCTCTACCAAGTATCTCACCATCATGCACAACAACATCCGCATAATCATCATCTGAACCCACTACGTTGTAGTCACTACCTGTTGTAACTATACCATCTTGAATACTTGTGACATCACCCTTTGATGACCTGTATACAATTGTCTCAATTTGAGTATCAAGTTGACCATTACTATCAATCTGCGTAATATCCTTTCTCACTACCTCCTATGGTGGACTAGAATCTGAGACCTCAGCCTAGCTATAAGCTAGTTTCTCAAACTCCTCATGCAAGTTCTTGGTAATTGTGTCATCTGCCCTGTGAGAAAATTTTTCAAATAGAAATCTAGTCAACTTATCCACCTTAGCTGGGTCGGACAACATGTCATTCATTATACGGTGGTGCTCAACCAACTCTTCAGACATGTCATGGCTTATTTTCCTAAGTTTATCTCGAATGTCTAAATAACCATCCTTTCTACTGTTTTGACTCTGGATATCAATTGTCCAAGATCGTGTCCTCTAAGACTCTGTACTATACCTGTCCATTCCAGATAAAGTAGAGTGTAACCCCAATAGGTTATAACTTCTTCAAACACCAAGAACTAACATGCAATTGATTAGAAGTAGCATGCAACCATAGATTTCGACATGCAGCTGATTAGAAGCAATATGCAACCACCAAATTCACCAAGAACTAACATGCAAATGATTAGAAGTAGCATGCAACCATAGATTTTGACATGAAACTGATTAGAAGCAACATGCAACCAAAAAATTCACTAAGAACTAACATGAAAATGATTAGAAGTAGCATGCAACCATAAATTTTGACATGCAAGATTTGGGTAGTTATCAAAACTGACATGCAAACTTCTACAAACCCTCAGGTTGGCAAGATCATAGCTCTGATACCACTAAAATGTCCCTTTTCTGATTTTATATGATATTTCAAGCCTCAAATCATATCTTTAAAATCAAACAACCAATATTTCAAAGATCCACCAATTTCTCAATAAACCCCAAATCGAGTATGCCAGAAATAGTACCAAAAGCTTCACAGCTTCACCTATTATTAATAAATCTGAACGTGGAAATTTTTATAGAAATTTGAGCAGCATAACAGCCTATAAAATGACATTTTCAAATCTGTATAACATGCACACAATAGCTCCCAAACGGAGGACAAAACAATGCTCATCAGGCTCCCAAAAATAGCATAGAATAGCCCGGAATCACCACAAAAACTTAATAATCTATCACAGAAGTATAATCATATCCAAATACATATATTCAGCTCTATTTTAACATTTAAAAGTCTTAAATACAGCAGCAACCCAAACTGATATGAAATACTCAACTGAAAACACCAAACTCTTACAAAAAACACACCCGAAAATACACAAATCTGCACTGTTCAACACAAAGGAAAACTCTGCATGAGCATGCACATGGAATGGCTTAAAAATATCGTCCTTAGCTTTCCTGAAAACCTGCAAACTCCCATTCTTGGGTCTCCTTCTCCATAGGTTTGGCAGCCTCTGAAGAACAACAAAGCAATGCACAAAAATCAAGTTCTGGAATGAGCCCAAAATGCCTCCAAACCCCTTAAAAGAGGGCATAACCCTAACTTACATCCAAGATGGGTTAATAAAACATATTTTAATAATAATTTTCATTTATTAGCCCATTAGCTTCCAAAGTTTATCCCCTTTTTCCGAAACTTCACCTTTTTGGGCCTGCCTGCCTTAGCAAAGATTATTATTTTTAATTATTTGAAAAGGGGACATGACAAACATTAAAATATCTTTGGATCACACACTTTAACAGTAGAGCGGATTGATGATCTTATGAGGGATTTAATCATTTTCTTTCAGCTTCAGTAATACTTTGTTTAAATCCAATCCAAAGGAATTGTAAGTTAGGATCACTCTCAACATTTATTTCTTCAAATGTGGGTTTCCTTTTGATTTTCTTTCTTGGTTGAACTTCTTGCTCACTCAAGACTAAAAAATTATAGGAGACAAAATTAGGCGGGACTTCTGAAACCACTTCATCATCCACCTTTAATTCATTGCTTAGCTGCAATACCCTTTCCTCACAATGCTGCAATAACTTCTTTTTTACCTCCAGCTCTTTCATCTTGTGATATCTAGAA
This sequence comes from Cupressus sempervirens, assembly GCA_028749045.1. Classification (NCBI taxonomy): domain Eukaryota; kingdom Viridiplantae; phylum Streptophyta; class Pinopsida; order Cupressales; family Cupressaceae; genus Cupressus; species Cupressus sempervirens. The sequence continues at coordinate 934,294,232 of CM053789.1, forward strand.
CAAACACTTCTCCATAAAGGAATTGGAGCATGATCTTCTTCAATGTTTAAATTCATTTTTATCCCACGAGTAATGCTTTCTCTAAAAGCATCAAACAAATCACGCAATACTGGATCATGCGTTTGATGAAGTTCAATTAAAGAAGGATCTGGCCTTCTTCCTTTCACAACTTTAATGGGCATGGTCTTTTAATAATAGAATCGCCAATCTCTTGCAAGTAGAGCTAATAATAAAAATTGAGAAGTAAAACTTCAGCACTTATCTTCTTTTTGGCTTCCCTAGTGGAGTCACCAAAAATCTATTGGTAAACAGATTGTTCTTTCCAATGTAACTCTTAAATGCCCGAACCTGTGAGAAACAATTTGATACCAACAGTTGGATAACCTATCATGAGGTTGATAGATTTCCTCTGAATTGAAAGGTATAACTCCCTTATCAATGATATTCAATGAATTTGTTTGTTCCTAAAGTAATTGGGTACGTTCTTAACCTGAGAACGGAAGAGGAAAACCAAGCCAATCCTAGACAGAACTAACTCAGCCAGACTTTAGTTCTACACCTAGCCAATACCAAGAACCCACAATTCCTATGACTTCTCGACATTGGTAATGCAATGAATGTAGATTATGTGAATTCAATGAAGAAATGAAGATTTAATATTCATATTTCTGCAATAGGAATACGTGCAAATGCTCTGATCTACAATACATTCATTATCTGAAACAAGATGCAAGATAATGTCTAAAACCAAATACAACAATGCTCTGATTGAATATATTCGAAAGATAATACCCAAATTCTCTTAGTTGAAGCAAAACTCTTCTTTGTTTTGAACACAACAAATACAATGCTTTGATTTTTATTTGCCTGCAACTCTGGCCAAATCTATTACAGAAATCAATGCATGAAATGAAATGCATAAAATAAACTACTGTCTCCCCTTTACTCTAGCAATACCCACTCTTGCAGAAAAGAAGAACCCCTTGCAAATGAAAAGGTTTTACAATAAATACATTCTCCAACAACCGTTTGAATTCTTCTAGTGACTTTTCAGTTCTGTAACCGATCTTGTCTCTTTGACTTCTCATATTTTTCCTTTTGAAAACTGATATGCTTATTAACTTTTAAAGTTAATAATGATATATATTAACATATTTAAATTATATTTTAACAATTGACATTTAAATATGTTAAATCAATATCAAAATCTTTCTTTTGTTGAGAAAAAAACAAAATAAATACTGCTGCAAGGTAAAAATGGGTCATGTTTCAGGGGGAATATCTTTTGATTCCACCATTGGATTGAGCCCATCTTTGGATATTTTTTGCCAAACCTAATTATCTTCATTCTGACCAGAGGGTCGAAAAAATAATCATTGAGTCAAAAGATATGAGCTACTGAATTCTACTCTATATGACTATTACAAAATTAGAATTGATAAAATAAAGTTTCCAGCCATTCTTCTTTCACATGCTATGTAACCTAGATGTCTTCAATTTGCTACTATGTTATCTTCCATGCTTACCATGTTTATTCCTTGCTGAATTTTGGAAGTGATTCTCTAGAATCCTTGTGGCAAAAAGTCCCAAATGAAAGTTGAAAAGCGTACCAAGTTCTTAGTTTTCCACTTCTCTATTGTAGGTGAAATTCACACATTCTAGTAACAGATACACTTTGAAAATAACTAACAAGCAATAATTCTTCTTTGCTATCAGGTCACCGGCTATGGAACACTCTAATTCATCCTTTGTGGAAAACTCCAAATTGACTACGAAAGGTGAAGCAGAAAATGAATTTTCCACTTCATATTTAATGTCATGTTGATGTCCAAATCTTCAAGCAATAAATCATTATGAGATTACCATTGTTTGTTTAATCAATTAAGAGCTCTTTTCCATCTCTCTAATGTGGATTTGATGCTTGGTGGAAATTCCATTTTTGAATGTGAAAAGCGCACCCAATCTTCAATTTTCCACCTCCATGTAGTGGGCAGAATTTTGATGAAGATTGATTCATAAATTACTTTTCTGAAGTGATCTTGATACTGGACCCCATATATTTTCATTTTGGATTGAGATTTGTCTTTTCTCTCCTCATGTGGAAAATTGAACTTTGACTGCAAAAGGTGTGGCGGAAAATGAGTTTTCCACTACGCATTTCCCTTTGGTGGAAAATGAAACATTTGCTTCTCCAATGGAAAATCTAAAAATGACTGCGAAAGGCACAGCGGAAAATGAGTTTTCCACTATGCTTTTTCCTTTGGTGGAAACTAAAACATTTGTTTCTCCAATGAAAAATTTGAAAATGACTGTGGAAGGCGCAGCGGAAAATAAGTTTTCCACTACGTTTTTCCCTTTGGTGGAAAATCCCAAGTTGACTACTCCATTGTGGAAAATTCAAGAAGTGCTTCTCCATGGTAGAAAAATGAACTTTGACTTCCATTTGCTTTCACATTTGCATATTTGGACTCAGTAACAATTCAATCCTTCATAGAGACTTTCTTAGAATCAAGGAATGCATTAGTGGAAATTTATCATGGCTGGCGACTTAAAAGTTTTAAAAATTGGGATACTTTTAGTGCGCCTACACTTTTAAACTTTCCTTTTTTTTTATTAGAAAAAATATTTTAATCATCAAGTAAGGAAAGCGGATATCATATATATGGACATTTTAAACTCTTATAAAAATTTTAATGAGTTTTTTGTTATATTATTAATTTACATTTATTTCTTAAATTTATAATATTATTATATGATTTTGTTTTTTTAAATAGATAATTGTATTTTAAATTAGTTAGTAGCAATTATATGTCTGAAATAAAATGAAAGAATTAAAATGACCAAACTATTTGGCCTTGTTGACTCCCAAATTAAAGGCCTACTACTCTAAAAGATACATTATTTATATTTTACAATATTTTGAGTTATGAATATTAAAATAAAATTCAAATGTCTTTAATATCATTTTCTATAATTTTTGTTATATTTTTACTTATGGCTTTTTGAAGGAATAATAATTTCAATTTCAATTTTAATGTGATTTTAATTATCTTTGTTTATGAATTAAATAAATTATTTTGGTTTGTTTTGTTTTCAAGTTCTTACATATTTGGATAGGATAGGATGATGGAATGATTTAGGTTTTGGATTAGAGGTTTATTTCGATACTGAATAAAGTGGAAATGGATTTGTTATAGTTGAGCTATAGACCCTAATAAAAAATGACTAGATTTGAAAATAATTTTGCATGCATCAAATATATCATAAAAATATATTGAATATACGCAATACTTAGCAAGTAAAAGCTCTTTTTATCAAATTTTCTATTTATTTCACAATTCAATACTTGCCAAAATCACAAATTAAATTTGATGAGTTAATTGTAAAACTAGACACGAATCTTACTCCAATTTGATGCGTTAAATGTACAACTTGACTAGATTCTCAGCCCAAAATCCACTACACTAAGGCAGGAACTTTGGCGCTTGTGTCCCTTGTTTAATTATTGGTAATAATGTTTAATTGGTAAACATAATCTCTTGTTCGAACTAATTCAATTGAAGCTACAAGATTAACACTTTGTCTTAGCAAGGGAGGCCAAGAGGAGGGATCGTTTGTACGATGAACACATTGCGCTCTCGAATGATGAGACATAAATTCATCTCAATATGATATTTTAAATTAAAGAAAACAACATAATTTAGATGCTACCTTATGGTATCATAAAGTACGCTTCAATTAGGAATATCAACCATATGATATTTATCATACTTAATTTCTTTAGTATGTGCACTTTAAGGAAAATATTTGCACATGGTGTTTCCAATACTACATTTGATAGTATACACAATGCCATATTTTAATAAGATAACTTCAAGAATTGTCTATGATGTATGTGCTATCACAATCTGCATAGACATCAATAAAATGATATTCATCATGACAACTGATTAAAATATTGTTAAGATCGACCTTACAATAGTAACCACAATCAAAACATCAATGACAGATTGTCACCTCTCATGATGTTTGTACAGAATCATGTCGTAACTCACATGATATCTAACATGAACTGTATCAAAGGTTGAATCCACCATGGATATTCCAAGAGTGTGGAGCAAGGGTTTTCACCTCATACTTCTCTCACAAAGAAGAAACATTATGAGAAATTTCACTTGGAACTTCTCTCTTACATAGAAGAACTCATTAAAGTAAATCTTGTGTAATTGTTGGTGTTGAGTCTCCCTCTCAGTAAGGGTTGTGATCAATAACTCCAATCTGGTCTTTAATAATGTATAAACTTCACTTTGGTAGAAGTCTTAGAGAAATTATTAGTTGTTAGATCTTTAGTGATAATGTACTTTGAATGAATAACATTTCAAGTATCCATCTATGGTTTAGGCATTCACGTAAAGAATTTTTTGTTTACGCATGGAATTTAATCTCATGTATCATAATCCGTTGACTACTTTAGTTTCCTAATCACTAGAGAATCCATCTCGACATGGTCTACTCCCTTTGAATCAATACGACCAAGATCTTAAAAATCAATTGAATCATATCTTCAATTTGCTCCCTTTGTCATGAAAGTATAGTTTGATTTATAGTAACATGAGTAAATGTATTAAATTTTGGATTCATCTCTAGCTTTGGTTATGTTAGACATTCATGCTAACGTGGCTACCTTCTGAAGCTCCAAGTACATGCATCAACCTCTTGACTTCCAAGTTTACCTTTGATGGATGTGTCAAACTCCTTTTGATTGTTATTTTCTCTAATGGAATGTCAGACTCCCTCTTGTTATAGAAGGATAATCATAATTCTGATCATAGAAGATATCTTTCTCCAGTAGCCTCACTTTATCTAGCATGATCATTAGATGACTAATGAATCTTAGATCAAAACCTCTTTGGAGTGATTGTCATAAGATTGAGTCCTGCACAATATTTGGTAGCATGGCTAGTGTACCATTCTTCATTTTCTGCAAAAGCATCCACGAGGACAATGAAAAAGTTCAAGGCAAAAGGCATACCTTGGTTATTCCTCAGTAGCTCAATGGTAAAGTAGTCGATTGTTAACCAATTGGTTGTAGGATCAAATCCTATTTCAAGAGAGCTCTTTTATTCTTCTTCAAGAACTTGGTTCCATAATTATAAGCAAGATATTGTCCACCATAAAAAGAGAAAAATTTTCCCTATTTAACTGAATTGGAGTAAACCTCTCTTCGCTCCGATACATTCTTTTTTCAATAATTAACTTATCACTTCATTGATAATTTTAGCAATGTTACCAACATCTACATGTAGATTGGGAATAATCTAAAACCTAGGGTTAGCCCACTCATACATTTCAAGTTATGAGCGAGCTATATTCATCAATTCTCTCAAATTGATTTCGATCAAGAGAAGGTCCTTGGCCTTTTCATCTTCCTACCTTATGTAGACTGCATAACCTTTATATCATGGGCTAGTTGATAGGATATGTGAAATCTTATTCGATCTGCTCAAGGATTTTAAATGAATTATTAGGAAGTGGTAAAGTATGAAAATGGACTTCATATCAATGATCATATTCTTTCATTTTAAGCAAGCATTTCAATCAATTATTTCATAATCTTTCATTTCTTTTTTAATCTATCTCTATATTGTTTTTTTTAATAAGTAAAACAGGTTTTAAGGGGTGCCTGAAACTCATCGGTTTACAAAAGAAGTAGACATTAAGTTTTGAACCGAAAAAAATAACAAAGAAACAACAGCCCAAAGAATGCCAGGAGAGCCATACAAAAAGGGACAACCTCTAAAAGAGAAGGCGAGCAATAGGTTTTGAAAGGACCCAAAACCTTATACAAAACTGGCCATGAAGATTTACATTTCGGTCCTGTCTTTTGAGAACGTAAAGACGTATCAAACAAAGGTTTGGAGGACTCAACTTTTTTTTTTTGCCTTTTACTGATGTCCATCCATCCTCCACCTTCCCAGCAACCTTTTGACAACAACACCATTCTGAACCAAAGCCACAAGAGGGACAAATTCGAATAAAGAGTTTCAACAACAAATGAAGGGACATCTATAACATTCTTGGTCGCCATCATGGGGACAAGATTTGAATCATCAGAGACAACAACAAAATCCTCCACCAAAGAAAGATTATTCTAAGAAGAGCTATCCAACCCATCCACAATTGTGGATACTTTCTGAACCATGTAGTGATCATCTAAAACCCCCAACCACCAAGAAGGTGATTTCTTCAATCTAACCTTATCAGAGGAGCATTGTGCAACGAGATGACCAGTCTTATGGAATTTCTTGCATCTGAAGGGAATCCCCTCATAATCAAGAAGTTGAATCCAAGAACCATTCGGAGAGGCCAACTTAATCATTTTAGGGAGCCTCTTGGAGACATCAATCTCCACAAGAATGCAAGCATATGTCATCCTATATACATTGGAAGATGTTGAATCAACCAACAAGAAGTCCCCAAGGACCTCCCCCATAGCCTCCAGGACTGAATCCAACCATAAGTGAAGAGGAAGATTTGGCAACCTTACCCACAGAGGAATCTTATTAAAGGATTCAGACGACGAGTCAAAATCCTTATACCAAAGTTTGGCCATCAAAGGGAACCTCTCCTCCCAAGAGAAACCACGACACTGGATGGAATTTCTATCTTTAGCATTTGCAAATTTCACAATAAAAAAGCCCCTTGCCACAAGGTAAATCTGAACTAAATCCGAAATGATAGGTTTCCAATATTTGGAAATCAAAGCATGCAAATCTGAAAGAGAGGGCCAAAATCCCCTAAAACAAAAAATAGTAGCTGAAGAAGAGTAGTCCTCCACATATGTGGAATTCTTATCAACAATTTCTGAATCTAGGTGAAGCACAAGCAGGTTACTTATAGAGATAGGCACAGCCGAACGAAGCCTCAACTTTACAACAAGACCCCCAATCCCTGCCTCAAAGGCAACCACATTTGTATAAGAGATAGAAAATCTCCCCACGACAACCTATGACTAAGCAGTAGGCGAACATTGAGCCTCAACAACAAGAGACACAAGAACAGTAGCTGTGACGACCCTAGCCGCAACAGAGGGACGAAGAGCTTCCATTGCTGCAATTGGAGAGTGAGCATCATCCCCATTATCTTCCAGAGAAAAATGGGTGGGAGAAAAAGAAGATTGAAACTTGGCAAGAGTAGCATAGGCAAGAGCGTGAGAAACTACAACAACAAGAAACATCAGTGTGGGAGCACATGGAACCGCGAGAGTAAGAGATGTGGTAGGGAACCAACCCATTGTAGATGGACGGGAAGCCTCAACACCAGCAATGGGAAGAGAGCAATGGGTAGGAGAAATAATTTGAAATGCCACTCAGGTGGGAGTAGGAACCATCATAAAAGAAAAAAGAAATTTTTGGGAAAAAGTCCAGTCCTATACCCCAGGCAAGTGGAGCAGATACTTGGCATGAAAGTCTCGTAAGGGAAATTGGCCTACAACCCTTCTCCACTATGAATGGGAGTCAAACCTATGACCTCGAGGAAGTAAACCTTAAGGCACAGACCAACCCACCTACAAGTGGCGACTATCCATCTCTCTCTATATTGTTCTATGTAAAGGAGTTGATGAAATAAATGAATTTTAACAATCCTTAAAAAATATTATTTACGGAAGGATATTGAAATAGGATGATGTTATAAACATCAATGTTGATAAAGAGCACAATTTCAATGTAAAATTCTAGTTTTCTATGGTAAGAATTTTTATTATTTTCATTATGAAAATTAATAAATATATTAATATAGATGTTAATATACAAAATATATAAAATAATATATAGGAAGATATACACTCTCCCCCACCCTCCTCCCCTAAGAATCTCATTTCCTCTCCTACAAAAAGACCTAAAAAACCTACTCCATTTAGGATTCCATCAATTGCCCATTGATCAAATGAATTACTTGTTACAGCTAATTCTCATATACCTTTAATCAAGATTATGTCATAATATATGTCTATATAAGCTCGATAAAAATAGCAATTATATCGATTGGTCCATAATAATCTTCATATTAGGATTTGTTTTATGACCTTTGATAAGAAGTAAATAGGTATATAGAAAAATATAGGCAATCATTATATCAAAAAATGTTATACCGAGGGATTGCATCTAGTAAAAATTTGAGCCAATTCTCTGGATGTTTCTTATCAAAAGGGGTCATCGATGAAGTAAACCATTGAGATAATATGTCACAACTCATTTCGCTTTGAAAAAAGGAACTCTTATCAATCCAATAAACAAAGTAAATATTCCTAATGTAACTAAAGGAAACAACATTGTCTAGCCCAATTCTTTTGGATATGCAAAAGATCCCTTATGGAAGAAGAAATGATAGGTGACAACCAAACCTCTGTTCTTTTTGTACAATCCTTCCATCTTATTGGAAATTTGAAATGCTTCTTTGGAAAAGGAATTATTACTTCCTATAATTTTCTTTGACATAAAATCTGGTCTCGTTCTATTTGATATTTTGGTTTTCTCCTCTCCCCACATAGTACTCGAATATAGTGTAATATGGTTGTTATATGAATTAACTAAATTTACACAGAAGTCTCCTTAAAAGTAAGTAAATACATACGAAACATGTAAAAGGCAGTTAATCCTAGTGTGAACCAAGTTATTCCCCCTGAAATGGGAGAATATAACTTACTACCACTAAGAATTTGGTCTTTAGACCAAAAACAAGCAAAGGGTGAAATACTAGAAAGATAAAGTGTTCCTAAAAGAAAAGTAATTCCCATAATTGTTATATATTTCCTCAAACCACCCATAAGAGCCATATTTTGACTTTTACTTGGGCAATATCCAACAATGCGTTCCATGGAATGAATGACTCATCTAGATCCTAGGAATAATAATGCCTTCGAATAAACATGTGTAATCAAATGGAACGAAGTGATTCAATAGGAATCTATCCCTAGAGTTAACATCATGTAACCTAATTGAGACATGGTAGAATAAGCCGAGCCTCTTTTAAGATCTTTTTGAGCGAGAACTATAGTTGTTGGAAATGGTAAGGAACAATAATGCCTTGGAATAAGCATGTGTAATCAAATGGGATAAAGCGATTCGATAGGAATCTATCCCTAGAGCTAACATCATGTAACCTAATTGAGACATGGTAGAATAAGCCAAGCCTCTTTTAAGATCTTTTTGAGTGAGAATCATAGTTGTTGGAAATGATAAGGAGTAACTGAGAGGGAAGGGGTAACTCAATTACCAAAAAAACAAATCCATGATCCCTTTAAGATGTCAACTTAATAGAAAACCATAACCTTGTTGAACCTTAGTTAACACAAAATAATCCTCTATAGCCTTATTAACATTAAGAATTATTGTCACTCGGTAAACACTCAATTAACACTAAAATAATTATTTCTTAAGATGTTTAATGTGATTAACCTTAATTAACTTAGTTGTAGAAATATAAAGGAAATAACATGAACACAAAAGACATCAAGATTTAATGTGGAAACCCAATTTGGGAAAACCACCAATTGCAACTAGTTACTATTTTTCACTCTTCTGAAGTGAGCCATGTTAGGAGCCAACCCTGTTAAAGGTTACAAAACACACTGTTAGAAGATTTAATTCACCCTTTTAGGAGTGGCCTTGTTAGAGGTCTTCAGACACTTGAATCTATAAATGCCATCTTGTTAAAGGATTTGCAAAATAGATGTTAGGTTAGGAGATTTGATTCATTGCACAATTATTAGAGAGTAACAATGACTTGACCTGATTGCTAATGCAATTGGCTTTGTTGATTCAAATCTCAGTTCTGGCTTGATTACTTCATCCCCTTTTATCGTATTGTTCTTTGCAGCTTGGTCAACTCGGATACTCTGTCTTCTTACAGATATCCTTCTAATTTGCTTCCCTTCATGTTCTTCAATTCCACATGTTCCTTCTTCAATCCTCAAATTGACCTTTCATTTATATGATTTATCTTATCAAGTTAGCTTAAATACACTTTTAATCAAACAATTTTCATCTCTAAAGTTGGCTAGTATTAACCAATAAATCTTATCAGACTCAATATGTTGATAGTCGGTTAATACAGAATTGAGTACTCAGTCAACACAGAGAAACCCTTTGTTAACTTACCCAACTCGGTTAATACTAAATTTTGTTGACACATGATCCATGCTCTTTCCTTTGGTAATTGAGTGAACTTGGTTAACATAGGATCTATGCTAACTTTCCTTTGGTAACCGAGTGAACTTGATTAACACAAGATCTATCTTGGATGCTCGAGTGAGCTCAGTAGATACTAACTATGAAATTTTTTATAACTGGAATGCTCAACATACATTGGAAAATATCTTTGATGCTCGAGTGAGCTCGATTGACATTGGCTGCTCAGTAAAGGCTTGAAATTTTATGTAACATCAAAGGCAACATACAATTGAATAATTTTTTTCAACAATCTCCCTCTTTGACATTTCTTGCAACACAACATGTCATAATGCAATGAAATTTTAGAGAAAAATAGAAGGATAATATCCTTAGTTTTATTTTGATTCTCATCCATGGGAACTTCCTCTATTAGTGAGAACTCCCTCTGACATCAATCTCTCCCTTTGGAATGACTCTCTGATTTCGCTAACTCAACAAACTCTTCAAAACTCTCCCAAAGTTTCTTTGATAAAAATTCCCAAAATCTCTCTAATATGAAAACAAAATTTCCCTCTTTGACATCTCATGCCAAAGATAAAAATCAATAGACTTACCATGTACCTGATGTACTGATTCATATGCAATCTTCTTTGTCAATACTGCATCAACTTGATTAATCTTCAAATGCTTAGTTGATGCATTACTACTTTTTGATTAGTGAGATTCAAATAGTGGAATGACTCGTAGCTTACATCTTAGATACAAGAATACATCCTTACATAATGACTTGGTGAATATGTCTGCAATTTGTTCTTTTGTATTCACATATTCCAATCTCACCTTTTTGTCTTGCACTCTCTCAAGAAATGATATTTTATTGCAATGTGCTTTGTCTTGGTGTGCATCACTGGATTTTTGAATATGCTAATTGCATTGGTGTTATCACAGAAGATAACTACTGGATCCTTGATTTCTTCTTTCATACCTGACAACGGTTATTTTAACCAAACAATGTTAGAACAACGGACTACTGCTGCAACATATTTTGTTTCTATTATAGATTGAGAGATGCAATTTTGTTTCTTTCTTTTCCAAGACACTAGCCTCTTTCCAAGAAAGAATGCTCCACCACTAGTGCTCTTCCTATTATCAATACGTCCTACCCAATCAACATCAGTAAAGGCTTTCAATTCAAAGTTACCTCCTTTCTTATACCACAATCCATAGTCTTCAGTACCCTTTAGACACCTCATAATTCTTTTTATTTCCATCATATGATTTTCTTTTGGATTAGTAGAAAATCTTGCCACCATACCAACTACTAGTGCAATATCACCTCTTGTGTGTACTACATACTAAAGTTTTCCAATCATTGATCTATACGTAATTTGATTTACCTCTTTGGAATCATCATTTTGGAAAGCTTACGTCTAGTAGACATAGGTGTTCCAACTGGTCTAGAATCCTCCATTCCAAATATTTTCAATATCTCCTTGATGTACTTTGATTGAGTGATGTAGATACCATCATTCTTTTGTTCAAATTGTAGGCCAACAAAGAATTTGATCTCTCCAAACATTGACATTTCAAATTATTTACTCATTTCCTCATAAAAGGATTTACATAAGTCATCATATCTAGTAAATAATATATCATCTACAAAGATTTTTGCCAGCAATATCTTCTTTTTTGGTCCTTCCTTGATGTATAGATTGTTTTTGTCATTTGTCTTTTGAAAACCAATTCATACCAGATAACTATGCAATCTTTCATACCAAGCTATGGTGTCTTGTTTGAGACCATATAAAGCTTTGTGTAATCTACAAACCATATCCCTTTTGCTAGGATCTATGAAACCTTTAGGTTGCTCAGTGTAGACCTCTTGTTCTAGGATTCCATTCAAGAAAGTTGACTTCACATCCATTTGATACACTTTGAATCCTTTATGTGCAACATAAGCAAGTGGTGTTCTAACACCTTCTACTCTTGCAACATGAGAAAAAGTTTCTCCATAATAAATATCTTCTTCTGGAGCATATCCTTTGCATACTAACCTTGCCTTGTTTCTTGAAACTTTTCCATCTTCATTCAACTTATTCTTGAATACCTATTTTGTCCCAATTACATTTTTTTCCTTAGGTCTAGGAACAAGAGTCTAAGTTTTATTCCTTTCAATTTGTTCAATCTCTTCATTCATTGCCTCAATCCAACTTTCATTGTCTAATGTGTCTTTAATAATTCTAGATTCAAACTTAGTAAGAAAACATGTACCTTTTAGTTTGTTCCTTGTCATTGTGCCTTTTGTTTGATCACTAATCATTTGCTCAGGTGCATGATGCCTTCTGACATTTCTAACAAGCATAGGTACCTTGGATTTAGGACTTGTTTCACCATGCTCAAAATGATCTTTTGAATCATGCTCAAGTCCCACTGTCTATAACTCGGGTCCTTCAGACTGTGACTTGGTTTCACTGGCTGCAACTTGGGTCCTTTTGACTATGACTCAAATTGCATTGGCTACAACTCGAGTTGTACTGGAGATTTAGGGGACTTAGATAGTGAAGACTATTGATTTCTAGTTGTATTTGCTTGAACTTCAAGTAAAGTATTAGGTTCAAAGTAGACAAAGTTTATGTAGTTTTTAGGTTCTTTGTTGCTTTGTTCTTCAGTATTTTTTGCAAACTCATCATATTTTACATGTGCACTTTCTATGACCTTGTGAGTAGTAAGATTCAGACATTTATATGCTTTTCTTTTGCTGGAGTATCCTAGGAATATGCTTTCATGACTCTTCACATCAAATTTTCCTTTCCTTATTTCTTTTAAGATATAACATTTCCTTCCAAATACTTTGAAATAACAGACACTAGGTTTATAGCCATAACATAGTTCATAAGGAGTTTGATCATCATCTTTCTTCAACTGAACTATGTTCAAGGTATGAACTGATGTTCTAATTGCTTCCTTCCAGTATTTGATTGCAACATTTTCCTCTATCATTAGTGTTCTTGCACAATCTATAATGAATCTATTTCTTCTTTTTGCTATGCCATTTTGATGAGGTGTACCAAGTCTAGATACTTGTCTCTTGATTCCTCTTTCATTATAGAATTTATTGAATTCATTTGAGATGAATTCACCTCCTTTATCTGACCTTAGACATTTTAGTTCCTTTCATGTCTCTTTCTAAACTTTAGCCAGATACCACTTGAACTTTTGAAAAGCTTCAGACTTATCTTTCAAGTACATCACTGTCATCATCCAAGAATAATCATCAACAAATAAAATGAAATACTTATCTCCACAATAGCTTTCTATGCCAATAGGTCCAAAAAGGTTTGTATGAACTAGCTCCAAGACTTCTTCAGAATGATAGTTCTTGCTTTTGAAACTTGTCTTTCCCATCTTTCCAATTTGACAATTTTTGCACATGCCCATATCAAGTTTCATTAGACTTGGAATGCCTCTTACTCTTTTATTCTTGATTATGTTGACTAGATTATCAAAATTCACATGACACAATCTTTTATGCCATAACAAAATTTCTTCTACTCGTGATATGAAACATGAACTTTTAGTTAGATCTAGATAGAATAGATTACCTCTTGTTTGATTTCTAGTCCCAACTAGATTTCTTTTTGCATCTAGCAACTTGGCCTTCCCATTCATGAATTCTACCTTGAATACAATGTTGTTCAACTGTGCCACACTGAGCAGATTGTGTTTCAATCTTTTAACCTAGTAAGCATTGTTACATCTGAGTTTAGTAGTTAATGCAATGCAACCTTTTCCTTTTACATAACTTCATCATTTCCAAATCTGATACTCCCACCATCATAGTGTTCCAAGTGTTCAAATTTTGATTTTTCACCAGTCATATGTTGAGAACAACCAATATCAATAATCCATGTGTCATTCTTGCTAATATGAGAAATGAGGGTCATCTTATCATTTTCATTCTTTGGTTCATCTTTAATAGCAGTGTAAACTATTTCATCATCATTACTACTATCTGAGTCTTTAGCCATGTAACAAGATTTCTTACCTTTATCCTTATAGGCTTTGTAGCTTTTTGAAATCTTTCTTTCCTTTGTACTTTTTTGTCTTATTTTCCTTCTTTGTTTGGAAACCTTGCAGCAAGGTGACCAACTTCTTCACAAGAAAAACATATTAGGGGCATTTTACCTTTGTACTTTCCTTTGTCTTTAGGGAATCTTCTTGCAAGAAGGGCTTTAATGACTTCAAGATCATCATCATAATCTTCTTCTTCTTCACTTTCAAACTATTTGCCTTTAGATTTTTCACCTTTTTTTTTGAGTGAAAGCTTAGCTTGAAATGCAAACTCAATACTACCAGATTTAGGAGCATAGTTATCAAAGTTGTCTAGCTCAAAGGCTATCAATCTTCCCACTAGTGCATCCAAAGTTATATCATTTTTGGGATTGCATCTCATTTCTTGAATACCTAAAATTCTTATTGCATGAATAGGAAGAAGAGTTTTGAGTATCTTACTGGCCACTATTACATTATCTATTTTTTCTCTTGAGGCTTTGATTGCACTCACACTTGCATTGATTCTTTCATTGTATTTTGCAATGTTTTCATCTTCTTTCATCTTCATCTAATCAAATAGACCTCTTAGACTTTTTGCCTTAACTCTCCTCACATTGTCATCTCCTCCATACATATCTTTCAGCTTGACCCACATTTTACGAGCAGTAGGACAATTCTTGACTTCATCAAATTTAGCATAGTTGAGAGTAGAGGCAATGTCTATCATCATTATATTGTGATTCTTCTTTTCCATAATTTGGTCCACAGACAAAAGTCTAGTAGGTGCCACATACTTGTTCTCTAGAAATTCCAGGCTCGTGTCTCCAATGGTTGCTAGATGTAGCTTCATGAGTTTCTACCATGCTTGGAAGTTATCTCTATTTAGCTTAGGAATCTCCCTTCTATAAGACATCTTGATCTTTAGCTGAGGTCCTTGAAACCTTCTCTGCAAGCATCAAAAGCTCTGATACCAATTGTTGTAAATGGTAAGGAGTAACTGAGAGGGGAGGGGTGAATCAGTTACCACAAAAACAAATCCAAAATCCCTTTAAGATGTC
This sequence comes from Cupressus sempervirens, assembly GCA_028749045.1. Taxonomy (NCBI): domain Eukaryota; kingdom Viridiplantae; phylum Streptophyta; class Pinopsida; order Cupressales; family Cupressaceae; genus Cupressus; species Cupressus sempervirens. The sequence continues at coordinate 934,309,515 of CM053789.1, forward strand.
AACTTAATAGAAAAACCAAACTTTGTTGAAACTTGGTTACCACTAAATGTTCTATTGTAGCTCGGTTAACATTAAGAATTATTGTCACTCGGTAAACACTCAGTTAACACTGAAATAATTATTTCTTAAGATTTTTAATGTGATTAACCTTAATTAACTTAGTTGCTGAAACATAAAAGAAATAACATGAACTCAAGAGACACCAAGATTTGATTCACTGCTATAGTTATTAGAGAGTAACAATGACTTGACCTGATTTTTTATGCAACTTTGTTCATTCAAATCTCAATTTTGGCTTGATTACTTGATCCTCTATGATCAGATTATTCTTTACAGCTTGGTCAACTCGAATACTTCGCCTTCTTATAGATATCCTTCTGATTTTCTTCCTTTCTTCATGTTCTTCAATTCAACATTTTCGTTGACCTTTCATTTATATGATTTACCTTGTCAAGTCAACTTGAATACACTTTTCATCAAACAATTTTCATCCCTTAAGTCGACTAGTATTAACTAATAAATCTTATCAGACTCAATATATTGACAATCATCTAATACATAATTGAGTACTTAGTCAACACAAAGAAACCCTTCGTTAACCAACCCAACTCAGTCAATACTAACTTTTTTTGACTTTCCTTTGGTAATCAAGTGAACTCGATTAACATAGGATCCATGCTCACCTTCCTTTAGTAACCGAGTGAACTTGGTTAACACAAGATCTATGCTAACTGTCCGCCCGAGTGAGCTCGATAGATACTAACTCTAAACTTGGTTATAACTAGAATTGTTAGCATACATTGGAAACTATCTTTGATGCCCAAGTGAGCTTGGCTGACGTTGATTGTGTTGAAGTTGATGAAAGATCAACTCCACAGCTCCCAAGAATCACCTGCATGCAAACAATTATCATAGAAGAGAGAATAGAAAAGCTATGGAGGCTAAAATTCTTAGATCTATAGTTGAGACATTCTTGATGAGAAAAAAAGGAAATTGCTATTACCAAAATTGAATGAATCTTTACAATGAGAGATTGTCCTTATAAAAGAGATTGAAACCCTAAAATGGTCTAACCTAGGTTGCATCATAATAATTAATAAAAGAATTAATTATTAAATGCCTAAATTTTAGCTTAAGCAAACTAAAGTTAATTAAGAAATATCTAATTACTCTAACACACCCCCCGCCCCCCCCCATTAGATAAACTTAGGGAGTAGCTAAAAACCTAGAAACTACTACAAAAAGTAGATTTGGGTCCCAACAAGAAAGTTTGATGAGGTACTCAAGCACATCCAAATCTTTGTAAAGAGGAAAAATACAAAAAACCACATGAGAGAAAACCCTACTCCAAAAAGAGATGAAATTAATGTTGAAAAGAAACTAGTGAAGGAATACAATGTGATCAATGAATTTTTTTATTCTTGGCAATTATGTATTTATTTAGTATTTTTTTCCTACATGTTTGTTTGAATTCCTAACTAGATCTATAGTAGAAATTGCTATTACCAAAACTGAATGAATATTAACAATGAGAGATCATCCTTATAAAGGAGATTGAAACTCTAAAATGGTCTAACCTAGGTTGCATCATAATAATTAAAGCTTAGCTTAAGAAAATTAGAGTTAATTAAGAAATATCTAATTACTCTAACACTAGCCCCCCTCTTAAGATAAACTTAGGAAGTAGCTAAAAACTTAGAAACTACTGTAGAAAGTAGATTTGGGTCCCAAAAACAAAGCCTGATGAGGTACCCAAGCACAACCAAATCTCTGTAAAGAAGAGAAATAGAGAAAACCACATGAGAAAAAACCCTACTCCAAAAAGAGATGAAAATAATGGTAAAAAGAAACTAGTGAAGGATTGAAGAAGCCTCCAAACTAAGGAATGTTTGAGAAATCAGAAGAGACATAAGACTAATACAATAGATAGGAATAAAAGATGATCGTGAAGAACATCACTGAAGCATGTAGACATTGCAAAGATCTGCCAAAAGTAATTGTTAATCTGAAAAATCTCCACTGAAATAGAACCTAACCAGGTAGAGAAGACTATAATTTGCATCAAATCAAGAGACATACAAAGGAAAAAAACTGAACTTGAAGATACAAATGGCATGAAACACCAAATCCTGAAGATTTGATCAATTAAAAATGGAAGACTGCAACCAAAGTAGAAGCGAAAAGAAAAGTGTTTATATGGTAAATGATCTATCTCACCGAAATGCATAGATACCCAACCACTACATCTTCCTAGTACATAGGATTAAATACTGAATACATAACTCACTCTATCGAACCAAGGAAGCATGAGAAACAATAGAAGAACACCCCCCCTCCCCCCCCCCCCTAATGTAGACAACAATGACATGACAGGCAACTGGAAAAGAGGGCCAAAAGAACTGCATGTCAAGGAACCACAATCAAGATGCACAAAAGAGTACATATGGGTGTATTGAGGTGATCAATCTTAGACATGTCATGAGGCTAATGTCATAGAAATGAAACTTACTGGACAAAGGAAGATACCTAATAAAGGCAGAATATCAATCCCCCATAGCACTTTAATCAGAGTAGTGTATGTACAATAAGGCACAAGATATAACGAATCCCAAGAATACAATAATCTACATGTGTCCTTAGATGACATTGCTTGAATCAGAAGGCAAAACAACTACTAATCAAATCAAAGATACAGTAGATAGCAATCTTCATAGCTCCCTCAAACAAAGAACATATGACAAACAGACGAAAAATATCTATTATTCAATGATACATATGACACATGAGTCTGTAAGAGTGACCCTAATGACATTAATCAACCATGCAAGAATAATTTGATGATTGCAAATATAGGTTCCAATCGTTTATAAATCTAATCAACTATAGAAGAAAAGAAGCACTCACACAAGGAGGCATGACAGGTCCACTGAAATAGTGCATCACTAGAGAGATAAGAAAGGCAAGATCCATGCAAAGAGATCATGATCTTGACCTATCTTTGATGTAGGATCTGGTCCAACCTCTAATGTCGTGACATTTTGATGTGCCTCTACTTGTGGCCATAAGAAGAATGGATGGATTCCACTTGAAATAATTGAATGACATGAGAAATAAAGAAGCTGAAAATTCCATCTGGGAGAACTATGATCTTTAGTACCTACAAACAAAAACATACATATCTTTTCCTAACAACCTTAACTTTGATACTATGTTGAAGTTGATGAAAGATCAACTCCACAGCTCCCAAGAATCACCTGTATGCAAACACCTATCATAGAAGAGAGAAGAAAAAAGCTATGGAGGCTGAAATTCCCAGTTCCATAGATGAGACATTCTCGATGAGCAAAAAGAGAAATTGTTATTAACAAAAATGAATGAATCTTTACAATGAGAAATCATCCTTATAAAGGAAATTGAAACCCTAAAATGGTCTAACATAAAATAATTAATTATTAGATGCCTAAAGTTTAGTTTAAGAAAAACTAGAGTTAGTTAGGAAATATCCAATTACTCTAATAGGCTACTCAGTAAAGGCTTGACATTTTTGTGTAACATCAAAGACAACATGCAATTGAATGATTTTTTTCAACAATAGTAGCTCCCAATAGAACTGTAATTCAACCTATCCAAGAGATAAGATACATTATTAAAGGTAGAGCTTTAAAAAGAGGAAACAATCGAGCTACAAGAAAAAATTATGCTTCTACCATAGTAGTGGCATGTCTAAGAGTTGAAATAGGAGTAGGCCCTTCCATAGCATCAGGTAACCATATATGAAGTGGAAATTGTGTAGATTTGGCTATTGGACCTAAAAATAAAAGAAAATCACACGAAGTAACAAAAAATGGAAAAACCCCATCAACGACAGTCAATTCATTTAATTTTGCAAACCTATTGAAATTCAAAACTATCTCTTACCCAATAAAAACCTAGAATTCCTAGTAAGAGTCCAAAATCTCCTGCATGATTAGTTATAAACATTTTTTGACAAGCATTAGCCGCACTAAGTTGCGTAAATCAAAAACCTATCAAATGAATAAGACCACATTCCTACTAATTCCTAATAAATATATATTTGTAATAAATCGGGGCTAATAAGTAACCCTAGCATAGAGGCATTGAAAAAATTAAGGTAAACAAAAAACCTCACATATGTTTTATTGTGCAACATATAAGTCTCATTGTAGATCAAAAATGGGTATTCAGAAATAAGTTGAATGAAGATGGAGAAGTATCAAGGAACAAGGCAAGGTTAGTATGCAAAGTTTATTCTCAAGAAGAAGGAATTGATTATGGTGAAACTTTTGCTCCTATTGCATTATTAGAAGGTGTTAGAACACTACTTGCTTATGTTGCACACGAAGGATTCAAAGTGCATCAAATGAATGTGAAATCAACATTCTTAAATGGAATCGTAGAAGAAGAAGTTTACATTGAGAAACCTAAAGATTTTGTAGATCTTAGAAAAAAATGATATGGTTTGTAGATTACATAAAGTTTTATATGATCTCAAACAAGCTCCTAGAGCATGGTGTGAAGGATTGCATATTTATCTTATAAATATTGGTTTTCAAAGGACAGATGACAACAATAGTCTATACATCAAAGAAGGACTAGGAAAGAAGATATTGTTAGTAAAAATCTTTGTAGATGATATATTGTTCACTAGATATGATGATCTATGCAAGTAATTTTCTAGGGAAATAAGTAAGGAATTTGAAATGTCAATGTTTGGAGAAATCAAATTCTTTGTTGGTTTGCAAATTCAATAGAAGAAGGATGACATATACATTACTCAATCAAAGCACATCAAACAGATACTAAAGAAGTTTGGAATGGAGGATTCTAGACCAGTTGGAACACCTATGTCTACTGGACATAAGCTTTCCAAAAAGATGATTCCAAGGAGGTAGATCAGACTACATATAGATCAATGATTGAAAAAATTTCAATATGTGGTGCACACAAGACCTAATATTGCATTAGTAGTTGGTATGGTGACAAGATTTTTAGCTAATCCAAAATAAAATCATATGATGGAAATAAAGAGAATCATGAGGTATCTTAAAGGTACTGAAGATTATGGATTATGATATAAGAAAGGAGGAAACTTTGAATTGAAAGCCTTCATTGATGTTGATTAGGTAGGTAGTATTGATGACAGAAAAAGCACTAGTGGTGGAGTATTCTTTCTTGAAAAGAGGCTAGTGTCTTGAACAAGCAAGAAGAAAAATTGCATCTCTCAGTCTACGGTAGAGGCAGAATATGTTGCAACAATAGTCAATTGTTCCAATATTTTGGTTCAAACAACTATTGGCAGGTATGAAGGAAGAAATCAAGGATCTAGTAGTTATCTTGTGTGATAACACCAGTGCAATAAACATATCAGAAAATCTTGTGATGCATACCAAGACCAAACACATTGCAATAAAGTATCTTTTTCTAAGAGAATTGGTGCAAGATAAAGAGGTAAGATTGGAATATGTGAATACTAAAGAACAAATTCACCAAGCCATTACCTAAGGATGCATTTTTGTATCTAAGAGATAAGTTAGGGGTCATTCCTCTATCTAAAGCTCACTAAATAGAGATTTAGTGATGCATCAACTAAGTATCTTGAAGATTAGTCAAGTTGATGCAGCAATGAAAGAGTAGATTGGATATGAATTTGTACATCAGGTACATGGAAACTACATTGATTATTGTCCTTGGCATGAGATGTCCAAGAGGGAGAGTTTGCTTTCATAACACAAAAATTGTGTAAGGAAGAGTTTGTTTTTATTTGAAGATGTCAAAAAGGGAGAAATTGCTCAAAAATATTGAATGAGATATCAAAGAGGGAGAATTATCTATCAGAAGGAGAAGTTGCAGACAGAGAAATTAGAGATTGATGACAAAGGTAGTTTGCACTAATAGAGGGAGTTCTCATGGACGAGAATCATAATGAAACTAAGGATATTATCCTTAGTTCTATTATTTCTCTAAAATTTCTATGTATCATGACATGTTGTGTTGCCATCATTGCCAAAGAGGGAGATTGTTTGATATAATCATTCAATTCTATGTTGTCTTTGATGTTACACAAATGTCAAGTGTATGATGAGAAAATTAGTATATGTTGAGCTCACTTGGGAGTTAAAGGATGCTTCAATGTAAACCAAGTTCAGATCAAGTGTCTACCAAGATTACTCGAGCGTCAAAGGAAAATCTGCAAGGAATGAGTGTTAACCGAGCTCACTCGATTACCAGAGAGAATTTGTAGGAAGATAATGTCTACCAAGTTCACTTAATAGAAAAAGGAAAGTTGGCATGGAACCATTATTAACCGAGCTCACTCGGTTACCAAAGAAAATCAGTTTAGGATGCAACGTTAACCAAGTTCACTTGGTTAACACGGGAAAATTGTTTCTGAGTTTGTCTCTACTGAGCTGGGTCAGCTAACGAAGGATTTTCTTGTTTCAACATATTGAGTCTGTTTAATTAATTTGTTAGTTCTAGCTGACTAAAGGGATGAATATTGATTGTTTTAAGTTGTATTCAAGCTGAATTGACTAAGTAAATGATATAAGGTCATGTTGAGGATTTAAAGTATGAAAGTGTGGAAGATAAGAAGATGCATAAAGGAAGCGAATTGGAAGGATAAGAAAAATATCCTTGTTGAGCTACAAAGATTAATCTGATCAAGGAGGATCAAGTATTCAAGCCAAAATTGAGATCTAAATCAACAAAGATAGTTGCATCAGCAATCAGGTCAAGTCATTTTTACTCTCTAACCATTGTAGCAGTGAATCAATTATCCTAACAGAGTTAGCCTAATAGCTATTTTGTAATTTCTCTAACAAGGTGGTATTTCTAGATTAAAGTGTTTGAAGACCTCTAACAAGGCCATTCCTAACAGGCTGAACTAAATCCTCTAACAGGGTCACACCTAACAATGTGTTTTTGTCACCTTTAACATGGTTGGCTCCTAACAGGGCTAACTTCAAAAGAGTGAAAAACAATAACTAGTTGTAATTGGTGGTTTTCCCAAATTGAGTTTCCATGTTAAATCTTGGTGTCTCTTGTGTTCATGTTATTTCCTTTATGTGTATGCAACTAAGTTAATTAAGGTTAAACACATTAAACATCTTAAACAGTTGATATTTTAGTGCTTGTTGAGTAATAGTAAATTACTAGTGTTAACCGAGTTGTGTTGTGTTAAATGAGTGTTTTTGTACTTACTGAGTTACAACAGTTTTTCAATTTCTGCAGAGTTTTGGAACATGTTTTGTATTGACATCTATGGGATCTAGGATTTACTTTTGTGGTAGCTTATTCACCCCTCCACTCTTAGTTACTCCTCTTATATTTCCAACACCCATAACCATAAAGTAATCTTATTGTACCTATTAATAGTTAACACACCCAACCTATTTCCAAATTACACCTTTAGCAATGCACCAAATCAACATACTATCCATTGTGACTGTCATACCTTTGTTTGTTGAGATAGTCACAACTTAAACTCAACCACAGTGCCCCTTTACCTAAAAAACACATGGATACTATTAGAATCCCTTAACACTTAAACACTTCCATTATAAACTATATACTACTTTCTTCAATTAATCTTACAATAAGGTTCATGCCTATGACCTAGATGTGTTAGTCTGAAGATGGTTTAGAAGGCCTTTATTTTAACAAGAACATGTTATTTACTTTACATGGTTTCCTACACATAATGTGAAGGCATAATATAAACATTTTCCATATTTTGACCAATCATGGGGATTTTACACACAAAAAACAAAAGGATTCTACTTTTTATGAGATTACTAATTACCTTAAGGAGGGCTTGATAGTTTAAACAAAAGCTTGAATGCCTTCCTTAAAAACTATATGAAGTTAAATGAAACAAAAGCCTAAATAAGCACATGTAGACCTTTATTAAATCCTAAAGACAAAAGATGTACCCACATGATTCCTCACATTCAAATTTGGCCTACAACAATTAGTTAGACTAGACAAAAAAAGGAATTATGCAAAGAACCAGAACTGTATTGATCGCAAGCTTGATATATTGACTCTTGCCCTTATTTTGATTTCTCTTATTTAACTTCATTTGTATTCTCTACCATTCATGTGGGTTGTTGACTTGTACCATTCTTCAAAGGTTGGTTTATGTGAGATTGGCTTTTCACTTAGAGTTATTAATCTACTATATTTTTTAATCTTTTTTATTTTGATCTCTTATGACAATTGATATTTGTTATTCATTTGGAAAAGTATTTTTAAAAGAGTTAAGTTCATTGAAAATGCGACTTATTTGTAGGTAGTAGATTTAGAGGACAAGCTACAAAAATATTGTGCTTCATTATAATGCCCTATAAATAATGGGGATAAGTTTTGGACTCGCAAATAGGAAAGCCATGGAAGTTGTGCCTTTGATCTTAATGAGCATGACTACTTCAACTCTATACTTATATCAGATTGTGAATGCAAATTGGAAATCTTGTCTAGTTTATTTCATTTTACGAGAGGAATAAAGAGGTTTGTTTGAAATTTGAAACCTAGCTAGATATAGGCACGACTCAAATCTGGTCTAGATTTAGAATCAAATGATGAAATTATACATGAAAAAAGAAACCAAATAATACAACATTGATAATTTGGTTCTTTTAGAGCATACATCTCAAAAAATTCCTACATCATCCATGAAAAAAAAATACTCTAGAATGTGTACCTTGTAACACATGTCCTTTGCTGAAGTGGGCTATCTCAGCGATCTAGGTGCTGCAACATTATCAATGGAAAAAAATACAACTATTTCAACCTAAAATATGAAGAAAATAATGTTCTTAAATGATATGTGTGACAAAATGTTCATATTCATGTGGATACATGTGACAAAATATAACAAAAAAAGGTTCCAGACCTAAAAAGGTGAATCATTTTCCCATCTTTTGGTGCATGTCATTTTTTAGTCGCATCATTGTCACCAAGAGATTCACACAATTAGTTGTCATCCAATCATAGGTTAATGTTGAACTTCACTTGGTTCCCAGAATAGTGTAATATTATCTACTAATCAGGGCCAATCATGTGAAGGTGGAAGCTCATTCCCCTCCACCCCCTAACATCTAAAGTCCCTGTTAACATCTAAAATTCATTCATTTTATTAATAAAATGTAACATTAATGAATTATCACATGATAACATTCATTAACACTTAAGTTTTATTAGAACATTCACATTAACATTAAAACATAAGATTCATCAGAATATTCACATGAGCATTCAATAGAACACAATTAAAACATCTAGATATAAACATCGGTCATTATCAAATAATTTACATAAATGAGAATCATTACTTTTTTGTCTTTTTATTTTTTAGTCCTTCCCTATATTGTTGCAGAGGCATATCCATGTTGTCCTCGATATTTTTTGTCACTTGTGGACATGATCTCGTTGTCCTTTGTAAAGGTGAGTCCTCTGCACTAACATATAAAAGGGTTAAATTTAAAATTTGAGACTTTAAAGAATATTGTAGCACTCTTTACCTTGTCCAACCACATCATCTTGCCCAATGGTTTGAACCTCAACATGCTCATCAGGAACAACCTCTACATCCCCTGCAACTACAATACAAGATGTTTTCTTAATCCCAACACATATTATAGTTAAATTTATATGACTACACCAAATTCAATTTAAAATGTTTGCTTGTATTAATAATTCAAAAATAAAAAATTGAATAGAAAATATATACCTTCAGTACTATGATGCACATTCAAATCGACACCTCCATGGTGCTTGAGTGGTGTATCAGGATTGGCATGTTGCAATCCAATGTAAATAATTAGTGCATTTATCAACAATATATACATATAAATACAAGACAAATATTGAGAAATGTTAATCATTCATTTTAATACATATAAATATACTTACTTTAAAGTTTTAAACAAATATAGAATCATTGTTTCCTTACTTAAAACAAAGATAAGGACTAATATTTTTGGAACTTAATATTAAATACAATCATTGCTAAAGTATTCAATTTGAAATAAAAATCAATTGACTTATTTACCTCATCGATAGATCCAGTAGAAGAACCTTGTGCACTCATTGCTCAAAGTCATTCAGCCACAATTGTATAGCCTTGTTTGTAGGCTAATTTCTTGTCCTCTTTAAAAGTTCTTTTTTAAAACTCCAAGGCCTACATTTTTTCTTGGTATCATGATTTTTTTTTAATCAATTTCAGCAAGACCAAATTATTTACGATTTAAAAATATTTTTATATAATTTTTCATTTAATTATAATATAATTTTTCATTTACTTATACTTACAACTCGTGCAACAAGTTTTGAATATCCACCCAAGCTGAGCTTGTGCTACGCATGCTTTTTTTTTCTTGATTCGGTTGGCTTTGATGTGTCATGAAACCTATGTGAAGTTTGAAATATGTTATATCACATAAGTATTAAGACTAATTAGTACATGATTTCATTCTAAATATTATGACATACCTTCTTTCCTCGGGTGGTACTATTTCTCCATCATGTCTTGCGCTTTTCTAAGTGGCATCCTTTTTGAGATTCTCCTACTTGTTAGTAGGAATATAGGAGAGTCGCTCATAATAAGGGTTGGTTTGCATTTAATTCTTGTAGTTGTATTTAATATACTTCAAAGCTTGGAATGCTTTCTCAAGGAGCCTAAGTCTTTGAAAGACGTTGGGTGCAAAAAGTGTTGTCATGGCATCAATGAGTTTATCCCTAAGCTCTTTAGTTTGTAAATTCCACCTTTTAAGAAAAGAAAATAATTGTTAGATTCATAAATGAATTGAAGCTACCTTTTAATTTAGTTGAAGAAATTGATTGAAGGAAACATGATCTAGCAATGAAATCAAAATATGATACCCTATGTGTATGGTCAGCCCAAATATGCGCAAACATTCATCATTAAGTTTTTCATAAAATAGATTATTCCCTACAAAATAGTAATGGTATTAGTAGATATTGCAAGGGACTACACGGGAGGTTAGTGTATTTGATTATGAGTATAAGATTGTATAGTAAAAGAAAGGATCAATCTTTTAAATACCTCAAAGTTGGGCTACTCTTAGGAAAAGTCCATCTTCATTGCTCACGAGAAATTGATCACAATTCTTTAGTGTCCCCGTACATGTAACACAAATACACCCAAGAATGTCCTCATTGCCTCCTACATAAAATGAGTCCAATATTATAAAATCCCACCTAAGAAATAATAGTTCAAATGAAATAAACACATGAAAAATGAGAGAGAAAAAGAGGAATCTACTTACCAATAGGTGTTGCCATCGCATCTATGGCCATGCTACAAGTTGTCGACATTGTAGTCGGCATTACCTCTTCGATTTTGCTCCTTGTAGTAGGCGACACGGTAAACATAGGATCAGTGGTAGGAGCTGAAAATAAGATTTCTAGAGCACAATAAAACAAGATTGTTAGAGCTATTAAAAAAAATATTGTTCAAGAAAAACATAAGTGTAGGATAGAACATGCGATATAATTGAACCACCTGAATTATCATCCTCTGGGGCATTGCCCTTTAACCTCTTCAGCATCCTCTGTAAAAATAACACATGCATTTTATTTAATGACATAAATAAAAGAGTATACTATAAAAATTGTTATTGAACTTTTGTTATAATTAAGAACAACATTAATACTTAATGTATGTCTCAACTAGGTGCATCACCTCATCCTCTCTCTATTGTATTTGAGGAGTCTAAGGTCGAATTAATGCCAATTGTGTTGATGTTCTTGATAAATCATGAAGCATCTTTTGCAATGCATCCATAGGATTAGTAGTTGATGTAAAATCAATCATGAATTCATCCTGCTCATCCTACTCATCGTGCAGCTCCTCATGGACTAATTTTTCCTTTCCCTTTTCATGATCAACACTCGTTTGTGAGAAAAATATTATTAGCACTATATTTAAAATAAATCCAAAATAGTATTGAAGAATAAAACATAATAAAAAATGCACATTAACATATTTCTTATATCTAATTTGTGCAACAACAATGAGTTTTACCTATTGGGAAGAAGAAGTCATGTAGGAACAATCGTCACCGTGTGTATCGTGTGCCTATTGATTCATACTATAGCCCTTTATTTCAAAAAAAAATTATTGAGACATGTTAAATACATGTATTATTATTCTAAGTTAAAGAAATTTATTTTTAAAAAAGTTAATTGTGTGTTGGATTCATTGATTGGAGTTGATTTTAAATGTGCATATATGTACCACCTCTCCCATGATTGTAGGTTTTCTTGTATCTATGCAATTCAAATTGTAATCAATAAGAAGCTCTTTGCCTCCATGTATTGATTTTATTGCACATACTAATATGTGATTTCCCTTACGCACCTCAAATACAAAATTGGATCGCTTCTTAGTTGATGCAGGTCATGTACTATTTATAAAACCTACAATATTCCCTAATGCTTTTGGCCTTCCATCAATATATATAGCTATTGTTTTACTTTGTTCACTAACTTTTTGTTTTATATAATTTGTTGCGAGTGCATACTTTTTGCAACAATCTGCATCCAACTATTGTAATCATAGCAAGGCCTGACATACTCCATCAATTCAACAACCTTATTGTTAGAGACCTTTATGCCATCCATAGAAAACAAGCCCAAACCATGTAATGAGAATGGTGCTATGTGATATATCCTCTCTCCAACATAAAAATCAATGTTTATTGGAAGAAGTTCATTAGGGACCCATTGAAATTCTATAATGTTTGTACCTAAAGGGAACATCAGAGTCGCCTTCACTCTCATCATCATAAGAACATGACCCCCCTTGAGCAAGGAAAAAATTACATGTACTTATTGAATTTATTTCTAATATTTTGACCTCGAGTTGATCTCCTTGATTTAGACATACTAAATGTCTCACTTTCTTCTTCTATTCCTACAGTTTCCTCGCTCAAGGAAGACAAATCTAACAAATACCTATTCCTTGGTACCTGCACTCCATAAAATAAGAGAGATAGGTGTCAATGAGAGAGATATTTTTAAAATGGTGAAAGACATTAATCTCTATGGGGTGTACTGGCTTATACTTGATAATCCATGAGACTGTATGGGATGCTCGTGAAAGGGCTTTAGGTTTTTACATAATTAAATCAATTGGCTTATGTTAGCTAAAAAATTCATGATGCATATACTCAAAATTACATCGAATATTAGCATCATATGAATTATAAACAGTAAAAGGTACATGACATGTTAATCAAATTAATCATTGATCTATCAAAAAATCAATATTGAATAGCATAGGAATTGACCACATAACTATACATTTCATTCTTGTCATTGCAAATCAGAACCCCCTTCCATGTTAGCTGATCAAACCCCCCTATCATTGATATTATTCTTCATCCATCTCATCATCACGATCGTCTTCATCATCGACATCATCACCACCACTAACGTGGTTGTCATCATCGTCATCATCATCGTCGTCGTCGTCATCATCATCGTCATCATTATCGTCATCATCATTATCGTCATCATCGTCATCATCATTATCATCATCATCATGATTAGTAGCAGCATCATCATAGACTGACTCTCCATCGTGATCCACCTCTTCCTCTTCCTCAGTATCTTCATCTTCCATCGCATTATACTTTATTGGCCTTCCTCTTGGATCATGTCTAACAAAAAATGACCAACCCAGTTTATGTGGAACCTCTGATTAGAATACTTGCTCACATTGTCTTGGAAAAACATAGGGCTCATCCTCAACTGGCTCAAACAACCTTGTATTAATCATTGGAAATCCATTCTCATGCTCAATAACAGTTCTATCAGAATCATTTTGATTGAGTTTTAGTATGTAACATTTGACAAAAAAGAGAGAAGCAATTTGAACGAATTAAATTCGCAGTCAAGTATATCAACCAAAATTCCATAGTATCAACTTTGAGATTCTCAAGTAAGTCATTTCTAGATGAAATATTGGTCACCTAGTAGACTGTACTTATCCCATAATCACAAGTTCTCTTCGTGTCATCAAAATATTTGATACGAAATTTATAATCATTGCATAACATAGCCTTGTTGTGTTTCACCTACAATAATGTCAAACATGTATAAATTATTACATCACAAGTTCAAAAACATGTGGTTGATTAACAAACTTATAAGTACCTAGAGATCTCGTAAACCATATACTAAATGTATTTCCTTTTGTGTAACATTGGGATCTCCATTACAATAATCTTCTATAACCAATGAAGACACGAATTCCCATTTTAATCTATGACCAAAATGTTGACATCGTTTAATCCATACCATAATCCAATCTTTGATTGATTGCAATAAACAAATGTATTGCATCCCACTCTTTAACAACTATACAAAAGTAAATAGATGACTTACAATCGATTTATTTTGAAGATTAAGAATTAATTAAGTACAATAGCATCTCATAATTTATTACCTTTCACTTTCTTAAATCTACCATTTCCCACCAAATTGTTGGAAATAACAATGGGAAAGTAAGTTCTAAGGGGGGCGAGGTGAATTGACACTTAAAAACTTTCACCAATTAAATAATATACCAAACATTCATCTCATAACTTAGCATGTAAACTGAAAAAAGTAACCATACATCACATCCATAGTATAAAGTAAATTCAACACAACACATAAGATTTTGGTTACCTAGAAACCCTCCAATGAGAAGTTAAAACTGGGGTGGGAATGACACCCACAAATCTTCACTACTATAATTGTAAAGTGTGGCCTATTATAGCTACAATTTTTTGACCATAAACTATGATCTACCCTGTGAAAGATTTGCCCTATTAAAGGCTTACAAGACTATTAGGTCTCACCTTGATTAAAGAATTTCAAACTCACAATTAAGTAAGAACTTTATTAGGAGATTTACAACAGTCTGTTAGGACTACTCTATTAAGAGATTTACTCTGTATCACCTGTTTGAATGATCCATCACCTGATCCTTCGGTTAGCACCTTGCTTCTTAATCTCATACCTCCTCTTTACTGATTAACTCTTGATCCTCCTAATTAGATATGTCTTCTCTATCCTTTCATTGCTTCACTTTGTTCTCCTTAAACTGATTATGTAGTGTATAACTTTGTCATAGCCATATATACCACCATGAATGCCCTTTCAACTCTTAGCATTCATCTCCTCGAGCATCCATAAACTCCCTTAGGGTTTCCCTCCTTAAATAGGCATTTGTGGAGATGGGCTAGGTCATGATCAATAGTTGTGGTTGATCCTTATTGCCGCCTAATTGCTTCCCTTTTTTGATTGGTTGCATGCATTACATTGAGATGTGTAATATGATTCAATCCTTATCTCTTATAATCAAAAAATCATGTTTATGTCAGCCTAAAATTGATTACATAGAAGTTTGTGGCATAACAAACATCTATGTCAGAGACTGATCACTTGGCATGAATAAAATTTGATGCTCAACCTTCACTTTGCTCTACATGTTGATACTTGGCTCCTAAATAGGTCGACACTTACTGTTGCTTAACACTTAAATCACTTGGCACATATTATCTACTCGACACCTTTCGTTGGCTTGGCACTTGAGTGACTCGGCACACATTGATTGCTTAGCAACTACTAGTACTCAACACTAACTGTCATATTACTTGACATGTATTGTCTAGACCCTTATGCTTGGCATACACAATGCACTCGACTTGCATTTTTCTCTGCTAGATAATGACTAAGTGTTAAGTGTTTTGTCACTGCCTTGTCAAAACCAAAATGAGATCAACATTCTCCCCCTTTGACATGAGTGGCAAAAACACTTTGTCATGGCACATACATTCTTATTCTATGCATAAGTCAGACAATATATATCATCTTTTCTTGGCTTCAATACAAAACTTTAAAAAATTCATAATTTTCTCAAAAATGTTATCTATCTCCCATACCTTATTACACCCCTTGACTAAATACTTCATTTCTATTTCTGCTTCTATAACTCCTTCTGATTAGATATCTTCCTTGACAAACTTTCTTCAAAATCTTCAAAATCCTCCTTTTTTGACACATATGTCATTTGGGTGGTATACTTATAGTTTATTTTTCCAAAAATGGTTTGTGCACTTGCATGATGATTCCCAATGCAGAATCCCAATTGCCTATTGCTACATCTAATGATTGAATCTGTATTTCTAGACTTGCAGCCATATCAACTAAGCCTTCATGAGTAGAAAGATGTGAATCTTTTTTAATCAATGTTTCTACGTGGGCTAGTTCCTTCTACAATACTTCCATGTGTGGGGTCAACATGGACTATATGTTGATCAAAGTGGATCTGATATTTGCATCTTTTGCTTGCAACTCAGCAAGCCTACTCTGTGTTAACTTTAATCTCTAAAAATGTAATTGGTTAGTTATAGGAGATACCTATAATGAATTTCTAGTTGATTTTAACTCTCCTTTCAACTTTTCAATTGTTTGTTGAGTCTCTTGGGTAAAGATATCAACATCACATAGTTTAGTAAACAGAGAGTAAATGTACCCCAAAACTATCTTCACACCCTCTATCTTAGTTGTTAAATCAACTTGGCTAAGTGCAGTGGCACTAGATATCTTATCCATAACTTTTGTATGAAACCTCTTATCAGACCACTCTAAAAAAATTTTACATTGGTATCTATATCTTCATCTTTTATTTTGTCAACTATATGTACAAGTTTCTCAATAATAGGTTTATTTGTGAAAGAATTTGAAATATCAAATGCATCTAGAAAAATATCTTTAATATCATGTAGCATCTATTTTTACTTGTTCTCTCTTCTCAAAATTTCTTTCCTAGACTTGCTTTGAAGTGTCTCTTGAAGAATAGTAATTTCTTCAAGTGTGATTGTCGTAGGATCAAACTGTGGTAAAACAATCACCTCATCTAGATGCACATCCTCATATGATGTAGTCTTGGCACTCTTAGGTTTTCTTATACTCGGCCTTGAGATCTGCAATGGAGTAGCTTCTTTACTCAGCCTTTGAAGAGTTTGACTGCTAGGAGGAGGTGTGGTGACTAGTAAAGTAACTAGTGTCTAAATTGTTACCTGTTCATCATTCTCAACGGTCGTCTTATCCTCTTCCTTCTGTTCATTCCCCTATTGATCTTCAATGGGTTTAAGTGAGGATAGTGTCGGGTTTTCTTCCTTATCATTCTTCTTTTCATTACCCTCTTCATCAACATCCACAATAGTTGGTAATCTTAAACTTAGTAAACTTGGCAGTGATGTAACTGGTGGTACTGCCTGCTTCTCTTTCATCTCAATGATAATTGTTTGTACTAAAGATGGTGCTTGATTAAGATCTTCTTTCTATTCAGGAATTACACCTTGATCTATTGTCTTTTCTTGTGGCTCCTTTTCTTTCTCCTCTATAACTCTAGATGGCATTGAAGATGTATCTTACCGTTGCTTAACCTAGTGGATGCAACCTCAACCTTTTGAGATTAATCAATCCTCACCAATACAGGATTTGTGCATGGGATTGCAGTATTGGTAGAAAACTCTTTATGTCTTCCTCACTCAATGATATTATATTCTAAGTGGTTTCATCTGGTATGTCCTCAATTATGATTGAGTCCTATTGACTCTCCTTCTCTACGTGTATAGGATTGGTGCTTGGCACACTAACATATTGTGCATCATAATGCTCTTCCTCAGCTATATTATCTTTATTAATAGTTTCATCCTTATATGCATCATCTTTCTCTTCCATTGTATCAACCTTATTTGTTTCATCCTTCTCTTCTACAGTTTATGTGGTCAACCATAAATAGATTTCTAGAGTAGAGTACTCTGGGTTACCACCTCTTCAACATGTTTTCTCAAAATGTGAAAGGCTCTATATTTGGTAGAAAATATCCCTTTTTAATTCTCAACGGCATTGGAAATCATCTACTTATCCAAAATAGGCATAACTCGGGCTAAAGTAGCCTCTCTTTTTTGCCTTTTAGTTATCAAACTGAATTTCCATTTTTTCTTAACTCTTTCATATAAGCTTTTTGGAATGGAGTTGGAAATCTTTAATGGATTGGTCTTGAATGTGGCAATCATATCATAAATTTCCTCTTCTATATTATTCTTATCCTCACTCTTTAACTTATCAAAATCAACATGTGAAAAGCTAGATAAATATGCATTGGTCTTTATATTTTCACATAAGTTGTCAATATCAAATGAAGGGTTGTGGCTTACCACTTTGAACTGACTTAAGTCATCTGACTCTCTCTTCTCCTCATTTGAATTCTCTTGAGGTTTATACTTTCTCCTTAGCTTCTTAGTAGGATGGCTTGGCTTTGTTGTGGCACTCCCTCTTTTTCCTTTGGCCTTTGTCTCTTTAGCTTGTTTTGTGGCAGCCCTTGTGCTTGACCCTGTCAAAGGTGTAGCTGGCTTCTTTTTAGTTTTCTTTGCTACTTTCTTAGGCTTCTGCACTATCTTCTAGTGTACCTTTCTCTTCTTCTTAGTGTATTTTAATTCTTTCTCAGCATCCTCTTCATCATCATTAAGATCTTCTCCTAGACCTTGAGTCAGCTCCAAAGGTCCTTAACCTTCATCTTCTTCCCCTTCCTCTTCTTCTTCTTCTTCTTCTTCTTCTTCTTCTTCTACTTCTTCACCAAATTTCTCTTTCAATTTCTTTATCATCTATTCTTCTTTCTTATCACTATTGCGGCTTGTAAGTTAATGGTGATTCTAGATTTTGCCTCATCATAGATACCAAAGGATGTGGCATCCTTGTTAATTTCCTCTATCAGTAGTGCAGTAATAGTTGTTGAGGCTTCATCAACATTAATCTCATATGGTAAGGGTCTCAACCATCTTACCCTTGGAATTGTTGCATGTACATATGTGTAGTCGGCATCAACTAGGAAACATACATCATTGTAATGTTGTTCCACTAGTGACATGGGAATATTTGACCTTTGCTTCATAGACTTCTTAAAGTCTTCAATAACTAGTCATTACTGATTCAAAATCTTCACCTAGTTGTTCAATGAATTCTCCTATCTATTGAGTAACAAATTTGTTTGTCTTCCATACAACCTTTCCAAAAGTAGGAAATGTATTTTGCACATAAAATAATATGCAAATGATGAGTGAACCAAACTTACATGATGAACTCTTTTCTTTCCTTATAGCTTCAAGATTTTCTGATAGTTGTTGAAGTTTTAGCTCGGCTAGGTCATAGTTGTGATCTTTCTTTACAATCTTGTAGCCTAGGTTGACTGCCATACAAGATATATTGTTCAATTAGCTTGACTAGAAGAACTTGTGTGCAATCACACGAACTTAAAACACTATGATATGATTTGTGATCATGTTAATAAACATCCCTCATTTTTTCTACATGGCTCCAATATCCTTCTCAATCACCTCTTTAGAATCACTCCTCATGCTCTTCCCTTTTTCAAGGGTGGGATACCTTGTCACCCTATCTATGATTCTCTTAGAAATTTTGATAGGGTCGTTCTCCAACCATAGTTGATTGTCATGAATTCAGCTCAACACTATCTTTATCCACTCAGTCTTGAAAACCTGGAGAAAATCTAGGGCACGTGTTAACCCTTTCCACCCTATGATCTTGTTTTCCTCCAACACTTTATTTTCACATAGTTTCTGATAGATGTTTCTTATTTCCATATCGCCAACCTCACCTACCTTACAGGTATAACAACATCATACATCCTAGATCATTAAAACTTTTTGTGGTATCATTGATAGCGCACCAAATGGATCTCCTTTGTAAGTGATCTCAGGAATTGCAGGGAACAAAGGTTGTCTCACATTGTTACTGATCAATTAAACATTGAAAACCTCCTTTCCAACTTTCCTAGGTGTTGCTGAAGAACTCGTCGCCATCTTGACTCACTAGAGTTTGCAAAACATGAAATAGTGTAACTCGGCACAAGTTAAATACATTTCAAATCCATTGAATATTGTCGAGTTGCAGTACAATCTTGGTTGCAAATGTTGGAATCTCTTTTTACAAATTTCCTTTGTGCTCTTCAAAATTTGGTAAGTGTAAATGAGTCAAAAATCATCTATACAACCCTTGAACTCTACATTTATTTCTAGTGCTTACACAACTGTAAGTTTGACTACTATAAGATGCTCGGCATGCACTATCATTCCTTCATAACTTGGAAACAACATAGAAAAAACATATTGATAGAATATCTCATACTTCTAACTCCTTCATTGCATTTTGATTCATGCTAATATAATCTTTTTAGATCTTGGATATTTGGAATTGATGCATACTATTACATTTCAAGTGTCAATTCCATACATACCTTTGATTTCCTAGTTGGGGGTGATGTGATCACTTGATCCATTCGATAAAGTGACCACATCTTGACTTGATATGATGTAATCTTCCTAGTTTTTCCATGTCAGATTCATCTATAACTTTACCTTTTCAGCATCTACATTTCCTTTGCCTTTGCTAAATTCATTGCTTGGTGTAGGTGACCGAGTTGGACAATTTCTATGGACCTTGAGACAATTAAAACATGTAATCTCAGTCAACCATCTATTTTAATTGTCTTTGAAATGTGTCCTTATGCAATTTTGGGAAACATTATCATATTCTTCACAATAGTGACATCTATACCTTGCTTTATAATCCCAATTATAAGAATTTTCATTATGATGTACCTTTGTTTGCTTGTTTGATGTCTGCTTAGGCTTGGATCTGCATTCATATGCTTTGTGTCCATACTTCTGACAATAGTTTAATAGAATCCTTAAAATCTCTAGATGGTCTTGGTCCTGCATACATGTGCCTCATGTCCTTGATTGTTGCAATTGTAGCAGTATCCTTTGTATTTCTGCTTAAGGTTTTGATTGCCAATTTTTCTTCTACAAACATTTGTTGTGTGACCCAATTTTCCACAATTTCGTTGTTCTTTCCTTTGTTATTTATTTGTTCCCTATTAGGTCTTGGTGATTCCATTAGTTTCTCAAGACCTTTCTTTTTCAATTCAGTCATCTCACATAGCATTATTGATTCAACTTCCTGTTCCCTTTTCAGATTCTCGACTTCTTCATTTAGGACACCATTATTTTCCATCAGATCTGCAATTGTTGCATCATATTCTTTAGAGTTTCTTTCCACAAAAAATCCAGTAGTGTCAATTTCTTCATATTGAGTGTCATTTTGTTGGATAATTATCTCCTTTCTTCTCTTCAATGATTTTTGCATTGCATTTCTTGCTTCATTCAACTCATGTAGGAAAAGTTATATTTCAATCATCTGGTTCTCAATAATCATTTCCAATTTGTAGACTTCCATCTTCAAAATATTACCTCTCAAATTGTTAGACTTTTATTTTTAAAAAACTTAGCTCTAATACCAATTGTTGGAAATAACAATGGGAATGTAAGTTCTCAGAGTGGGGAGGGTGAATTAGCACTTTAAGACTTTTACCAATCAAAAAATTCACCAAACATCCATCTCATTACTTAGCATGTAAACTAAAATAAGTAACCATACATCACATCCATAGCATAAAGTAAATTCAACACATAACACATAAGATTTTGGTTACCCAGAAACCCTCCAATGAGAAGGTAAAACTGGGGTGGGATGACACCCACAAATCTTCACTACTGTAGCTGTAAAGTGTGGCCTATTATGGATACAAATTTTTGACCATAAAATATGATCTACCTTGTGAAAGGTCTGTTGTGTTAAAGACTTACAAGACTATTTGGTCTCACCTTGATTAAAGGATTTCAAACTCACAATTAAGTAAGCACTCTATTAGGAGATTTACAACAGTCTATTATAACTACTCTGTGAAGAGATTTCCTCTGTATCACCTGTTAGAATGATCCAACACTTGATCCTTTGGTTAGTACCTTGCTAATTAATGTCAAATCTCCTCTTTACGGATTAACTCTTGATCCTTCTGGCTAGATATGTCTTCTCTATCGTTTCAATACTTCACTCTGATCTCCTTAAACTAATTTTGAAATGTATAACTCTATCATAGCCATCTATGCCACCATAAATGCCCTTTCAACTCTTAGAAATCATCTCCTCTCGCATCCATAAAATCCCTTCGTGTTTACCTCCTTAAATAGGCATTTGTGGAGATGGGCTAGGTCATGATCAACAGTTGTGGTTGATCCTTATTGTCGCCTAATTGCTTCCCTTTTCTGATTGGTTGTGTGCATTGCATTGGGATGTGTAGTATGACTCAATCCTTACTCTTATAATTGTTAGAGTAAATAATTATTTATTAATTATTTATTCTTTTACTTAAGTTTACTTAGGTTAATGCATTTATGTAATAGTTGTAGTTGATGAGTTGTTGACAAAATGGGATTTTGTTCCTATCTAAGTCATATTTATCTCCTCGCCTTGTTTGAGGATATCCCACCTTTTGTGGACGTATGCTTAGTTGTCAACCTTATCTTCTAGCACTTTCTAGCTTGTTCTACAAGCTTTCTTGAGGCCTTTATATTCAGGCTTTCTCATTGTATTTCATAACTCATTTTCAAGACATATTATATAGCAATACATTTTTTTTTATTTGCAATATCTTCTCTCTCAGTCCATTTAGTTTTTCCAAGCTCCACCTCTTCCTTCTTTGGTTTCCCTTCAATAGGTTATTTGCATGCAAGTGATCTTGGTGAGCTGTGAAGTTGGCTCTCATCAACTTCTACATGGTATCAGAGCCTCCCTGTTGCTTCTTGGCTAAAGGTTTTTTGAAGCCGCGATTCGTAGACACAAACCCTAGTTTGTTTGTGATTTTTTCTTCAATCCAGGGGAAGAGCATTTTTTCGAAGCACTTTGGGCCTAAACGAACATTGCCATTGAGTTAGAAGGCCCGTTACAGTCAGGATTCATATAAAATTTATCTATATTGGACATAGTTGATCTGTGAGGCAAATTTTCTTTTGCCTGGGAGGCTGTATAGATGCATTTATTGCAGGGCAGACAAAAAAAAACTAAAAAAATCATGCACGGGCCACACCATTGCAGCACCACTCAATGGCCACTATCGCGCCACCAGCACAAAGCCCACGCGCCGCCACCACCGGCAGTGCAGCCACAGGTTGTGCAGCCGCCACTCCACAGCTACTACCGCTCAGCTAGCCTGCCACCCACCTCAACGACGCCCCCTATCTTCACCACCTCTATGACCACCTCCATAGCCCCACCACTTAACACCTGTTCCTATTTACATGGACATCTGCAACAGTTGGCACATTTTTCAGTAGACACATGGCATGAGTGCCATGTTGGCATCTGCCACGTGGACCCTGCCACGTCAGCTGCCACCTCAGCAAGCCTTTTTTTGCTATGATAGCTCCTAGACCGTCAAATTTAATGGTGTAGTTTGCTGATTTCAGCATGATGTCACCTTGCATCAACACCCCTAGTAGCACTCTAGGTCCCTTTTTGACCAACTCATAGTTTTTTGGCCATAACTTGAGCATACAGAGGTATTTTTCTGATCCAAAAGAAGTGTCAAAAAGCTAGTTTTGAGACGGAGACATTGTTATAGGCATTTTCAGGTTTTGATGCATTTTTTTGCTTGTTTTTGCAGTCAAAGTTTGAAGTTCTATTTTTCACTCCAGTAAGCTTTTCTTTTGCATCCCATCTCCATTTTTTGAAAACATTATATTTTTGGAAAGTTAGTTTTGTCATCTTTTCATATATACTGTCATTTCCTTCAGATTTTGTCCCATGCTCTTTCTATCATGTATTTGGATTTTTTGCTCTATGGTGGATATCTTGGCTGTTCTAGGTCCGAGGATTGTTTTCATGGCATAGGATCTTTTATTTTGAGTTGTACTATCTTTTGTATCAGTTTTTTCCTTTTCTAATCATTTTTGATATCATTTGTAAGCATCTTTATGTAAATGCACTAAGATAAAGTGCCACTCTTGTATTTCAGCTTCATGAACATTGTTTTGAGACAGTTGTACTTGCATTATTTTATAAAGCACCATGGAGGGATAGTTTTTTGCCATTTTTGTGCCCTCTTCCTTTTTTTGCCCCATGCAGAGTCGATGATCATGTCTTTATAGGTGTTTGTACCTCTTCAACTCTCTCGTCATTCTTGGTTCTTTTTGTAGAGGATTTTGGCCCACTTTTTCAGTTGCCTGTCATCTCACCCCATCTGCATTAGGGGGGGGCGGTTATTCTGTTGTTCTAATGCTTCCTTGGTTCGATGGTTCGATAGTGTGAACTATGTATTTAGTGGTTGATCCTATATACTAGGTGATTGCAATGGTTGGCTACCTATGCATTTTAGTGAGATGGATCATCTACCATATAGACACGCTCGGTTCGTGCCTTCTTCTTCCATGGAGGTTCTTCAAATCAGCAGTTTCATTCTGATGATAGAATTTGCAGCTTCTTCATGCTTCAGTGATGCTCTTCATGATCACTCTTTGTTCCTGTTTTCTGGGACATTCCTCTAGTTGGAGGCTTCTTCAGTCCTTCCCTAGGTTTTCTTACTTCTTTTTGGGGGAGGGTTTTTCCCATGAGATTTTCTCTCTTTCTCTATTTTTAGAGGTTGCATTTCTTTGCATTGTACATGGGTACCTAACATGGCCTTGTTGTCGGGACCCATTCTACATTTCATCTTAGTTCTTGTGAGCTTAAGGCATTCCCCTAAGTTGCACTTAAGGGGGGTGTTAGAGTAAATAATTATTTATTAATTATTTATTCTTTTACTTAAGTTTACTTAGGTTAATGCATTTATTTAATAATTGTAGTTGATGAGTTGTTGATA
This sequence comes from Cupressus sempervirens, assembly GCA_028749045.1. Classification (NCBI taxonomy): domain Eukaryota; kingdom Viridiplantae; phylum Streptophyta; class Pinopsida; order Cupressales; family Cupressaceae; genus Cupressus; species Cupressus sempervirens. The sequence goes on from CM053789.1 coordinate 934,334,335, forward strand.
ACATGAGAGTTTTTCCTATCTAAGTCATACTCATCTCCTCACCTTGTTCGAGGATATCCCACCTTTTGTGGACGTATGCTTAGTTGTCAACCTTATCTTCTATCACTTTCCAGCTTGTTCTACAAGCTTCCTTGAGGCCTTTATATTTAGGCTCTCTCATTGTATTTTATAACTCATTTTCAAGGCATATTGTATAGCAATACATTTTTCTTTTTTTGTAATATCTTCTCTCTCAGTTCGTTTAGTTTTTCCAAGCTCCACCTCTTCCTTCTTTGGTTTCCCTTCGACGGGTTATTTGCATGCAGGTGATCTTGGCGAGCTGTGAAGTTGGATTTCATCAACTTCTACAATAATCAAAAAATCATGTTTATGTAGACCTAAAACGGATTACATAGAAGTTTGTGCCATAACAAACATCTATGTCAAAGACTGGTCACTTGACATCAATAGACTATAATGATTGGCCTTCATTGTGCTCTATATGTTAATACTTAGCTCCTAAATAGCTTGGCACTTACTGTTGCTCAACACCTTTTGTTGGCTCAGCACCTGAGTGACTCAGCACACACTGATTGCTCAGCACTAACTGTCATATTACTCAACATGTATTGTTTGGCTCATATGCTCAACATACACCATACACTTGGTTTGCATTGTTCTCTGCTAGATAATGACTAACTATATTGTTAGTGCCTTGTCAAAACCAAAATGAGATCAATAATACTCCCATTTGAATTGTTTAATGGACTTGAGATCCGAAATACAATCTATTTGGGTCTTTGCTGAAAGATTAGGAAGATATTGAGTAACATACACCATCATTCGGTATACCATATATCCCTAAACCATAGAACCCTCAGGACGTGCTCTTTCTTGAACCAAGCCCTTCAAAAATTTCAAGTGTCTCTTAACCATCCACATCGACCTAGGCTATACAGGGCCACACAATTCAATCTCTTCAACTTCGTGTATGAGGTAGTGTTCTTGTGCATTGAAAAAAGTTGAAGGTAAACACTTTTGCATTTCACACATTACTAAACGAATTCTTTTCTTCCAATATTTTATATCTTCTTTATGTATTTCTTTAGATGAGAACCACCTACAAGGGATTCAAGACACAAAACATATAAATATAAGACTTTACAATATATTACTTGTTTGATATATTGAATAGATATCATTATTGACCTAATGTATTTTCTAAGATCATATATCACTTGTTTGATATTATTTTTGTTACCCATAAATGGTTCACATTTATTTTTTATATTATGATCAGGGTAACAGTTAAGAAGCTGTAAAACTGATTGTCTCCTATCGAAGTCCTATTGTGAAGATTGGCTTTTAGGTGTTCTTTGTTTGTAAGTCTCTTGGTCAAACAAATATGTGAACTTTAACATTGAACACTATGTTCAATGTTCAAGGTTTATAAGTTCATCATTTTTCTTGGTCGAGTTGGGAAAGTCAATCGTCCCAAGGATATTGTCGCTCATCATCGAAGTTGAACTTGAAGATTGAACACTTTGTTCAAGGTTCAAGTTCACCAATTCACCTTCGTGTCTAGTCTTTCATCATGAGTGTGGTTTCCAATACATCACGACTATTAAACTTGAAAATTGAACTATTTTGTAGTTCAATTTTTCATGTTCACCTTGTCATAAAGATTGATGCCTTTGGTGCCACGCATCTAGGTGGATAGCTCAGCAGAAGTGCAATGTTTACCAAATCTATGGAAAAGATTTGTAATAATTGGGAGTTAAAGGTAATGATGGTAAGGTATGTCGCAACATGTGTGGAACTCGGGTGAGCTTCTAATGATTGAAATTACTTGTCTCATCACTAGTATTGTCAGCCATCCACACGCTTTAAGTCTAAATTTTATGTTTTAAATAGAAGTTGCCTTGTTTTCATTCCCCTACTATTTCTGATTTTGGTAAAGTTTGTTTTGTCTCATCTAGATGTACGTGGCAATAGCTTAAGCTTTCTATTGCTGCAAGATTGCATGCACTCGACACAATGAGTCTCTAGCCTTTCATCTTTCAAGTGTCATTTGTTTCTGCATTATTTTAAGGATGTGCATTCTTTTTGTTTCATTGTGTTCTAGTTAAACTCTCGTCATGGCCACTCCTTTCCACCCAAAGCTACCTGATAAGGTCAGAGAGTTTGTTTTAAGTAGTATCCTACCTGACATGGAAGAAAAATTCCTTGCTAAAGAGGACATGGGAAAATTACTTGCTAGATTTGAAAACTCAAAACCTGGCTCCATATCTTAGAATGTCTCAAATAGTGGTCTGCTACAAGTATCTGCTTTCCCAGAAGCTTTCCCTTGTCCTGAATTAGTCTTAGCATGCAGAGATAGATATGATGCCACCAAAAAATATATTTTTACCTTTAATAACGAAGTCCTGGTGTATGTTAGTCAAGTTGTTGTAATGGGTGCTCTAAGAATTCCCCCGTGTGAAATTTATGAAGATTAGACCATTAGTTCTTCCTACACCCATTTTTCCATGGATATCACTTTATTTAACAACAACATTACAAAAAGTTGGCTTTTCAAATCAGAGAGAGGGGTTTACTGCCTTGCATGACCTTTGACTAGAGAACATATGATCCTTGAGGTTAAGGATGTCATTACGCTTCTAAACAAGGTGAAAGAGAACCCACATGCTTTTCATTTGGAAAATTGGATGTACTTTTTCATCCAAATTATTTTGGGGGAAGATAATTTCATTGATTGGGCAGCTATAATAGCTCCTAGGTTGTAGGAAGAGCTCTCTCAGGCTTCTAGAATGTCTAGTTTCTATATGACCTCCCTTTTTTTTATCCTAGCTTGTGGTAAAGAATGGAAAGGCTTACCATGCTTAGACTGGAACCCAAGCATGCCCATTTATGAGTATTACCCTCTCTTGTAGAAGAATAAAAACCCTAAAGGTTTCAAAATAGTTTGAGACACTTTCCTGGCCAAATTGGTGTTTGAATTGCAAGGGAAGGAGAACGTGAGTTTAAGAGAGGAAGCCACCCAATTGATTGATATTTATGGTAGTTTCTTTACCCAATTTCCCAAATTCACCTATCCCATGATTAAGGGATATGAAGGAAAGCTTCTAAGGTTACCTCGGCACTGCCTGGATCACTTTGTGTTAATAGAGATATGCAGACAATTGGCAAAGGTTGAAAAGATCTATAAAACTCAGAAAGGTTCTAGTTACACCTTCCCTATTGAACTTGGACATTACAAATGTAGGACAATTCAAGATGCCCTTAAGCTTACGGCTGAGATTAAATCCATGAACTTGTCAACCTATTCCACTATACCTAACTTTGATAGTCATGAGTTTGCCCTAAAATACTTTGAACTAGATTCCTCTGCTCTCGATGTATCACATTTAGAAGATTTTTGGCCTAACTATCTAGATGATTATGAAGCTAGGAGGAGGCTATGGTATTGGTTGTGACTAGCACAAATCAAAGATTTTAATCTCCTACTAGATACCTCTAGGGTAATTAAGGAAACAAGTGAAGAAGTTGTTGACCTAGCTTACATTGAGCAAGTGGAAGCTTACCCATTTCCAAAGATTGACTCGACAATGCCAAAGGAAGATGACTTACATACAAGAACCCTACCTGTCCTAACCAGAATAGAGCAATGGCTCATAAGAAAGAGGAAGTTAGGATCAATGGCTCATAGTGGACAAAGAATTCATGCTAATTTTAGTTCACCTTTAGTTGTTCTCGGTTCTAATGAAGTTATTCCTTCTCCTGCTCCAGGAAAGCTAAAGTCAAGCGTTAAACCTGAACACTTTGTTCAAGGTTCAGTTCATCTCCCTCCTTCTGTCAAGTGAACCCACTCTCATAGCAAGAATAAGTAGGAGAAGATGAAGAGCTTGAAGGAGACTCACGACAAACTAGCAATGATAGAGCTTGACTTAAGAGAAGAAATAGAAGGAACAAGAGTGTTAGTGAACAATTTTTCCCAAGATTTTTGACAATTTGAATAGGGGAGAAAATTGTAAACTAAAAAATTGAATTCTTAATTATTGATAAGGAATTCTTTGCTTAAGAAATTTGCTTTATATTGTTAAAGGTGCAGCTAACCTTCATGAAAAGATAATTGGATTTTCCTCTATTGAGGGAAAACCTTCCCAATAAGTGTTTTACTGAAAATACTTAAAAGCTCAAAATCATCTCATAAACACAAGATGAATACTAATGTTGAAAAACCATTTGATCTTAACAATCAATATCATACACATGATTTAATTTTAAAACCAAGGATAAATGATAAAATAATACAGATTCAACCTCCCACAACCTTCAAGGTTTGAAAACAGATAATTCTAGAGCACGCAGCAAATTTCAACTTCACCTCCACTTATAACATACACTCTCAAGAATGCAAATTATCATAAAGTAGACATTAGTATCTACCTCAAGAAGCTTCAGTATATAAAATTATAAAAATTTACTTCAATTGCTACTAACCCATGAAATATTCTATTTCAAAATTTAAAGTGTAGAGTATCAAAAAAAAAGTATTTTTATTTTAGACTACGGAGCGATTAACCCCTTTAGATATCATCTATTACATATATATAGGGCATAGGGCTGGATAGTTATCCAAAATTACCCTACTAGGAGTAAATTGTCTCTTCATTAACATAACCGTGTTAACTAAAATGCATGAAAGAAATAAATAGGAAAATGAAAGATAGCTACCCAATGAACACGTGCCATGTTAGGAGGAACCGTCCGCACCAGCCGCGATCCTTGTGGCCTTCCATGTTTTGTATGTAGTTGAAAATACGGAGATAACTGACTGGTGAGGTAAGCCGATGTATGCAATACTTTGCTTCTAGATTTTCTTTTCCCTCTTCAGTTTTGTTAGCTTTTCTCCATGCATCTACAAAATGTTTCAAGTTTATTATCAGCATAGCTTCGAAATGGGAAATGTTTGAAAAATCTTGTCTACATGGTGTCTTCTTTTCCTAGACCTCCTAGAACCGCTTTTGGATTTCATTTATGAATTCTTCTACGAGGGCTACGGAGTCACTTTCCTTTCCTGCGCAGTTTTTGTTGAAACACTTCAAATTACCTTGGATTATTTCATCTATAAGCCTGAGACCATCCATGATTTCTTTGATTCAAGTTACTGCCTGGACCAATGCCTCATTTCTCCATTCGATGCAATCTTTAGTCACATGCAAAGTTTTATCATCTAGACCAACCATATGGCATTTAGCTTGAAACTTCTACAATCCAAATCCTTGAATTTACTCAATCCAAAGCACCACTTTTACCCAATTATTTCTTTCTTTTTCAAAACTTTCATTATAGGATTCCACCTTCTTAACAATGACAGCAGTTTCTTTTGAAGATTTATCCAAAAGTCTGATATGTTTCTCAGTTTCCTTCAGGACAATTTGCAAACACTCCTCAGACGTTTGAGCAACAGCTTTGCATTTCTACAAATTATCAAGAAATTATTGGTTGGCCGAAGAGGATACATCTACCATTGCTGACATCTCATTCAAAGGTTTGGGTTCTAGATGCAGGATAGCATTGATGTATTGTGGCATGCTCTTCATTGCTTCCTTCATATCCTGCTTATCCTAGGCATCTTTCCAAACTCTATCTGCTATCTTTTTGTTTGAAGCTTTGAAAATATTCATATCAACTACATGACTCCCCTTTCCAAGTTCAATCCTTGATACTTGATAATCTTGAGGAGTGAGGTCCTCATGCGAACTGTCTTCTAATGGTTTGGCTATTTCAGTTGTGCAATGTCTTGAATCTTTATCAAACTTCAACCTAGAATCAAATTTAGACCTTTTAGTTTTTGAAGACTTTCCCTAGCACTTGCTAAGATAGGAATGGATAATGGCACCAAACTCCTCTTCCTCTCAATAGAGGTTTCCAGCCACTTGGGAATAGTGGGTTCTTTTCCTGTCATGGGGGAAACTTTAGTTAAGGTGAGGGCACCGGATTGAGTACCAGTACTTTTAGGAGTCTTCTGAGGATCTAGAGTACTATCAGCCATGGGGAGAATAGGAGACTGCTCTAAACTTGTCTTCATTTTGGCAGGATCTAGATCAACCGTAATTGTACCCTTTTCTTTGATTGATGTTGCTTTCTTAGTACTAGAGTGAGTTACTCTTCTAAAATTTGAAACCTCTTCAGGAACTTGAACTTGACGTGGTTGTGGAGTTACTTCAACTTCAACTTCAACTTCATCTTTCGGAGAACCTACAATAGGGTTAGCAATATCAAGGTTAGTGATGGCCTTCGGTTTTGGCTGTCTTTTTGTGTTTGTCTCTTGAGTATTTCTCTAGGACTCTAGGGGTAGTTGATTCAACATTCTTTGACTTCAACCATTTTTTAGTTCTCCTTGACACTTCTGAGGTACGGGAAGATAGGTCATCTTCTTCCCTTCTAGTCTAGTCAAGCTCGAGGATGGGTATGCATTCAATCTGATCAACATAGAATGGGTCAATCACGTCCTCAACTTCATCTTCTATTATCCCATGGGTGTTGAGGTTCAACTTAAACATATTAATCTGGCTGACTATCAACCTAGACTACAATGTTTTTCTGACTTCAAATTCATCAGGACAATTGGCCCAATAGTCTTCCAAATGTGGAACATGAACTAATGAGGATGCATGCCTGAAATTATCTCTAGCAAAGCCTGCATAGTCAAATTCTTCTCTAGGAGCATATGGTTTGAGGCAAAAATGTGACAATGTGGTTTCTGCTAACATAGCTTGTTTGAAGTTTGAGCATCTATAATGACCAATTTCAATGGGAAATAAGAAAGAGGCAGACTTCTTTGTAGTTTCAGGAGACTCAAACATAGAAACAAACTGCCTACATATCTTAGATAAGACAATACTATCTAAACAATAGCATGGCAACTTAAGAGGTTCACCAAAAAAACCCCCAACTCTGAGATACATAAATTTAGGAACTAAATATAGAAGCAGCCATAAATTTTAATAGCTTGCATTGATTCTTCTGACAATCTATGATTTTCGCATCCTTGGAGCTCAAATACTAATATCCCAAAGAAGACATCATTAACCCTCATGAATTCCTTGCAAGATTCAATTGCCTGAAGGTCTTTGTAGTATTGGTAGATGGTCATTTCTTTAGTCCAGGGCATGTGTGGAAGTCCCTCCCATTCCTTGGATGCCACAAAAATACAAACAAGGAATACAGAAAGAATGAGTTGAAACTACTCACTGTTATGAGGCCCCTATGTAGATTTTCAACTATTAAATCTGCCCAATCAATGAACTTTTCCCCTTTAACAATTTTTTGAATAAAAAGGAACATCCAACTCTCTCAATGGAAGGTGTGGTCATTACCCTTGACTCTATTCAAAAGTAACACAATATCTGCAATCTCACTAGTGAAATGTTCAATTGTTAAAGGCTTAGGCAATCTTGAACCTCCATCAGCTGGCTTCAGAAGCTAGGTTTGAGCTATAATATTATCATAATTCTTATTCCCGTCACAATACAGATGCTTAGATTCCTCAAAAGTCAAAGGCTCATAAGGTTCTTTATGAGGGATTCTTAGAGCCAAATTGACACTTGTCCTATTTATTTTAACCAACACCTCTCCTAAAACTTTCCTTATACACCTGGTGTTGGGGTCATAGTGGTTCACACATTCTACAACCAGTTTTGGACATTCTATAGCTGATGGGAAAGTGGCAGCTTTTAGTAACCCACTACTAGCTAATTTTTGATATATGGGACCAAACTAAACATTCCTTTCCCACTCAATTATATCAGCTAGGTTTTTGTTTACTAGGAAAGTATCCCAAATTTTAGGCAGGGAACTCAAAAGGAAAGGTTTTTCAAGCTTAGGAATTTTAGGACAGAGAAGCGTCATGGTTTAATTTGAAAGATATAGATTTACAGAGTTAAACCAAAACACTTCAAGTGAAAAGTAGGCACAAAATTGACAGAGTAGGAGATAATGCACTTACATTTTTTGGTAGAGTTCAAACTTCTACTTTCCTTTCTTACCAGTCAGCATTGAGAGCTCAAAATTGTTAAATGAGAAATTATATAGGACATGGTATAATTATAGGGAGTGATTTCTTGAAAATCCTAGGACAGATATGAGTGGGCGGAAATATTTATTACAATCGTGCCACCTGTACCTTGACAAGACTTGCAAGGTCATTTGCAGTTAATATTCATCAAATCTGCGCGTAGCTCAACTTTTCATAATGTCACAAAATCTTTGCACAACCTTTTCCCATAAAAGTAACTATACTTTAGCATGATTTCTCATAATTTCCATAATTATTGCACTTCATGTTTTTGAGATCACCATGAGGTGGGACCCATTTCTTTGCCTTGCAAGAATAAGTTCATAATCTCTTAATGCACATCTTGCGAGAAAATAAGCAAACATTAGAAAACCTCGAAGTCAAGGTTGAAGTTGAAGTTTGAATCAACTCTCTCTTCAACTTCAACTTCAAGAATATGAACATGGGCTGGCGGGAAGGAACTTTGCAAGGATGATGAGAAATGAGTGAAGCTGAACTTGAAGTTGAAGTGAGTTGAACTTCAACTTCAAGTTCAAGTTACAAAAGGACTCAGCTAGCAATATTGCACATTGTGAAAAGGGTTGGGTAACAATTGGCTCCAACTGGGGAATGAGACTGAAAGTATCATACACGGACCTAGAATCTTTGGTTTTGTAGACTAACTTTGAACATACCTAAACTAAAAACACACAAAATAGGAAACATAGAACAAAGCAACCAGAAGGGGAACAAAGCAGGGGGAAAATGATATTTATAATGAGGACAAAAAGTAGACCTAAAACTTAAAAAGCTTAAGATCCTATCCATTATATGACAGGGGTAAATCATCACCATTAAGGTACTTAAGTTTAAATGCATTGGGACCTAACTCAGCTAAAATGACAAATGGTCCTTTCCAGAGGCTTTCAAACTTAGTATGAGCTCCTTTTGGCTCTCTTCTTTTATCCCACAATAACACTTGATCTCCTTCCATGAGCTTCTGAGGCCTTGCTCTCTGATCAAAAATCTTCTTTACCCTCACCTGATGATTGGTGATGTGATTCGCTATTTCCCTCCTTTCCTCTTTGATCTTCTGGAGGTATAGTATCTATTTTTCGATAGAGGTAGAGAACTCATTTTCAATTTCCTTTTGCAGATTTAGAGTAGCAAGTTCTAGAGGTAAAGACAACTAGTCTTCAACTCCGTATACTAACTCAAACGGGGTCATACCAATGGTTCTTTTAGCAGAGGTCCTATCTGCCTACATTGCTTCATACAGTCACTTATGCCAATATCCTCCCTTCTCATCCACTAGTTTTTTCATGATATAATCAAATTTTTATTAGTTGACTCGGCCTACCCATTGCCTTGGGGAAAGTAGTCAAAAGCATGTGATAGTCTAACACCGTGATCATAATAAAACATTTGAATTTTACAGGACAAAAAATTCTGAGCATTATTAGTTACTATCTTGCCTAGCTCCCCAAAGCATGTCATAATTTTTTCTATCAAGAATTTGCAGACCACCTCAGATGTTGTAGATTTCATAAGAATCGCTTTGACCCATTTGGTGAAGTAGTCAGTGGCAGTGAGAATATGGGTATGACCAGCGCTGGAGTTGGGATTGATTGAGCCAATAAAATCTAGTCCCCATTGCTAGAAGAGATCTTCTATGAAAAATGGTTTCAAAGGTAGGGAAACTAATTGTGGCTTACCTATAAATAATTTGCATTTTTCACAATTACCTACCATTTATAAGCAGATTTAAACATACCTTGCCAATAATAACCACTCTTTAGTATCTTAAAGATTGTCATTGTGGATGAAAAATGTCCTCTACAAGCTTCATTGTGAAAGGTTTTGAGTAGCTTCTCTTGCTGATCAGTATCTACACACCTCAAGAACATACCATCTAGTCCTCTTTTGTACAAGATATCATCTACGATGACAAACTTTGTTGCTCTAAGTTGAAGGCTTCTCTTATCTTTTCCTTTCAGATGGTCAGGGCATTCCCCATAGGTTAGAAAATATGCTATATCTGAAAACCATTCATCTTTCAAACCTACTAATAAACAATTAGGGTAAGCTCCTTCTTCTTTGTTTTCAAACATAAGTTTACAAAGGCCTTGACCACAAACTAGTTTGTATGGTTTGATATCTAGATCGAACTCCTGGACTTTTGATACCCATGTAGCCCTGTTGTCTATTGCCACATCCTGTTGTGTAAGAATGATTTTAACTATTGTAGATGGTACATATACTATAGAATGTGAGTGTAAAATGACTATCGAAAATGTTTCATAGCCTTCATGATAGAAAATGCTTGCTTCTCAGCTAGGGAATAACGTAATTCATGTTTCTTTAGAGGGACACTGATAAAAGAAATAGGTACTTCTTCTCCTTTTTCATTTCTTTGGAGCAGGATACCTAACATAGTATGATCTAATGCATAACAATACATTACAAAGTCCTTAAAATCTGGATGAAAAAGAGTGGGTGCCTTTGCAACAGCTTTTTTTACCTCTTCAAATGCCTTAATTGATGGATCATCCCATTTGAAATTATGCTTCTCACTTAAAAATTTTGCCATGGGTTGTATTGTTTCAGCAAAGTCAAGTACAAATTTTCTAAGAAATTTGATCTGGTTGAAGAAAGAATTTACACCATTATGATTAACAGGGAGATAGAGTTGTTGGATAGCTTTTACCCTTTCTGGGTCGATCTTGATCCCTTCCTTGGAAACTATATGTCCCAACATTTTTCCTTCTATTACAGCAAAGATTGATTTCTTGGGATTCAATGAGATGGCATGTTCTCTACATTTTTCAAGTACTTTCCTCAGATCTTTCATATGCTTCTTTCATCTCTTGGAGAATACAGTCATATCATCAAGATAAACTGTGATGCACTTGTCTAAAAGATGTCTGAAAGTTGAGCTCATGGAACGTTGGAAAGTTGCACCTACATTTATCAAACCAAAGGGCATTCTTTTATAAGCAAAGGTGCCCCAAGGAGTTGTGAATGTCATCTTATGTTGATCTTCTTCAACAACTTCTATTTGATAATAACCCGAGAAACTGTCAAGGAAGGACATCATCTCTGAACCAGCTACTGTTTGAAGAATTTGATCCATTATGGGTAGAGAAGAGTTATCTTTTAGACTCGCCTAATTCAGGTTCCTAAAGTCTACATAGATTATTATTTCTCCATTTCTTTTTCTCACAGGTACTATGTTTGCCACCCATGTGGAGTGATGTATAGGAAAAATTATACGAGCCTTGAGCATCTTGTCAATTTCCTTGAATATTACATCTAAAACCTTTGGGTTATAGGTCCTGAACTTCTATCTAAAAGGAGAAACATTTGGCTTTAGGGTAATTGGATGCTTGAATTGTCCTCTTCTGAATGCCTTCAAATCTTCATATGACCAGGAAAAAACATCAATATACTCTATCAACAATTTGATGAATCTTATTTTTTCATCTACTTCACAACAACTTCCAATGTTTACCATCTTAGGGTTATGGTTATCTCCTAGGTTGACCTTCTCATACTTGCCACTTTCAACCTCTTTGGGAATTGAACTTTGAGCTAGGAAAGCATCTCGCCTATCGAAGAGTTTCTCAAGTTCAATTAGACCTTTAGGTATCACATTTCCTTTCAATCACATTATACCCTCTATCTGCCCATCTACTAAATCAGGGCAAAATTTCCTAGATTCTGACTCAGCCTTCAAAATAATTAGTGGCAAATTTTTCCATGCTTTTAAAGAAAACATTAATATGTGCATCATCTTTGAATACTTTCCAAGAATTATTGTTCTCTGGGACACTTAGTCTATGAATGATCTCCACGGAATACTTATCAATTGCAAAATTAGGATGAGCAATTAGTAGAGAAGTCAATACTCTAAGGAATTCGCTCTAGTATTTAGCTCTCTAGAAATTGATTCTATTGAAAAAGATTCAAAATCTTTAATTTCATCCCATTTACGATTTCTATAATGCTTCAATCTTTCATTTTTCACTAAAAATACATGACTAACCTATTTTACTATCAACTCTACATCACCTTTAGCTTTCAATAACTTGACACTTCTTTTTTTCCTCTTCTAGTCCTAGAAGTAAAGCTTTATATTTTGTTGTATTATTCGTATTTTCAAAAGCTAACTTGAAAGAAGAGAGAAAAGTTTGACTTGTGGGAGATACCAACACAACACCAACCCCAGACCCACTTAAGCAATAGGTTCCATCAAATTCCAACATCCAAGGAAAATCCACAGCCTCTGATTGAATACTTGCTTCTTCATTTTCAAGCATAATCAAGTACTTAGCAAAATCAGTTTCCTGATAAATAATTTGAGACTTTGGGTCATTAGATAGGAAAACTACGTATTTAGATTTGGCCTCAGGAAGCAGGGTCACTTTTTCCTTCCCTAAAGGTATAATGGCTTGGAACCAATCCATTTTGACTTCTCCTCCTAAATCTCGGCAGAAGGTTTAGCTAAGAAGCATGCCATAACTAGTAGGGATGTCAGCTACTACGATAGTAAGCTTTATTCTCTTTTCTGGGAAGGCTGCTAAAGAAACTTGGGCATCTTTGATTTGACCTACTAAAGGTACCTGCTTAGAATCCATTGAATAACACTTGCCATAAGTCTTAGTCAGGGGAAGATCAAGGTCTTTTACTACTGCAGCTGACATTATGTTATTAGAAGCAGCAGAGTCTATTATACAATTTCTTAATTTAAAACCATGGAGGTAAAGGGATACATAAAATGGACCCAATTTTTCTCGACAGGATAATTCTGGGTTGACTTTATCAAGTTGAACCAAGTCCTTGTGGTGATCAGGCCTTTGAGTTTTGGTTTCTTCATTGCAAGAAGTTTTATTAATTTTCTTAGTAGATACATCAGGTGAAGGTTGGTGAACATATTCAATTAGCTTATTGAGTTCACTGGGATTCATTCTCAAATACTCAGCAGGAGATATTTGAATTCTAGATGTTTTGCAAAATTCAACTATATCAAATGCAGAGTCAAGATCAAAACTTTTCATAATTTGAGAAACATGAGGTTGTGATTGTGGTGATTTAGTCTCACCTTCTCCTCTTTCCTTAGGATCCTTTTCTTGAGTTGGGCTCATAGAATTTTTGTACTGAAAATCAGTTTTCCCCATCTTTGCCCCCTCGTGAGTACCGAACATGAAGCTTCTTCCAAAGTTACAAGAATGTTACTACCTCTATCGAAGTCAGATTCGTACTCAAGGTAGTAATTTACAGAGTTCCCAGGTTCTTCAGAAGGTGCTTCCTCTATTACTACATTTGTTGCTATTACCTTTTCAACTTTAAGCTGCTGATGTCTTACATTCTTAGGACATGTGGTCCCTTCATGATCATTAATGAGGTGAAAGACACATGTTATTTTTGTTGGGGGGAGGCTCAATTTTTAATCTTTGTTGGCTAGGGGGTAAAGTGAACTATTTCCCTTGGGAAGGGGCATTATGATTAGGATACTTTCTTGGGATATCTTGATAGGGAAATGAGGCCTTGGGAAGTTGCTTTTTAATTGCTATAAGATCATTGGCCAACTTTTGAAAAAGTGCTCATTTGAAGAAGATGATGTAGAGGCTTGAGAGTTCAGGATTTGAACTTCCTTCTTCCATTTTCCTGATATAATGAGATCATCCTCTAACTCTATAGAAAGGGTTTTGGACATTGCAATTGTTGGAAGATTTTCTCTTTTCAATGGGAAGGCAATATCTGGATGCATTGTGTTTAAAAAGAAACCTTTCTAGTTTTCACCATTTGGTACACTAGCCACAGGTATCTAATGCAATTCTTTGTTGAATCGGGCCACAAACTCCCACATGGGTACATGTATTTCCTTTTTCATCTAACTTAATTGCATGAGCAAAGAATTTGCATCTTCAGTCACTTTAAACCTGGCCTCAAAAGCATTTTTCATAGTATCCCAAGAAGTGATGGATGCATTGGGTAAACGATGAAACCAATTTGTTGTTGAATCTGTCAAGGTTTGAATAAACAACCTTACAACAACATCTTCTGTCACTACAGCCAAAACCCCACATGCTATGTTAAAAGCATTCAAATGTTCTTCGGGTGACTTCTTCCCATCTCTGCTAAATCTAGGGAGGATTTCGCGTGCTCCTTTAGGTAATCTTCCTAAACTTCCTACAAGTTGCATGGGTTTTATTGCAACTCCCCAGGGTTGATTTTGAGCCATTACTGGTAATCTATAGCTGATAGGGAGGATTGTGATAGTAGAAGGAATTAAAGTTCAAGGGATGATTAGGGATTGCAAAGAAGTAACAGGACTCCTGCCTTTAGGAGGTGAAGATGGTCTACTAGTAGTTTTAGCTTTGTTCCTTTTTAAAGAAAGATCATGCTTGAAGTCGATTTTAGCTAAGGCTTCAAAATCTTCATCTACTAGGCTTGAAAATATATCAGTCTGTGTATACCTTTTTGCAGTCAGGGTGAGATTTCAACTTGACCTAATCAGTTGTTTGCATGAGCAACTCTTTCCACCACAACTTCTTCTTGCATTACTGGAAAACTCCTAATCCTTTCAGCTATTTGTTCTTGTCTTTCCAATACCAATTGCACTTGGAAGTACTGTTGATTACTGACTCAGTTAACCCAGGCACAAGCGTTAAGGTTAGAGACAATATCTTCTTGTATATCTTGAAACCCTAGGTTAGGTTGTAGAATAGGCAATTGATTGTGATTAGGAAGCACCATTTCACAAAACCATGAGAACTTATAAGAACTTCGAAAGAAAGACTCTATCTTCCAAGTTCCCCAGTAGAGTCACCAAAAAACTATTAGTGAACAGTTTTTCCCAAGATTTTTGACAATTTGAACAAGGGATAAAATTTTAAACTAACAAATTGAATTCCCAATTATTGATAAGGAATTCTCTGCTTAAGAAATTTTCTTTATATTGTTCAAGGTGCAGCTACCCTTTATGAAAAGATAATCATTTTTTCCTCTATGGAGGGAAAATCTTCCCAATAAGTATTTTACTAAAAATACTTAAAAGCTCAAAATCATCTTATAAAGACAAGATAAATGTTAATGCTAAAAAAACATTTGATCTTAACAATCAATACCATACACATGATTTAATGTTAAAACCAAGGATAAATGATAAAATAATACAAATTCAACCTCCCACAACCTTCAAGGTTTGAAAACAGATAATTCTAGAACACGTAGCAAATTTCAACTTCACCTCCACATATAACATACACTCTCAAGAATGAAAATTATCATAAAGCAGAGAGTAGTATCTACCTCAAGAAGCTTCAGTATATAAAATTATAAAATTTTACTTCAATTGCTGCTAAACCAAGAAATATTCTATTTCAAAACTTAAAGTGTAGAGTATCAAAATAAAAGTATTTTTGTTTTAGTCTATGGAGAGATTAACCCCTTTAGATATCATCTATTACATATATATAAGGCATAGGGTTGGATAGTTATCCAAAATTACTCCGCTAGGAGTAAATTGTCTCTTAGTTAATTCAACCGTGTTAACTAAAATGCATAAAATAAATAAACAGGAAAATGAAAAACAGGTGCCCAATGAACATGTGCCATGTTAGGAGGAACTGTCTGCACCAGCCGTGATCCTTGTGGCCTTCCATGTTTTGTATGCAGTTGAAAATGCAGAGATAACTGACTGGTGAGGTAAGCTGATGTATGCAGTCCTTTGCTTCTAGATTTCCTTTTCCCTCTTCAGTTATGTTACCTTTTCTCCATGCATATCCAAATGTTTCAAGTTTATTATGAGCATAACTTTGGCATAGGCAATGTTTGAAAAATCATGTCTACATGGTGTCTTCTTTTCCTGGACCTCCTAGAACCTCTTTTGGATTTCATTTATCAATTCTTCTATAGGGGCTACATAGTAACTTTCCTTTCCTACGTAGTTTTTGTTGAACCACTTGAAATCACCTTGGATTATTTCATCCACAAGCTTGAATCATCCATGATTTCTATGATTTTAGAAACTATCTGCACCAGTGCCTCATTTCTCTATTTGATGCAATCTTTAATCACATGCAAAGTTTTATCATCTAGACCAGCCGCAGGGCATTCAGCTTGAAACTTCTGCAATCCAAATCCTTAAATTTCCTCAATCCAGAGCACCACTTTTACCCAATTATTTCTTTCTTTTTCAAAACTTTCATTATGGGATTCCACCTTCCTAACAATGACAACAGTTTCTTTTGAAGCTTTGTCCAAAAGTCTGATCTGTTTCTCAACTTCCTTTAGGACAAATTACAACCACTCCTCAGACATCCTGGCAACAACTTTGCATTTCTACAAATTATCAAGAAATTTTTGGTTGGCTGAAGAGGATACATCTACCATTGTCGACATCTCATTCAAAGGTTTGGGTTTTGGATGCATGATAGCATTGATGTACTGCGTCATGCTCTTCATCACTTCCTTCATATCCTGCTTATCCTGGGTATCTTTCCAAACTCTATCTACTATCTTTTTATTTGAAGCTTCAAAAAACTTCATATCAACCATGTGGCTCCCCTTTCCAAGGTCAATCCTTAATACCTAATAATCCTAAGGAGTGAGGTTCTCATGCGAGCTGTCTTCCAATGGTTTGGCTATTTCAGCTATCTAATATCCTGAATCGTTATCAAACTTCAACCCAAACTCATTTTTAGCCCTTTTAGTTTTTGAAGACTTTCCCAGGCACTTACTAAGATAGGCATGGATAATGACACCAAACTCCTCTTCCTCTTGATAGAGGTTTCCAGACGCTTGGGAGTAGTGGGTTCTTTGTCTGTCATAGGGGAAACTTTAGTTAAGGTGAGGGCGCTGGATTGAATAACAATACTTTTGGGAGTCTTCTAAGGATTTGGAGTACTATCATCCATGGAGAGAATAGGAGACTGCTCTGAACTTTTCTTCATTTCGACAGGATCTAGATCAACTATAATTGTTCCCTTTTCTTTGATTGATGTTGCTTTCTTAGTACTAGAGCAAGTTACCCTTCTAAACTTTGACACCTCTTCAAGAAATAAGTTGAATCAGTTGTGGAGTTACTTCAACTTCAGCTTCAACTTCAGCTTTTAGAGAACCTGCTATATTGTCAACAATATCAAGGTTATGATGGCCTTCGATTTTGGCTATGCCTTTTTGTGTTTGGCTCTTGAGTGTTTCTCTGGGACTCTAGGGGTAGTTGATTCAACATTCTTTGAATTCAACCATTTTTTACTTCTCCTCATCACTTTTGAGGTACAGGAAGATAGGTCATCTTCTTTCCTTCTAGTCTAGTCAAGCTTGGGGATGGGTATGCATGCAATCTGATCAACATAGAATAGGTTAATCACATCCTCAAGTTCATCTTCTATTATCCTTTGGGTGTTGAGGTTCACCTTAAACATATTAATCTAGCTAATTGTCAACCTAGACTGCAATCTTTTTCTGACTTCAAATTCATCAGGACAATTGGCCCAATAGTATTCCAAATGTGGAACATGAATTAATGAGGATGCATGCCTGAAATTATCTCTAGCAAAGCCTGTATAGTCAAATTCTTCTCTAGGAGCATATGGTTTGAGGCAAAAATGTGACAATGTGGTTTTTGCCAACATAGCTTGTTTGAAGTTTGAACATCTATAATGACCAATTTCAATGGGAAATAAGAAAGAGGCAGACTTCTTTGTAGTTTCAGGAGACTCAAACATAGAAACAAATTGGCTACATATCTCAGATAAGATAGTGTTGTCTAAACAATAGCGTGGCAACTTAATAGGTTCACCAGAAAAACCCCAACTCTAAGATACATAAATTTAGGGTGAATATAGAAGTAGTCAAAAAATTTAATAGCATGCATTAATTCTTCTGACAATCTGTGATTTTTGCGTCCTTGGAGCTCAAATACTAATCTCCCAAAGAAGACATCATTAACCCTCCTAAATTCCTTGCAAGATTTAGTTGTCTGAAGGTCTTTGTAGTATTGGTAGATGGTCATCTCTTCAATCTAGGGCATGTGTGGAAGTCCCTCGCATTCCTTGGATGCCGCTAAAATGTAGACTAAGAAGGAATATAGAAAGAATGAGCTGAAACTACTCACTGCTATGAGGCCCCTATGTAGATTTTCAACTTTTAAATCTGCCCAATCAATGAACTTTTCCCCTTCAACAATTTTTTGAATAAAAATTAACATCCATCTCTCCCAATGGAAGACATGGTCATTACCCTTGACTCTGTTCAAAAGTAACACAATATTTGCAATCTCCTTAGTGAAATGTTCAATTATCAAAGGCTTAGGCAATCTTGAATCTCCATTAGTCAGCTTCAGAAGCCAGGTTTGAGCTACAATGTTATCGTAATTCTTCTTCCTATCACAATACATTCGCTCAAATTGCTCAAAGGTCCAAGGCTCATAAGGTTCTTTATGAGGGATTCTCAAAGCAGAACTGACATTTGTCTTGTTTATTTTAACCAACACCTCTCCTGAAACTTTCCTTATACACCTGGTGTTGGGGTCATAGTGGTTCGCACATTCCACAACCAGTTTTCGACATGCTATAGCTGATGGGAAAGTGGTGGCTTCTAGTAACCCACTACAGGCTAATTTCTGATATATGCAACCAGACTGAACATTCCTCGCCCGCTCAATTATATCAACTAGGTTTTTGTTTACCAGGAAAGTATCCCAAATTTCAGGTAGGGAACTCAAAAGGAAAGGTTTTTCAAGCTTAGGCATTTTGGGATGGAAAAGCGTCATGGTTTAATTTGAAAGATATAGATTTACAGAGTTAAACTAAAACACGTCAAATGAAAAGTAGGCACAAAATTGACAGAGTAGGAGATAATGCACGTACATTTTTCGGTAGAGTTCAAACTTCCACTTTCCTTTCTTACCAATCAGCACCGAGAGCTCAAAATGGTTAAATGAGAAATTATATAGGACAGAGTGTAATTATAGGGAGTGATTTCTTGAAAATCTTAGGACAGGTATGAGCAGGCAAAAATATTTATTACAATCATGCCACCTATACCTTGACAAGACTTGCAAGGTTGTTTGCAGTTAATATCCATCAAATCCGCGTGCAACTCAACTTTTCATGATGTCACAAAATCTTTGCGCCGCCTTTTTCCATAAAAGTAACCATACTTTAGCACAATTTCTCATAATTTCCATAATTTTTTCCCTTCATGTCTTTGAGATCAGCATGAGGTGGGACCCATTTCTTTGCCTTGTAAGAATAAGTTAATAATCTCTTAATGCACATCCTGCAAGAAAACAAGCAAACGTCAAAAAACCTCAAAGTCAAGGTTGAAGTTGGAGTTTGAATCAACTCCCTCTTCAACTTCAACTTCAAGAATATGAACCTGGGCCAACGGGAAGGAAATTTGTAGGGATGATGGGAAGTGAAGCTGAACTTGAAGTTGAAGTGAGTCGAACTTCAACTACAAGTTCAAGTTACAAAAGGACTCTTGGCCAACAATATTGCACATTGTGAAAAGGGTTGGATAATAAGGAGAATCCTTGATTGGTAAGATGGAACAGGGTTGTCAAAAAGTAATTGAAGGTGCTAACAGTTTGAGTGCAATGGCACTCAGTTCATCACCTGTACATCAAACTCCTCCCAAGGAGAATCCTCCTATCCCTAATTGGTTTGAGTTATCAGTGAATAAGAAGAGAAGCATAGTGCCAGTGACTCACCTAGTGGGCGATATGGTAAAAAAATGCCTTGGGAAGACTCCTAAGACCAAAAGGGAAAAAGTTGAAACTATGTTGAATATCGATGAGAATACAGGGAAGTGGGTTGTAGAAGTAATGAGCCTAATGGCTAAGAAAGGCATAGATGAAATAAAGCACAAAGATTACAGAGTTGAGAAAACCATTCTTAGCCCTGCCTCTAGGGAAACTAATATGAAGATATGGAACATAGGGAACATAGGGAACACCAAGATTTTGCAATGTATACGGAAAGATCAGAGAGATAATTTGGAGCTAAAGAAATCATTATAGAAGATAGTAGAGTATATTGATGAAATTCAAAGCCCAAATGCAGAGGCTCTACCTACTACTATCTCTGTCATCGACATTGAGTCTCCACTAAATAAGAGCTTTACAGAAAAGGTTAAAAGGGATCGCTCCATTGCCCAAGCCTATGGTGAGTGGTTGAAAGTTGTTCATGCTTAGACAACCAATTACTTCTCTCATTTTACCAATACCAATGCAAGAGCTAATAAATTGATATTGGCCTTAGAATAAAAAATGAATGTTTGGGAATCCAAAAAGATCAAATGGGATGAGTATATCATCGACATTTATGAGGTTTAGAAATATTGAATAGACAAATTTGCGAAAGAAAATCTAGAGGCCAAGTTCGATGTTGATTTTTTATTCATCTCTCAAGCTAACCTGGAATGGAGTGTTAGTGTAGTTTTTTTATTTTTCCTATTTTGCTAGGTTTTTCCTACACTTTTAATAATCTCGCTTAGGTTAATAAAGCATGTCTTATTAGGTGAATGGTTGTGAGGTGTCACCTTCCTACATGTGAGCATCCATTAGCTATCTTAGGAAGATACTTTGCTATCTTTAGTCCGATAGATGATTGCTCCTCATTGGTTGGTGTTGCCACCTCCTCCCTCTTCCTAGCCTATATAAGCATGCTACCTGGGTTGTATTTGTATCTCTTGTTTTTGCATCCTCTTAATGCTATTTTGCTTTCAGCATTTGCATTACTCTCTTGGAGACTAACTCTATGATGCTATTTTGATTTTGTATCATTTGCATTCATAGTTTAGATATTTACTCTTTGCACTAGTTTTCTGGGTTATTAATCTTTTCAGATTCTAACATGGTATCAGAGTTTTTCTATGTGCAAGAGTAGATTTTAGTTTCTTTATTTGAGAGATTTGGGGGGGTGTTAGTGTAGTTTTTTTATTTTTCCTATTTTGCTAGGTTTTTCCTACACTTTTAATAATCTCGCTTAGGTTAATAAAGCATGTCTTATTAGGTGAATGGTTGTGAGGTGTCACCTTCCTACATGTGAGCATCCATTAGCTATCTTAGGAAGATACTTTGCTATCTTTAGTCCGATAGATGGTTGCTCCTCATTGGTTGGTGTTGCCACCTCCTCCCTCTTCCTAGCCTATATAAGCATGCTACCTGGCTTGTATTTGTATCTCTTGTTTTTGCACCCTCTTAATGCTATTTTGCTTCCAGCATTTGCATTACTCTCTTGGAGACTAACTCTATGATGCTATTTTGATTTTGTATCATTTGCATTCATAGTTTAGATATTTACTCTTTGCACTAGTTTTCTGAGTTATTAATCTTATCAGATTCTAACATGGTATCAGAGCTTTTCTATGTGCAAGAGTAGATTTTAGTTTCCTTATTTGAGAGATTCGGGGGGGGGGGCAAATAAACTTTATTGTAATTTTTTGAAAAACAAAGTATGCTCTTCTCTTGCATCTTTGGATGATCTTGAGAATCAGAAATTTTTTGACAAAAATGATTTTTCTCTAGGGTTTCAATCTTAAATCTGACAACCAACTTGCATATTTGGAGTTTTCAATCAGTATTGCAGGTTCCAGCATGCCATTAATAGACTTAGGAAGCTGATCAAGCATTTGCATGTCATATTCTGGTTGCTGGGGTCATTTTTTAATTTTTGGAGTTGTTTTTAACTGTTAAAGGCGTTTGATTTACACTACAGCAACATCTTCTGTACATCAGCAAGAAAAACGCTTTTTGGGTTTTGTTCGCAACCCCGAAAAACCATCTGGGTATCTTTTATATTTTGCATGCAAGCTTTATATTTTGCAGAATCGAGCATGCAAAGCTACAGCCATACCCCTCTCCGTTGGCAGTCGCAGATTTGAACGCAGTTTTTAAATGTCTCATTCTTGCTCATACGGACTCCGATTTTGATGATTCTTGTTATGAACTTGGCTATTTTTTTGTGCTCTATCCATTAGTGGAGTTTTTTTTTTATTTTCATACATGAATTCTTCAGAAATTGCAGATTCTCAGCCGTGATTATGCACAGTTCTCGTTTTGAAAACTTCAGAGGATCATAACTTTCTCATATGACCTCGTATTGAGGCGATTCTTTTTTTGAAAGTGCATGATTTTTTGAGTAGATCATAGTGGTGCTATTTTTTTCCTTGATTATTGTGCCCAAGTTTCACTTTTAGCATATGCTCTTCATGAGGAGGCCTTGTCAGTTTTTCTTCCATAACTTGAGCATACGGACGTATTTTTTCGATCCGAAAAATGGGTTGGAAAGCTGGTTCTGAGACGGAGATGATGGTACAAGTTTTTTTATACAGTCTGGTTGCCTATTTTGGCAGTCAAATCTAGATGTTCTATTTTGTCTTCTGGGAGCCATATCTCGCTCATTCAGACTCTTTTCTGGGCTTGCCAGATATCGTTGGAAAGATGGTTTTGTGATTTATTCAGTTTCAAAGGTCTTTCATCTAGATTCTGATCCAGGTTCTTTCTCCTTCGAGTTTTGCACTTTCGCACTCTGGTGGATTACTTGGATTCTACAGGTCCTGAAATCTCTTCTTTTGTTCTTTTGGCTCACTCTTCTTTCTGACTTCTGAGCATTGTATGCTTCTATTTTGTTGCATTCCTTTTTCTATAAACGCACTGAGATAAAGTGTCTGCTTTTGCATATCTGAGATCTTGTACACCTTGTGTTTGTTTGTACTCGCACTCAGTTATAAAGTGCCATGGGGGGTCATGATGTTTTACCATTTTGTGCTCATCCACCTTTGTCAAGTGAATTTTTCTTCCACGACATTAGCCCATGCAGTGTGTCGGTGACACTGCCCTTTATCCTATGCTTGTACTTCTATTGCACTATTGGTGTTCCTGATTCTTCTTCTTGCAGATTTTTTGGCATTGCATTTCAGTGTTCCTGTCACCCCTCTCCCTGTTCAGCATTATGGGGGGGTTCACTTGTTGTTCTATGCTTCTTTGGTTGACGGTTCATGCCTTCTATTTCCATGGAGGTTCTACAGATCAGCATTTTGACAGAGTTTGCAGCTTCATGCTTCTTTTTGTTCCTCTCTTTGGGACATTTCCTAGATTGGAGGCTTAGTTTCCTTTATCTAGTTCTTTTTCTTGTATTGGGTACCTGATCAGGCCTTGTTGCCAGGACCCATTTTCTTGCTTTCATAGCTTTGCTAGGTTAGCATCCACCTAAGCTTCGCTTATGGGGGGGTTTTAGTGTAGTTTTTTTATTTTTCTTATTTTGCTAGGTTTTTCCTACACTTTTAATAATCTCGCTTAGGTTAATAAAGCATGTCTTATTAGGTGAATGGTTGTGAGGTGTCACCTTCTTACATGTGAGCATCCATTAGCTATCTTAGGAAGATACTTTGCTATCCTTAGTCCGATAGATGGTTGCTCCTCATTGGTTGGTGTTGCCACCTCCTCCCTCTTCCTAGCCTATGTAAGCATGCTACCTAGGTTGTATTTGTATCTCTTATTTTTGCATCCTCTTAATGCTATTTTGCTTCCAGCATTTGCATTACTCTCTTGGAGACTAACTCTATGATGCTATTTTGATTTTGTATCATTTGCATTCATAGTTTAGATATTTACTCTTTGCACTAGTTTTCTGGGTTATTAATCTTTTTAGATTCTAACATGGAGAAACATAGTGATGGAATAGGGGTTAGAAGAATGTTCTAAATTGCTAAAGGAGGTAGGATGTTTGAAGAAAATCATGGTTGCTGATATAAAATGCATTTTTGTCAAGATTATGCAAAATGAAGATTGACATGAAAATCCCCAAAAGGAAGTGGAAATAACCTTCTTCTCCAATATTAAGTTGTTAAGAGAAATGAGCAAAGTCTCAGTCCAAGATTTAACCACCATGGCCAAGGTAGACTCCATGATGATTATCTATACTAATCATTTGGATGTACAAGACAAAAATTTGGACCATATCTTCCAAATTATGAAAATGTGGAAACTTCTCCTAGAGCAATTAGGTGTCATGCAATAACAAGAGTTGGTTGTCTTCGTCACAGCGCACAAAGTGTGGAAAGAAAATGGTTGTGGTTTCTCTAATGGCAAAGAACCTCATGCTAATATCAATGATACAATTGGAGCTTGGGAGAGGATGGAAGAGTCACTTGCATCATTTTCCTATTTTTAGTTAGCTTTATTATAAAACTCTATTAGTTGAAAAATTTTGGAATTCCTTCGGGAGTTACTTTTTGAAGAATTTGAAAAGCCCTACATAGCTATATATGTAATGTTTTAACTGATCTAAAGGGTCAACTCTCTAGACTTGGTACTATTTCTATTTTCTAGTAAGTTTATTTATTTTCCTATTGTTGTCGATGAACAGTAAAGGTGATGATAATAGAAGTGATTGTATGGTTATTTCTGGTGCATCTGTTTGATAATCATGTGGTTGTCTTACTGGGAGATGGAATTCATGTGTAAAATTCATTCATGTATAGATGTTGTTTCATTAGCTATGATGCAATTACTTTTCCTTTTGTTTGTTTAGTGATTTTGATCACAAGTTGGAGTTTTAAGCTATGTGTCGTATGGTATGTATTTGAATGTTAATTGTTCAATTTGTAGCATTCTTTTATGGTTATGAGAGGATGTTTTCATTTCCCTTAAGTTCTTTCAAATTAAAAGGATGATTGTAATAATTCATTTACAATGAGAATTGCATTGATAAAGTATTGTAGAAGGGAGATGTGCCTTTAAGACATAGAGGGTTTGTGCAAGTCTTTCAGACTAATTTGTGATGAAAGTTGTTTTTCTTGTTGATATAACTTCAAATAACAGGGAGGAAAAACCATTCACTAATAGTTTTTGGTAACTCTACTGGGGAATCTATGATATTTAGTCAATAATGGTCTTATCTAATCAATACATTTTCCTAGTTCTTCAACCTGGTCTATGGTTTGACAATACCCAAGAGGATATTATTCCTGACCTAAATACCCTAGCTTGGAATAGTAGGAGTAGCAATGAGAAATACTTGCAAGTTATTCAAGTTCTTGAACACAAAGAAGAAAGAGTTGAACTAATTAGTGGAGTACCTATCGCTCAAGAAGAGGAAGTTGTAGGGAGACTAGCTCAGCAAGCTCCAAACCTTGCCTAATAAATCTAGTATTAAGTCTTTTCCTTGTCAGGTTGGCGGGGGGAAGTACACTTGAGGGGATAAAAGTAAAGGCTTCATAGATGAATCCTTTGAATTTTTAAAGTCACTAAATTTCACCCCTGATCATACCCATATGAGGAAGGGAATAATTAAGTGTAGAAGTAGCCCTACTTCTCCTACTAAGCCCAAATCAGTTGTCATCTCCTTGTAAGCTTTAGTCTTGCTTGGAATCCTCATCCTTACACATTTTAATATCCAACCTATCAACTTCCAAATCCTAGCCATGGCTACCAATCCTCGGGGTGCTCAAGTGGGACTTTTGGCCCTAGGACCTAACCTTGATCCATTACCTAAAGGAGCCTGAGATATCCTTCCTAATTTTAGTGGTGATAGGAAGAAATCCACTGATGAACATCTGAATGCATTTAACATGGCCTATGGAGTTATTGTTATTAGCTCTAAAAATACAATTAGATTATTTCTGTAGACTTTGACAGAGGTTGTCGTTGATTGGTTCCACCATCTTCCAAATGAGTTTATCACTGGTTGGGCTTCTATGAAGATTGCTTTTGAATCTAAGTTCAAAGTTGTTGATGATGAACATACTCTTCTTTTACAATTTTCATAGCTCAAAAAGGAGGTTCAAGAACCCATGTATGACTTCATAGCCAAATTCAATAAGATCTTATATAAGAACACTACCACAAAGATACACAATAATGAGAAAAGAAAAGGTTTCTTTGTGAATTCCATGCCTCTTGATATAAGCTTTCACTTGAGAAGGAATAGGGTGGTAGATATTGATGCGACGCAAAGGTTAGCCATAGAATTAGAAGATGATTTCCTAGCTGCAAGAAAGTGGAGACGGGAGATGCAAAACCCTCAAAATCAGGCATCCATTTCTAGTTCAACGGATCTTGTAGTTCAATAATTATTGAATGATGTTTCAGAGATGAAAAGGAAAATGCCTGGGATGACCCACTATGATATCCCCAAAAACTTAATCACCCAGAAGCACAAGGAAGATAACCGCATATGTTGTCAAGAAATCAAAGATTAGAAATTGAGGGACCTTCCCCTAAGAAGGCAAGCATGTGTATCTTTCATTTGACTAATGAGCATGATGAATTGCCTTGTCCAAAAATGATCTGTTATAGAGAAATGGGGGTTAATAAAGAAGTTATAGAATAAATACCTATCAGTGAGGAATCCCTTGGAGGACCTGGTGACTCTTAAAGTTACTACTTTGAATATGAATTTGACTCAGAATGAGCTAGTGATGTATATACTACTCTAGAAGATCCTTCTTATAAAGTGCTCACCAAGAGAAATCGTAATGATAAGGCTTATGTTTCTTCATCCTCTTATATTCCTATTAACAAATGATGCGATCGTGTTGGACAATCCAAAGGAATCTAATTCAAGAAGAAAAGACACCTAAGGAAGTTGGTATTAAGTCCAAATTTGATATAGTAGAATTTTGTAAGTCCTTCTGAATTCAAGTTTCTCCTTTTGGTTATTTAAGGTCCAATCTAGATGAATTGAATAGATTACTTGAATGTGTTAAAAGTTTGGTCCAATCAAACAACCCAAGAAACAATTTCAAAACAAATATTAATCCTACTATAGAACTCAATAATGGTGAAACATTTGATGATGCTAAGACATCTCAAGCATATGCAAATGCTGAAAAACCCAACCCATTTTATGTATCCCTCTTTGTGTATGGTCATAGATTGATAAATTGCATCATTGATTTTAGGGCCTTTGACAATATTATGCCTGCTATGGTAGCTAAAGCCCTAGACCTACCTTTGGTAAATGCTATTCCATGAACTCTAAGTAAGTTCCTCTCATAGGACAGATAAAAGACATGCAAGTAGCTCTAGCCGAACTCCCTGAAAAAAGGCTTAAATTAACCATCCTACTCAAAAAGATATCCCTACTAGCTACAGGATGCTTCTAAGTAGAACATTTTATAAAGACTTAAGTGGGGAAGTCAGATTAGATTGGTCTTTGGATACCATTTTGATTGGGGATAAGAAGGTTGTGCTTAAACCTAAAAGTAAAGCCAAATATATAGTCCTAGCCTCTAAATATCCTAGATCCCAGATCTTGTACATGGAATCTAATTTTGCTAACTATTTTGTTTCATCTGAGGAGTCAACATGTTTTAGAGAGGTGCCCAAAGGAGGTATGTGGAATTTGGAGTTTGACGACATTTGTGCTTCAATTGGCTTAGGTGCTAGAGTGGTTCTAATTTCACCCTTAGGTGAGATTATTCTTGAAGCCTTGAAGCTTGAGTTTGAGAACACAAATAATATCGTAGAATATGAAGCTTTAATTCTAGGTGTTGATGAAGCTATAAAAGGAAAGGGATCAAGTTGTTAAGAGATAAAGGAGATGATGAACTCGTGGTTAAACAAGTGTGAAATATCTTCGTTGTAAATAATCCTAGGTTGAAGCATTGTAGAAACACAGTTTGGGATGAAATTGAAGGTTTTGAAGCATCTTTCATAGAATCTATGCCCATAGAGTACAATACCAGAGTTGATTCATTGGCTAGGTCTGCATCCCTTATGATACCTCATCCAGATTTTCAAAATGATGTTTATACGATTGAATTGGTTCATCATCTAAGTGTACCTGATAATGCAAATTCCTAGCAAATTTTTGATAATGATGCTCACATTAATGCATTCCTCCAAGGATCTGTGTCATTTCAATCTCTTCACTTTAAGGGTTCAGACTCTAAGAATTCTGAGATTCCTATGAACCTTGAAGGTGACCTCGAAAAAGGTTCCATTCAACTGAAAGGCAATCATGTCCCTAAAGGCTTAGTCACATTTGAGTCACTCTTTGATTGAAGGGATTGTTGTTTCAACCAAAATATGAGAGATGCAGAGAGAATTTCAGGTGAATGTGAGAAGGTGAACATTGGTTTAGAGGATAATCCTAAGTGGGTTAACTTAGGTAAATGATGCAATGAGTCAGAAAGAAATAGATTCTTGAAGTTGTTGAAAGAGTTTGGTGATTTGTTCACCTGGTACTACAAAGATTTGAAAGATTTCTACTAAGGAAAATTCAAACATTATATTCCCCTGAAGCTGAACATTGTTCCTTTCTGTCAGAAGCTTAGAAATTATAATCCAAGGGTAGTTGACACAATCTTTAAAGAGGTGGATAAGATATTGAAAGAACGCATAATTTATCCCATTCATCACTCCACATGGGTAGTCAACATAGTTCCTGTCTGGAAGAAGAGCAGAGAGATTAGAATCTACATCGACTTTAGAAATTCAAATCAAGTGAGTCTAAAGGATAATTTTGCTCTCCCACACATGGATCACATCCTAAAAATGGTAACTAGCTCAAAAATGATGTCCATGCTTGACAATTTTTTTGGATATAATTAGATCAGTGTAGCCCTAGAAGACCAACACAAAATTGCTTTTATCGTACCATGGGGAACCTTCGCATATAGTAAGATGCCTTTTGGGCTCATCAATGCAAGCACCACTTTTCAAAGGGTGAAGAATTCATCTTTTGGACACTTGTTGAATAAGAGAATTGTCATTTATTTGGATGACATGATGGTTTTTTCAAGAAGGAAGAAACATCTGCTAGATCTAAAGTTAGTTTTCCAAAGGTGCAAAGAACATGGTATCTCATTGAATCCCAAAAAGTCCCATTTTTGTGTTACTAAAGGAAAGCTCTTGGGATCACTAGTGTCAAGAGATGGGATCTATATAAACCCTAAGTGAGTCAAAGTTATTCAGAAGTCGTGCCTCCCATCTAATTGGAATGGTATTTGTTCTTTCTTCAGTGAAATTAACTTCTTGAGGAAGTTCGTACCTGATTTTGTTGAAACAACTAGGCCCATTGCGAATTTATTTAGTAAGAAGTTGGTCTTCAAGTGGAGCAATAAGGGCATAAAATATTTTGAAGAGGTGAAGATTACAATAGCTAAATTAATAGTCCTTGCCCACCTAGATTATAAAAGAGATTTTGTTATCCAATGTTATGCCAGTGAACACACAGTGTCTACAATCCTATTGGAAGAAGACACAATAGGCTCCCAACTCCCCATATCTTTAATGAGTGTGTCATTGAAGAATTATGAATTAATATAATCTCTAGTAGAAAAGAAGGCCTTCTCAGTCATGAAATTAGTAAAACACTTTAGGTATTATATCTTGCATTCACACTCAATAGTTTGTGTTCCAAGTTTAGTAGTTAAGAGTATCCTCACCCAATAGGAAGTGTCAGTCAATAACAAAGCCACATAGGTATCGAAGTTTCAAGAATTTGATCTTGAAATAGAACCTACCAAGTTGGTAACAGGCCGGGGTTTGTGTAAGCTAATGGCTAATTATAAGGAGGATACAGTTGAAGATAACTCATGTACATTACTAGTAGGCCTTAAAGATGATTGGTTCTCTGGCATTGCTCATTTTCTCACTTATGGCGAATGCCCAAACACCTCACAAGTAAGGAAAGAAGGAATCTGAAACTGAAAGCTACCAAATATGTCATTGTTGATGACGTATTTTATAAGAAAGGTCTTGATGGTGCATTCCTGAGATGTGTAGACAAAGATCAACAAGAGAAATTACTTCATTCTCTTCATAAAAAAGCTTATGGTGGGCATTTCTCATCCACGTTGACAACTTTCAAGATACTGAGAAATGGATTTTACTAGGTTGGAATGTTTATTGATGCATATAGGTGGATTGGGAAATGTGAGAAGTGTAATTTTTTTGCTGGAAAACCCATACTAGTTGCACTCCCTTTGAATCTAGTAGTCATCAAAGAGCCTTTTAAACAATTGGGTTTAGATTTTATAGGACCTCTTAATCTGGCCTCAGGTGCAAGTCACACCCATATTCTGATAGCCATTGACTACTTTACCAAGTGAGTCAAAGCGATATCTATTAGAAAGACTACCTCTAAAGTGGTGATTAAGTTCTTAATGGAAAACATTATGGTCAGGTTTGGAGTGCCTAAGAAAATAGTAACTGATAATGCCCAAAACTTCTTCTCAAGAGAACTTCAGTTAATTACTTTCCACAAGGGAATAGTCAGGCAAAGTCTTCCAAAAAGAACCTAATTTCAATTATGAGAAAATTGGTGAATGATAATGCAAGAGATTGGCATAAAAATACTTTTGAAGTGCTATGGGTTGATCGGACTACTCCTAAAGAGCCATTGGGATGTCACCTTTTGAATTGGTAGACGATGCTAAAGCACAACTATCTCTACTGCTGGAATTGGCTATGGTCAAATTTTAAAAGGTAATTGAAGATGAAGTGTTTTAGAATTCCTTAGAGAAAATAATTTTTTATCTCACAAAGATTGAGGAAGAAAAAGAAAAGGTGGTTGGTCATATAACCATTCATTAAGCACAAGTTAAGAAGATATTTGACAAGAAGTCCAGGCCTAGGAGTTTCATGGAGAATGATAAGGTTTTTCTGTGGGATAAAAGAAAAGAACCAAGAGGTGCACATGGAAAATTTGAGTCACTTTAGAAGGGGCCCTTTGAAATTAGTAAAGTTCTTGGACCAAATTCTTTCAGGCTTAGGTACTTAGATGGCACTAATTTACCCCTATCTTATAATAGATAGGACTTGAAGCTTTTCCAACTTTAGTGTCTCCTATTATGCTTTGAAATTTTGTTGTATCTTAGGTTAGGTTCCTTTATGTTTTGTTGTGTCTTAGTTTAGGTCATTTTCCATTTTTTTAGTTCTAGTGTGAAATAGAGATGTTTGAATTCCTTTTCAGTCCCTCATAGTCTGAATCCCCAGTCAGAGCCAATTATTAACCATAAATGATTCACATTTATTTCTTATATTATAATCATGGTAATAGTTACGAAGCTATAAAATTGATGGTCTCCTATCAAAGTCCCATTGTGAACATTGGATTTTAGGTATTCTTTGTTTGTAAGTCTCTTGGTCGAACAAACCTGTGAACTTGAACATTGAACACTTTATTCAATGTTCAAGGTTCATAAGCTCATCATTTTTCTTAGTTGAGTCGAGAAAGTCAATCGTCCCGCGAATACTATCACTCATCATCGAAGTTGAACTTGAACATTGAACACTTTGTTCAAGGTTCAAGTTCACAAGTTCACCTCTGTGTCTGGTATGTCGTCATGAGCATGGTTTCCAATATATCGCAACTACTAAACTTGAACATTGAATTATTTTTTAGTTCAATTGTTCATGTTCACCTTGTCATAAAGTTTGATGCCTTTGGTGCCACGTGTCCAAGTGGACAGCTCAGCAGAAGCGCAATGTTTACCAAATCTATGAAAAATATTTTTATTAATTGGGAGTTAAAGGTAATGATGGTAAAGTATGTCGTGACACATATGGAACTTGGGTGAGCTTTTAATGATTGAAAGCACTTGTCCTGTCACTAGTCTTGTTAGCCATCCACATGCTTTAAGTCTAGGTTTTATGTTTTAAATGGAAGTCGCCTTGTTTTCATTCCCCTACCATTTCTACTTTTTGTAAAGTTTGTTTTGTCTCATCTAGATGTACGCAATGATAGCTTAAGCTTTCTATTTATACAAGGTTGCATGCACTCGGCACGGTGATTCTCTAGCCTTTCATCTTTCAAGTGCCATTTCTTTCTGCATTATTTTAAGGCTGTGCATTCTTTTCGTTTTCATTCTATTCTGGTTAAACTCTCGTCATGGCCACTCCTTTTCGCCCAAAGCTACCTGATAAGGTTGGAGAGTCTTTTTTAAGTAGTATCCTACCTGACATGGAAGACACATTACTCGGTAAAGAGGACATGGGAAAATTACTTGCTAGATTTGAAAACTCAAAACCCGGTTCCATATCTTAGAAGGTCTCAGATAGTAGTTTGTTGCAAGCATCTACTTTCCCAGAAGCTTTCCCCTATCTTGAATTAGTCTCAACATGCAGAGATAGATACAATGCCATCGAAAAATGTAGTCGTGCCTTTAATGGTGAAGTCCTGGTGTATGTTAGCTGAGTTGTTGTCATGGGTGCTTTGAGAACTCCCCCGCATGAAATTTATGAAGACTGGACCATTAGTTCTTTCTACACCCAATATTTTGTGGATGTCACTGAATTTAACAACATTGAAAAAAGATGGCTTTTCAAATCAGAGAGAGGGGGTTTCCCACCTTACACAACCTCTGACCAGAGAACATATGATCCCTGAGGTTAAGGATGTCATTACACTGCTAAACAGGGGAAAAGGGAACCCGCATGCTTTTCATTGGAAAAATTTGATGTACTTTTTCATCCAAACTATTTTGGGGGAAGATAAGTTCATTGATTGAGCAGATATAATAGCTACTAGGCTATAGGAAGAGCTCTCTTAGGCTTCTGGAATGTCTAGATTCTATACTCCTATTTGTTTTATATTCTAACTTGCGACAGAGAATGAAAGGCTTACCACACTCAGATTGAAACCCAAGCATGCCCATTTATGAGTATTACCCTCTCTTATAGAAGAATAAGAACCTTGAAGTTTTTAAAATAGTCCAAGACACTTTCCTGGCCAAATTGGTGTTTGAATTACAAGGGAAGGAGAACATGAGGTTGAGAGAGGAAGCCACCCAGTTGATTGATATCTATGGCAGTTTCTTTACTCAATTTCCTAAAGTCGCCTATCTCGGGATTGGGGGATAAGAAGGAAAACCTCAGAGGTTACTTCGGCACTGCCTGGACCTTTTTGTGTCAATAGAGATATGCAGACAATTGGTGGAGGTTAAAAAGAACTATAAAATTCATAAAGGTTTTGGCTACACCTTCCCTATTGAACTTGGACATTACAAATGTAGGACAATTCAAGATACCCTTAAGCTTAAGGCTGAGATTAAATCCATGAACCTGTCAACCTATTCTACTAGACCTAACTTTGACAGTCATGAGTTTCCCTAAAATACTCTGAACTAGATTCCTCTGCTCTCCATGTACTTCATTTAGAAGATTTTTGGCCTAACTATCAAGATGATTATGAAGTTAGGAGGAGGCTATGGTCTAGGTTATCACTAGCACAAATCAAAGATTTCAATCTCCCACTAGATACATCTAGGGTAATTAAGAAAATAGATAAAGAAGTTGTTGACCCAAAATTGAGCAAGTGGAAGATTACCCATTGTCAGAGATTGATGGACAATGCCAGAGAAGATGACCTGCATACAAGAACCCTACCTATCCTAAACAAAACAGAGTAGTGGCTCATAAGCAAGAGGTATTCAAGATCAGTGTCTCGTAGTGGTCAAAGAATTCATGCTAGTTCCAGTTCACCTTTAGTTGTTCTCGGTTCTAATGAAGTTGTTCTCTTGCTGCAAGAAAGCTAAAGTCAAGCATTGAACCTGAACACTCTGTTCAAGGTTCAGTTCATCTCCCTCCTTCTGTCAAGTGGATCCTCTCTCATAGCAGGATGAAGTAGGAGCAGATGAAGAGATTGAAAGAGACTCACGATAAACCAGCAATAACAGAGCTTGATTTAAGATAAGAAATAGAAGAAATAGGGGAATCCTTGATTGGTAAGATGGAACAAGGGTGTCAACAAGTAATAGAAGGTATTGTTATTATTGTGGAGTTTGATCAGTCTCAAAGTGGGAGATTATTGTGATGTGGAGCCTAATCAGACTCAGAGGTTTATTCAGCATAGTTCCCCTCCAGATTATTTCTATGGGGGTTGAAGGGCAGCACCCCCAAAATGAAGTTGAGGGGCAATGCCCTCGTGAGGGTTTTTGAGGGCAGTGCCCCCTAAGCCAAAAATGACCTTATATTGTAAAAAGTGTCGGCTACTATTTTTCTATTATTCTAGCCCTAATTTTGTAAGCAGAAAAAAGCTTGTATAAAAAGGCTTAGGGTTAGCGATTTTCATAGTGTGTGATGTGAAAATTGATTCTTGTGGTAAAATTAAGCTGTAAGGGATTACAAGTTGTAATCACTGGATAATAATAATATTGGACTTGTTGTTGGTGAATGTAGCCCAGGGATTGGGTGAACCACATTAAATCTTGGTGTCTTGTGATCTCTTGTGTGTGATCTATTATTTTCTGATATTGGTTATATTTGCATATGACTATTATTTATGTTTGAGGTTAATCCTAACGAGTGGTATCAAACCCAGACGGTTGATGTTTTTTTTGTGATCCTCTACAGGAAGGTCTTATGGTTGAGTGGAAGTGTTATAGTTAAGTGGGAGCGATTATAGAAAAGGGTAAGCTGAGGGTTGACAAGTTTAATGGGCAGAACTTTCAATCATGGAAGATGCAAACGAAGAACTATCTCTATCAGAAGGATTTATGGAAGCCATTGGCAGGAATGGGAGATTTTAGATAGAAAGGCACTTGGAAGCATTCGGTTATGCTTGGCACCATCAATGACATTTAACATTACAAAAGTGAAGATGACAAAAGAGTTGATGGAAACCCTAGTGAAATCATATGAAAAGCCCTTTGCTTCAAATAAGATATTTCTCGTGAAGCATTTATTTAATATGAAGATGATAGAAGGTGGATCTATTGTAGATCATTTAAATGAGTTTAATACTATTACTAGTTAGTTATCTTCTGTGGGTGTTAATTTTGATGAAGAAATTAGGGCTCTCTTCATTTTGTGTTCTTTGCTTGGAAGTTAGAATGGCTTGGTAATGGCTATGAGCAATTCTATTTATGGATCTAATACCCTAAAATATGATGATGTGATCGGTGTTATTTTGAGTGAGGAAACTCGTAGGAAAACCTCAGGTGGATCTACATCAGGGAGTGTTTTGAATGCACAAAGTAGAGGTAGGATGATTGAGAGAGGAAATAATTTTGAAAATCATGGGAAATCAAGAGGAAAGTCAAAGGGAAAGAGGTTTCAATCTAGAGGACTGAGAGATTGTTGGTACTATGATAAAATATGGCATAAGAAGAAAGATTTTTGGAGTCAAAAGAACAATGAAGGAGATGAACCAAAAGGGAACAAGGAGAAAAATGTGGTAAATAACAAATCCAAAGAGGATGCTTTACTTTTGTCTTTAAAAAGTGTTGATGACTCATGGGTTTTAGATTCTGGTGCTTTACTTAAAGCTACACTTCATAAAGGTTATTTCATTGATTATGTCCAAGGGGATTTTGGGATTTGTTTATTTGGGGAATAATGAACCCTGTTAGTTCCATCAATTGCTCCCACACAATCCTAAATTGGGAAAATTTATAATCAAAGGGACGAAATGAAATAACTAAGGTCAAGGAAAAAAATTATACCAATAGGGTATGTACCTTGAAGTACGGATCAAAATGGTCCTTCCCACTAATTTATGGAGGAGTGTTTGGACCAGGTGGCAAAAAAAATTTCCATGAAGTGCCAAAATTGTTGTCAAAACTTTGTGGAAATATCGACTGATTGTCTCCCCTGAGTGACCAAAATTATGAGCAATCTTACAATTCCTTAGATTGTGGCCAAGAGTATGGAGAAACATCACCAATTATTCTTCTAGCGGTAAGTGCATCATATTTTTGATGCTCCCTTCTTGCCTAAGAATATCAACTAGATGAAAGAAGGCTTGTTTACTCATTTGAATATGATCATTACAATTAGTCTCATTCGAATAGATAATATGTTTCTAAAATGGAATCTCGCCTCTTTTGCGCTTACATATTTCTCTTCTACCTTCTTGTGTGATCGCTACTATAGATGCAACAAAGGTTGCAAGACCAACTACAAGTGCACAAATGACTCTTCTCTTTCTAGCAATGTGCCCTAGAATTTTTTTATCTTTCATTAGATCCATCAATAACCTAAAACCAATGTAGACATTGTAGAGACACGTTTCATTAGATCCATGGATTTGGCAAAATATGATGATGAACAACTTTTTGAGAGTAAATAGTAGAAATCAATGAAAGAGCATACCACTTGCACCATATAAGAGGGAGATATATAATAGATTCAGTGTTAAGATAATAAAATAGTTTATTGCAGATTGAAATTTTCATTGAATCCAATACAACACTGACGGATAAACGTAGCCATGGTAAAGAGGTGTGACTCCAAACCATTGAAGAGATAAAGGGAAGATTAACTACTATGAAAGCCATGAAGAATATCTATCTATTCATTAGAAGAAATATATGCAAATCTAAAAAGATGATAAAAACCTATATAATGAATAAGAGCAGGCATAATAGAGATAAACAAAAATCAGGAATAGTGATCAAGGCAAGAAGCAGTGACCATCATAATATAAGAGAAAGTGAACTCCATTAAATAAATAATGGCAGAAATCAAAAAGAGCTTATGATAAATAGTGGATGTTGAAATTCATTGTAAGGATGAAAATTATACCTGGTAAAGGCAGTGCTCAGTTAAAGATAGCAATCAATCCTCAAAGGGTGCAATTAAGATATTAACTAAGAGATGTCATTTACCACCAGTGTCATCCATCAAATAGACATGACTCTTCTACCACAAGGGAAGGGTACAAGTACAAAAGATTAAACATTCAAGGTTATCAATAGCAAAATAATTCATCTCCACAACAAAAGCAACCATACCTACGACAAAGGCAATCAAATCTATAGCCAAAATGTTAGGTGATCCCAGAAAGAGACATTGTGTTAGTTGATAAGGTCTAGTGAAAAATTCATATAACAGTTACTGAAAATTATATCCATCATTTGGGGTCTTCTATGAAGACAAGATTAATGGAAATATTTTGAACTTCATTCTCCCTAATACCACCATATCATATAAAATTTGTACCTACCATTACAAAGTTGGTATTTCTTCATTTCACAATTTTATTCTTACAGCCTTATATGCAATGGTTTTTGGAGCTGAGAAAGCTTAGATTGTGTTTCTTGCTTGCTTTGAAAAGTAATTTCCAAAATCCACATATTACTACTACTTTAATGCCATTTATATAGATTGTAGTAATTTTGCAAGTTGAAACAATATATATGGAAATACTCTAATATTGTCATCTTATTTTGCAAATTGAAATAGTACATATGGAATATTCTAATATCATCAACTTGTTGCCACCATAGACTGAGGAGATTGTGAAGACTAAGGTTTTGAGCCCCAATATTTTAGTCTACAAGATATTATTTTGGTAGTTGTCTTTAGCTAGCTATGATTTCAGACCAGTGATCTAATCTAGAGTCTTGTACACCTGATAGAATCTTGTCTTTGCCTCTAACTACACAATGTATACTTCACCTCAAGTCTTACATCCATAAAAGGTTGTGCTTTTTTGTCATTTCCACAAATTATTCCAATCCTTAATGTTGCAAGTTAAGGCTTCCTTATTTCTTGTAAGGGATGACATCTGTGAACAACCTCTTATAAGAATGACAGAGTAAAGTTACCCATGTCATGAAGAAATGGCAAGGCTGACAGGGAATTTAAGTTTGGCATGGCTTACCATCTAGAACTCTCCATCAATCCATATCATTTTTAAAATAGCATCCTTATCAAAAAACATATATAATACAAAGAAAACTGAAACAAACTTCTAGTACATTTGTAGTCAAGAAAAAATAAAAGTTCTCATTGATTTGATTCCAGACACCAAAGAGAAGATTTGATCTATGTTCTAACTGCTCACAACTTAGTTACATCACCCATATCTACATTACATCTAAACGGTTTGTTTCTACTAGTGTTGTGCAAAAAAGGACATTGAGTTTCACTCAAAATTGGCAATGTTCACAAACAAGAAGAAACCAAATCAAGTCCCTACGCGTATCATACATAATACTCCAATCTAAAGGTAGCTCTAATCACATTACCCGTGTGCATTTTACTTCTAGATATATTTTTTTGACTGCTCTAGTCTAACAATCTAGGAGGTTGTGGCCTCAAAATAGTAATAAGAATAGAATAGGTGAAGTGTGTTGTCTATTGTGGCAATTGCAGCTATACATCTGCCAAAAATATTATACCTTCGATACTCACGAATGAAATTTGGGTAAAGACAGAAAACCCTAGCTACAAATATACAATCATGATTCTTTACAGATACCCACGAATGAAATTTGGGTAAAGATAGAAAACCCTAGATACAGATATACAATCTTGATTCTTTATAGATATCCATGAATGAAATTTGGGTAAAGACAGAAAATCCTAACTATAGAGTTAATCAATGGCAGAGGTAAAAATGGTAAAAAATGTAAAAACCAAAAGTTAATCCACCATATATATAGAAGCACACACATGAAATCACACACACACACACACACACACACACACACACACACACACACACACATAGCCAAACGATATAATAGTTAGAGAAAAACAAGAAGGCAAGATTAAGCTAAAATAGCATTTACATACCTTGCATGAAAGAGAGGAATCACCAAACAATTATTGCAATCATGAAACACAAGAAGCCAAGATTGTTCAACTTTGTTGCTGCTCACATGGAAAACATAAACTGAGACTCCAAAATCTGTAATAGCCCAAATATAAACCCTAGCAAACCCAAAATGTTACTTGTTTGTAGACCAAAAAAACAATTTTGAGTAACCAGAGCAGATAAAATGGAGAGCAAAATCGGCAATGACAATATATTTTAGCAGACCAAAAGTGAGCGCCAAAAAAAAAAGGTTTGGCGGACATGAAAAAAAGTTTCTTTTCATTAATTTGGAATGCTTGTTTTTCCAAAATTGGAATTAAAATAGGTATTTGAGCAATACCAACTATTTGGAAGGAAGACCAAATCCTCGAATTGGGGGATAAATGAGGATACATAATTCTAATTTTCTCAAATTCCAATTCTCATTTCGTCGACCCAAACAGTGGATTATGATTTTTTTAGAATTCACAATTCTAATTCCTGTTAATATCCACGAACCAAATGGGCCCTAATTGATTTAGTGATATCTGATGCCCTAAATGATCTAGTGGTAATTAAAGCCCTAAATGATATAGTGGTATTTGAAGGCCTAAATAATTTAATGGTAATCAATGCCCTATATGATACAACGGTATTGGATGGAAGTCATTATATGATAATGTTATAGTGGTATTTGTGGACTAATTTGGGTGATTGCAGAAGCATTCTTACAATGACTTATCGATTCAAATTTCATGGTACATGGATTTTAATTTCTATAGTAAAATTCTTTGATGGTGATTTAAGTTCTTAGTTAAGAAATTTTGTTTAACTATTTTTAATTGTCAATCCCTTTTCACATGAACATGACTGATATAATTATCTTCCTATGAAATGAAGTAATAACTATATTTTTCAAGTATGTTAGTTATTAATTAAGACCCTGGAAATTGGGATGTTACATTTACTTTCCATATCATAAGAATCTATATTTATGTATAAAATATGGGTTTAGGGTCTCTTTCATGTGCATTTTTCTAACTCTTATTCATCAACCATATTTTATCCTATACAAGTGTTCTCTACCCTCTTTCACGTGCAACTATCTACAATCGATAAAAGAAAAAAGGGAATTGATTAATGTCGTATTTTGTTTTGTTATGTTTATAATCACACTGACATTGTAATTACGATGCCAATGTTGGTATTACAATGACGCAGGGGATGATTGCAAAAAAAACATGAAAATACCCATAAATTACACTATTGTCACAAATCATCTCAATTTTACCCCAAATGTTGTAGTGTGCTTACAATAATTAGGGATAGAATAAGTCATCCAATATAAAAATAACAACCAACACCTTTTACAATAGTAAATTCATTTTTGGCTTTGGAGGCATTGCCTCTCAAAACCCTTGCAGGGGCATTGCCCCTCAACCCCACCATGTTTTGTGACAAGGACCAGCAAGGGGCACTGCCCCCAATGATCTAGGGGGAAACCACACTGAATAAAGTTAGAGATATTAACCTTTGAGTTTGATTAGGCTCCACATTACTATAATCTCCCACTTGGAGACTAATCAGACTCCACACCAATAACCTCCCACTTAGAGATTGATCATAGAATTGTTGAACCTGTAGCTCCCACTAGAATGTAAAACCACCCTAAACTCTCTTGTTATTTGATTTTGTTAAGTCTAAAAGACCAACTGAAGCTGAAGAGGAGTTCAACTTCTCCCTTGTAACTGCCTTGGTAAACAGATATGTTGGATTATCATATGTATGTATCTTCTCTAGTATAAATTGTCCATCATCCAAAACTGACTGAATGAAATGGTATTGCAACTGTATGCATTTTGTCTTTGAATGTAGAGTATAATTCTTGGCAAGGTGAATGGCACTCTAGCTATCTGTAAACAAATAATTGTCCATTTGTGGGTGCTCCAACTCTTCCATGAAGAATTGAATCCATATCATCTCCTTGGTTACCTCTGTAGCAACAACATACTTAACCTTTGTAGTGGATAAAGCATTAACTTTCTGCAACCAAGAGATCCAACTCACTACTGTCCCACTAAGAGTAAATAATTAACCTATAGTGCTCTGCCTTTTATCAATATCCCCTGCCAAATTTGAGTCAACATAGCCCTGTAAATCAATAGTAGGGCCCCTAAAATGTAAACACTTATCGGATGTTCCTCTCAAATATCTGAGAATCTATTTGACTGCATTACAATTCTCAATTATAGGATGACTCATATATTTGCTAACAAATCCCATTGCATGTGCAATAGTTGGCCTAATACAGACCATGGCATACATTAAGCTCCCTACAGTTGAAGCATAAGGTACCTTGAACATCCTAGCCTACTCAACTGATGTCTTTGGACACATTTTAAATAATCAGGTAAGGTGTGTTGACAACTTTAGCATTCTCCATAGAGAAATGTTGTAACACCACAATATAATCAACCTAAGATAATGTCAATTTTAGGTTCTTCCTATCTTTACAAATTTTCATACCAAGGATTTATTTTGTTGCCCCCAAATCCTTCATCAAAAATGAATGTGCTAATTGTTGTTTTAGCCCCTTAATGTGATCCATGTTAGACCCATCTACAAGAATATCATCAACATATAAACATAAACTAATGTAGTTGTCATCATCTAACCTCTTAAAATAAACATAATGGTTAGAATGACATTGATTATGCTCATTCATAAAACTGTCAAATTTAAGATACCATTGTTGAGGTGCTTGCTTCAAGCCAAATAATTTTTTCTTCAATCTGCACACTAATTTTTCCTTACCTTTGACCCCAAATTCCCATGGTTGTACCATATATATTTCTTCATCCAAATCACCATAACATCAAGTTTCTTCAAATGCAAATCTTTAGTAACTGTAATACTTAAAATAATATGAATAGAAGTTATTATAACAACATGATAAAATATCTCATCAAAAATCAATATTTTTTTTCTATGCAAATCCTTTTACAACTAACATAGCTTTAACTCTTTTCTTACCTACATCCTCTTCTTTCAACCTATAAATTGATTTATTCTGTAAAGCCCTTTTACATGCAGGCAACTTGTATAAATCGCAAGTTTCTCCAAATGCAAATCTTTAGTAACTGTAATACTTAAAATAGTATGAATAGAAGTTATTATAACAACATGATAAAATATCTCATCAAAAATCAATATTTTTTTCTGTGCAAATCCTTTTACAACTAACATAGCTTTAACTCTTTTCTTACCTCCATCCTCTTCTTTCAACCTATAAACTAATTTATTCTGTAAAGCCCTTTTACATGCAGGCAACTTGTATAAATCGC
Source organism: Cupressus sempervirens (assembly GCA_028749045.1). Lineage (NCBI taxonomy): Eukaryota > Viridiplantae > Streptophyta > Pinopsida > Cupressales > Cupressaceae > Cupressus > Cupressus sempervirens. The sequence goes on from CM053789.1 coordinate 934,376,208, forward strand.
AAGTTTGATTTTTCAACAAGGAATCCATTTCTTCTATCATTGTAGACTCCCACTAAATCTTTGTATCCACCTACAAAACTTCATCATAACATTCAGATTCACCAAAATCTGTTAGTAAAATGAAATACAAAGAGGCAGAAAATCTTCCTCGAGGTCTACTTAGCCTTGTTGACCGTCTAACATTCACTAGGGTGTGTGGTATTTGTTGTTATGGTTGTTGCAAAGCATGAGGGACTGCTGGAATATCATTATTTTAAGTATCATCCAATACTACATAATCATTTTCTTTCTTCTCATGTTGTTCCAATAGATCTTTGCACAACACTTTCTCATTGAATATGACATCCTTGCTTCTTACAATTTTAAGATTTTCAAAATCTCAAAGCCTATAAACAAATTCATCAATGTCATGTCCAATAAATATGCATTTCTTCAATTTTTCTTCCATCTTGATTATATTTTCAAAATCTATATGTGCAACTGCTTCACAACCAAAGGTTTTGAAAAAAGAATAACTCACCTTATTACCAGTCCTTGCTTCTTTTGGAATACCACAACCCAAAAGAGTAGAGGGACCTCTATTAATAAAATTAAAGTAGTATTGACAACTTCAACCCACATATTTAAGGGCAACCCAACATGCAACCTCATGCTCCTTGAACACTCCATTATTGTCCTATTCACGCATTCAACCACTCCATTTTCCTAAGGGAGTCTTTCGAATAGTTCTTTGCCTACGAATACCATTAGTGGAAAAATAATCTTTAAATTCATTGTTGCAATAATCACCACCATTATTAGATCTGATACATTTTGACTTTTTAACAGTCTCATTCTCAACCAAGCATTTCATTTTCTTAAAAGTTACAAATAGATTAGATTTTTATCTAAGGAAATAAACCCATACTTTTCTAGTTCCATCATCAATAAATGTAACTGTTACATATTGTGCCCCCTGCCAAATATTTGAATTTTAAATACTTGCCCGCCTAATGGTCACTTCCCAGTTTAATGTTATTTTAAACATCCCAGAATATCGAAAAAATTAAATGATTGAACCTTATGATATTCCTTATTTCCTAGGTTTATTTCTGCAGGCTTGCAACTTCCCCATCATTAGATCAAAAGATATCTACAATTGGCGTTATCTCGCTATGTTATCTCGCTATGGGAAGTTGCACAGTCCTTTGCCATAGCGACATAGTGCCTTTCCGCCATGTGGTAGGTGGGTCCGTAATTCGCAAGACCGAGGTTATCGTGAGGGCGGCAAAGTGATGGCACCAGAGGGCGCTATGGTGCTATTGAGAAATTTGTTCTTCTCGTCATTAGCGACATAGCGCCCGGCCGGTAAAAGAACATGGTGGGACCTCAAGCAATGTGGGAAAGTGACTACGATTGAAGGAAGATTTTGATTCGTCGCCAGTTGTGCAGATCTTTTGATGTCAGTAGTAGCCTAGACCCACGCCCCTTTCAAACGCATGAAGATTTCCTCACCTTTGGATCAACGGTGGGCGCTATCTCACTATGGGAAATTGCTCAGAGGATATGCATAGCGACATAGCACCTCGGCGACACGTAGCAGGGTGGGGCCGAGTGTTATGAAACCGTAGGGATGGTACCAGTTCGGGTCGATTCGGATGCCAGGTGGTTGCCAAGTGTTTCATGGGCCCGAAATCTTGAGGAGGCAAGCACAGTATTATGAGGATCTTCCCCGATCGTTGATCTCATGGAGATCAACGATCGGCGCTTTCCCGTAAGATGAAACTGCGAGGACTTGTCAGATAGGTTAGCACATGGACAGTTTCTGATTGGTTGTTATACCGATAGATCAGATCCATCTTGCTCACCGCTAGATCTCAAAAAATCAACGATGGGCACTATCTCGCTATGGAAAGCTGCGAGGATATTACCCATAGTGACATAGTGCCTTGGCGACGTGTGGCACATATGACATCATGGGCCCACCCTTCTCCAAAGTAATATTACGGCTCGTCCTCGATAGTAGTTGTCAGGTGGGTCATAGTACAATGGTGGTATTTTGTTGGTCCACTCAGCCAACTCGGTGTGCAGTCATGCAATTTTCTTGCTCGCCATAGATCTAAGAAAAATTAATGGTGGGTGTTATCTCGCTATGGAAAGCTGCGAGGATATTACCCATAGTGACATAGTGTCATTGTGCCACGTGGATAAGTGGAGCCAGGTCATGCCAAGATGAAGATGTCAAGTGTGCTAAGTGGTTCATGGGCTCAAGTTTTCAAGTTTTTTAAAGGAGATAGCGCAGTAATACGACGAGTCTTCACGATTGTCAGATCAATCTGGATCCATGGTGGGCGCTATCTCGCTATGGAAAATTGCTCAGAGGATACGCATAGCGACATAGCACCTCGACGATGCGTGGTAGGGTGGGGCCAAGTATTATGAAACCGCCAGTTGGTGCCAGTTAGGATCACGAGGTCTGGCTAGGGTATGAGCAGTTAAGGCATTGACAGTTAGTGTCCGACAGTTAGTATAACATTGCGGTTAGGATTTTTTAAAGAAGATGGCACGATTAGTAATGAAGAGGTGGTCCACTCGGGAGGACCCATGGGGTGGCAGAACAAAATAAGCTTGTTGGTCCATGTGGCTCGTCCTACTTGCAATTTCAGTTTGACTCATTGACTTGCTGATTCACGAGCCAAAATGATGGAAAACCAGGATTATCTTGCGAATCTGATCTCTATAATCAATCCCAACCAACCCAGAATGAATGCGAGACAAGGAAGAACACTCCACCTTTGATCCAATCCATCTACCTAGTCAGAGTGGCTTAATGGCACCGTTTCTGTCTTCACAAGGCATTATTTGACACAGAGGATTAGATATCATTGCATCTGGATCTATACCCAAATCAGACTTTCTCCTTGATTATTCTCTATGGGACTTCAATGTAGTGGTTGTGGAGTAATTGCAGGGAGAGGATATCTCAGTTATGCCTAAACTATAAAGGCAATTTTTTTAAATTTTGAGGTCAATCCTTCTCTGACTTCTCTGATATCGCTCTGCAATCTCATGTGTAAATTCCCTTTGCCTCTGAACTATATGGCATTCTGTTTTATCTCCTTCAACCATTAATGTGCAAGTGCAAGAATTATTTTCCTCTCATTGGTGTTTTGTAGTGATCTGCAATCTGCTTAACTGTGTCCCTTTGGTCTGTGAGTGATATATAAGTGAATCTTTCATTCCTTGTGTTATTCATCTGGCCTTCTAATCTGCATGTGGTTGTTAGATTAATACAGGTCTGAATGTTTATATTTTTGGTGTCATCATAATTCAAAAGTGCATATATGGGTAGAGATTGGTCTGAACACTCTATTTTGGTGCATCGGCTCTTTAGATTAGATTAGGTAGATCTGCTTTCGTACCCTCCTTCTCCCTTTTCCTCTCCAAGAGTAGTTAGGTGCATCCTGATAGTAAGAGGAAGCCGGCCTTCTCCGAAGACTCAACCTCATAGTTCAAGTCCCATAGCTTGGAGGTTGTTTCCATGTTTCATGAGGTCGTCCTTAGGTAGCAACTTTGGACAAGGGTGTAGACTTCAGTGACAACAGTTTTTGGCACACCTAGTGAGACAACTTTTCAGAAAACTTCAAGCCTACTTGTGTCAAAAGGGAAGATTTCAAGATCAATACCGAGAAGATAGTACTGGCTTCGGTGTTTAAGCCTTCAAGAGGCTCATTCTTCAAAGTACTTGGCGACTTTGAGCTTCAAATACATATCTGGTTCCAGACCAAAGTTGCAGTGATTTATGTCTAGAGCTGAAACAAGGGCATCTTCTAGAGGTAAGTTTCAGTATCAAGAGCTTTCATTTTCAAACCCTAGAAGAAGGAAGACTAGAATATCCTTATCACCAGTTAGGAGTACAATAGTAAAAAATACACCTACAAGATCTATCTCTACTCCTCCTGCTATTAGATCTCAGCATAGACTGCCATCAATACATATCAATAGATCACTTGTCTATATGGCATTGCCTAGAGCTCATACTTTTGCCACCTTTAATGGTGGGAGCTCTCTCTTATTAGCCCAAAGACATGACATACCAGTAGCTGCCCTCAAAAGTATACCAGAGTTTACTAGTGAAACTTCTATCTCTCCCTCAGAACACATTCAAGAGGTTGCAAATGTCTGCAATATCCATGGTATTACAAAAGATGATGTTGTAGTTAGGCTTCTAGCCTTATCCCTAAAAGGAAAAGCACTACAATGGTATAGAGGTTTGGCTCATGGTTCTATAACAGATTGGGATGGATTAGGAGCAGGATTGTTTAAACATTTTGAGGATAAAAGTGACTATTTGTCACTTCTAGAGCAATTGCCTACTATAAAAAGAGCCCCCCATGGATGTATGACTGATTTTAATTATAGATTTCAAAAGACATGGGATAGAATACCTACTTCCATGAAACCTACTCCTGGTAATGCCTTCTTGCATTACCTTAGAGCTTTTAACAGTGATATTGCCACTACAATCCAGACTATGGAAGGAGATACCTTGCCTAATGCTTATGACATAGCAATAAAATCAAAGAACATCCTAATACAAGGAGGTAAACTAGCTCCAAGGCCTCCTATGCCCTTCTTTCCTAATGTTCCAAATCACAAACCAACAATGGCTCCCCTTCCCACAACTTCTACATCACAATCCCTTGTCCCAGTCCCTCAAGCTTCCACATCTTCAAATGGGATAGATGAAATCAAAGAGATGATGCAATCTCTGATGCATAACATGGATAAAAGAGAAAAGAACCTAGAGAAAAGATTGCAAGATTATGGAAAGAAGCTGGAGGATAACTCCTCTATGATGTAGAAAGTAAGCAACAAGGTGGTGACTTTAGAAAGACAACAAGCTCAAGGTAGTAAGCCTCATCAATTGCAATATCAAACTCCAAGCAGTGGTAGGCCTCCAAATCCTAATCATTGGAATAATTCTTTTGATCAGAATAGGTAGGGTGGCCATGCTTCAACCTCAAATGTAAACCAAAGTAGGGCCATAGTCCCTCAAAACAATATGGCTCAAGATCAAGATTTTTGTCCCTCCTGTAACTACTCCTATGCTATTGTATGTGTCAAAAGGTTGAATCTTTTATGGCTTTAACAACCCAAGAGCCTGCAATACAACAATCATACAAGGAGGACCAATTTAAAGATGCCTCAGATATGCAAAGACAGGGTGATTGCTCTTTTATGAATCATCAAATGGAGGAGCATTGTAATGTAAACTAGGATTCCATTGCTCATAACACTAGAAGAAAAAGAAGAGCTATGGAAGATGTTGTCCCTCCTCCTCCCAATTAGGCCTCAACTTCAAATGCAATATCTCATTAGCAAGAAGCAAATAATCAATCAAGTGCCTTTCAGCAACAAAGGAAAAATCATGGCAGAAAGGATGCAAGTGATCCTTAGGTTATTCCATCTCAACCTCATACAATTGCAGCTCCTAAAGCTTCTACCAAAGCACCTGCTATGCCATTCAGTGTGGTAGACCAAATGAAGAAGACAAATGTGAATATCTCCATATGGGATGTTATTGCAATTATACCTATGCAAAAGAAGTTGTTGCAGCAAGAGCTGGAAAAAATTGAATCAAAGGATCAACCACCCAGCATGGAAAGTGCCACAAGCCTAGTACAACCAATAGGGGAGGTAGAAACAAGTAAAAAGGTTAGACCTCCTCCATTCTATGTTTCTCTAATTATAGGAGGCGAACTAGTCCATAAGTGCATGATTGATTTAGGGGCTAGCAATTCAGTGATGTCTAGGTGTATTGCTGATGCTTTGGGAATGAAATATGAGCCCATTGTTAGGGATGTATTACAGTTGGATGGTAGTATTGTCAAGACTGTAGGAATCCTTAGGAATGTGGAGATGGCCTTACATGCATGCCCTAGTTGTACTGTAACCCAAGATATCTCTATTGTTGAGGTCAAGCCATATTTTGCCATCTATCTGTCAAGAGACTTTACTACCCAAATAGGTGGTTTCATATCTTCTGATTGGTCATATATGTCTTTTAAAATGAGATATGGAGCCAACACTTCAATTAGAGCAGAGCCTCAAGCCCTCCATCATACTGAATCTTACACCCCCAACCCCATCAACATGAATTGCCCTATTCTAGAGATGGATGAGAATGACATAGTGAATGAGCCCACCACTCCCCTAGCAGAGATACTTGATTTTTTCTTGGATGAATGGGCTAATGTGTATCAATTTGACCCTATGTCAGAAACCCTTGAGACAGGTCTTAGTACATATTGTATATTAGAGAAAGATGCTCTAGTTCCCAATCTTGTGGGTACTAAAGAAGATATGAGTGGGATATGGAGTATGTACTTTGATGGATCCAGGAATAAGATTAGGTCAAGGGCTGGTGTGATGTTGATTTCTCCTGCACAAGTAAGGTACTATTTCTCCTTTAGGCTCCAATTCAGTTGCACTAATAATGTAGCCGAGTATGAATCCTTGATTCAAGGTCTCTTACTTGCTCAAAAAAGAAGAATTCAAGCTTTAAGAGTTTATGGAGACAGTGAGTTGGTGGTCAATCAAGTGAGAAATCATAATATTGCCAAGAATGGTTTGCTCAAGTCTTATAAACATAGGGTATGGGATTTTCTTAAGGGTTTTAATG